>JAHLMJ010000002.1:1155000-1157500 GCA_019915105.1 Strobilurus luchuensis | reverse complement strand
TCTTCCCTTAGTGAGCCTACTAGACCGCTTTCAACAACTACCTAAGCAGTCATTGAAGCAACGTTCAACTCGATTAAAACATGAGATTATCGAGCTACTGAAGCCCTAAGCATACTTTCATACACTTGGTTCTTTCACTCTTCTCTCATGTAGTAGGAAATCCGGACCGGTACCCCGCCCAAAACAATGTAATTCATGAGGCGTGAGAGCCCCTGTCCACCAAAACGCGCGCGTACATTTGTACGTGATCGGGCGTACCCTTACCCTCCAGAAGGGTTCTGAAGCTTGACTCCATTGATGTTTGAACACAAGCTGAGCTCGATAACGTTCAAGGGACCACTGAAACCAAGACAAAGCCCAAGTGAAGGGTAGGTTGTTAGGGATCCCATCTCTGGAGCTCGATAAGCTGTTGTTGACGATCCCAGACAAGCATGAGCTGACAGTGCAACTTCCTTGAGTTCTGCTCGAGTGGGAAGAGACTGTACTAGAGTGAGTGCTGAGTGAAGCGTGCTCAAGACCCCCCTTTGGATAACGTTCCGCTGCACTCTTCAGTGCAGCTTACTAGTCAGTACGGCTCGATGCACAACCCGCTCCCTCAGAATGAAGGGGTGCGATCACAAGCGCCAAAGAGCAGGACCCCCCTTTGGAAAACGTTCAGATGCACTCTTCAGTGAACCTTACTGGTACGGCTCGATGCACAACCCGCGCTTCAGATGAAGGGGGTGCGATCACAAGCGCCAAAGGAGGACCCAACCCTTGGAAAACGTTCAGTTGCACTCTTCAGTGCAGCTTACTGGTACGGCTCGATGCACAACCCGCTCCCTCAGATGAAGGGGTGCGATTACAAGCGCCGAAGGAGAGAGCACGACAGTCAACCCTCAAACGTTCCGCGTCCAACTCACAAGTCAAGACTCAAGAAAGCCACCCCACCAGACACATACCCACCTCTTGAAAGTAGCAACAACAGGCTCATTCCGCGACCGAAAGAACCCTCTACACCTCAATGATTGAGAGTGTGCGCGGCATACTTCAATTCGAGCCAGTGTCCCCTCGGGCTTCAAGCACTTGTCGGTGGGCGTCGACACACCCTTACTCAAGTGAAGCGAGCGTACTAGACCATCCGTAGTGAACAGGACGACGTTCAACTCTGATGCATTGGGTGGAGGGAGTATCATGCTACTCAAGACTGAAGTACATCAACGATGCACTCAGCTGTTTCACACTTGTCCCTCCTGCGTACCTCACTTGAACAAGAGCATGCATTCGACCCCACTTCAAAGCCAAGATCCCTACTAGACCACTGAGCTCCGGAAGGCTTACTCGATGCCACACAGCCTGCCTATGCCACAACGGTTGACTGTCGACCACTCGTGAAGAGTGTTAGTGTCATTGTTATTCCATGGAAACTGTGCTAACAAAGTGTTGCAACAGTTCTGGATCAACCGTGAGGTAAGAAGGTTGCATGTCACCTTTCATCCCTCACTAGGGGAAATCCACACCGGTACCCCACCAGAAACAATGTATTTCATGAGGCGTGAGGGCCACTGTCCACCAAAGCGCGCCCGTACATTTGTAGGGTTCACTTCACTTGACTTGACGCCACACAGCGTGTCGCAACAGTTGTAGTTCAACCGCGGGGTAGAAGGTTGCATGCCACCTTTCACACCCCTCATCCCTCAATAGAGGAAATCCGCACCGGTACCCCCCCAGAAACAATGTATTTCATGAGGCGTGAGGGCCACTGTCCACCAAAGCGCGCCCGTACATTTGTAGGGCTGTAAGTCAACACTTGAGCCAACCTAAGTCAAGGTAACACTCGACACGGTGTAAGTCAACACTTGAGCCAACCCAACTCAAGGTAACACTGTTACACTTGACTTACACTCAACACGGTGTAAGTCAACACTTGAACCGACCTAACACGGACCCAACACACCATGTAACACTCAACACTTGAGCCAACCTGACTCAAGGTAACACTTCACTCGAAGGGACCCAACACATCACTTGACTGTAAGCCAACACTTAACACAAGGCAACACTTCAATTCAACACTTGAGCCAACGGTAACACTTGACTTGACCGACCCAACACGGTGTAAGCCAACACTTGACCCTATACTTGGGTTTACCCCCACTTGATTGGGTTCAATGCCCATTCATGCAAGTTCTGAACCAACGTTGCCATCGATAACCCCACTGCTACCACTCTACTTTGCTTCTGCTTTCACTTCTATCATCTCTCTCTCTCTCTCCTCTCTCATTCACTTTCACCTTCTCCCCCCTTTCTCCCCTCCCCCCGCCCGGCCCTCATTGTCCCCTCTCCCCCAATCCCTCCCCCTCCTTGTCTCAACTTGTGCTAGTCGTTAGCGTGTCTTCACCCATCTAGGAGCTGAGCTGAAGGTCAACTCCAATGGGTGAGGACTCGCCAAAGACTAGCACAAGCTCTCACAGAAGCGAGAGAGACTTGGGAAGCTAGACTGAGGCTTTCCCCGCTCCTT
>JAHLMJ010000002.1:1145000-1147500 GCA_019915105.1 Strobilurus luchuensis | reverse complement strand
CATGGTAGGCCTCTATCCTACCATCGAAAGTTGATAGGGCAGATATTTGAATGATGCATCGCCGGCACAAGGCCATGCGATTCGAGAAGTTATTATGAATCACCAAACGAGCGGCGAGCCGCGTTGGTTTTTTATCTAATAAATACACCCCTTCCAGAAGTCGGGGCTTTAATGCATGTATTAGCTCTAGAATTACCACAGTTATCCATGTAGCAAGGTATCATCAAATAAACTATAACTGATTTAATGAGCCATTCGCAGTTTCACAGTACAAATTTGTTTATACTTAGACATGCATGGCTTAATCTTTGAGACAAGCATATGACTACTGGCAGGATCAACCAGGTAACTACTTTCCAAACGCCGCTTGACTCTAGGTCAAGACGACACAGCTCACTACTCAGTCTAGCGACCTTTCGTTATGCTGGGAGTTTTCGTTAGATGATCAACGACTCGGTTAGAGCTAAGACCACGGTTCACAACAGAGTTGCTACTAAGCAGAGTCTCAACCACTAAGACCAAGACACCAAGTTCCCCGAATCTCACAAATTTAAGGAGCAGTTCACCTTGTCAACGTCGGTTAGGACGCCAACAAAGCTTGTGTCCTACAGGGAGAACTATCAACAACCGGTATCAAGGAGATCTTGACGCACAGTCGCGATGGATTCTCAACTGGTTAATGGCATGCAGACTTAGCTATTAGCTAGGAATCCACACCTCTCGCACATTGCAAGCACGACAACAATAGTCGTACTTGACTTGATAGGCCAAGCAGTCGAAACTACTTCACTAGCCAGGCTACAACGTCTCATTCCAAGCCAGTACATCTTGCGAGGCAAGCACATCAATAGCTCGGTCCAAAGACAGCCAGTCTTCCCTTAGTGAGCCTACTAGACCGCTTTCAACAACTACCTAAGCAGTCATTGAAGCAACGTTCAACTCGATTAAAACATGAGATTATCGAGCTACTGAAGCCCTAAGCATACTTTCATACACTTGGTTCTTTCACTCTTCTCTCATGTAGTAGGAAATCCGGACCGGTACCCCGCCCAAAACAATGTAATTCATGAGGCGTGAGAGCCCCTGTCCACCAAAACGCGCGCGTACATTTGTACGTGATCGGGCGTACCCTTACCCTCCAGAAGGGTTCTGAAGCTTGACTCCATTGATGTTTGAACACAAGCTGAGCTCGATAACGTTCAAGGGACCACTGAAACCAAGACAAAGCCCAAGTGAAGGGTAGGTTGTTAGGGATCCCATCTCTGGAGCTCGATAAGCTGTTGTTGACGATCCCAGACAAGCATGAGCTGACAGTGCAACTTCCTTGAGTTCTGCTCGAGTGGGAAGAGACTGTACTAGAGTGAGTGCTGAGTGAAGCGTGCTCAAGACCCCCCTTTGGATAACGTTCCGCTGCACTCTTCAGTGCAGCTTACTAGTCAGTACGGCTCGATGCACAACCCGCTCCCTCAGAATGAAGGGGTGCGATCACAAGCGCCAAAGAGCAGGACCCCCCTTTGGAAAACGTTCAGATGCACTCTTCAGTGAACCTTACTGGTACGGCTCGATGCACAACCCGCGCTTCAGATGAAGGGGGTGCGATCACAAGCGCCAAAGGAGGACCCAACCCTTGGAAAACGTTCAGTTGCACTCTTCAGTGCAGCTTACTGGTACGGCTCGATGCACAACCCGCTCCCTCAGATGAAGGGGTGCGATTACAAGCGCCGAAGGAGAGAGCACGACAGTCAACCCTCAAACGTTCCGCGTCCAACTCACAAGTCAAGACTCAAGAAAGCCACCCCACCAGACACATACCCACCTCTTGAAAGTAGCAACAACAGGCTCATTCCGCGACCGAAAGAACCCTCTACACCTCAATGATTGAGAGTGTGCGCGGCATACTTCAATTCGAGCCAGTGTCCCCTCGGGCTTCAAGCACTTGTCGGTGGGCGTCGACACACCCTTACTCAAGTGAAGCGAGCGTACTAGACCATCCGTAGTGAACAGGACGACGTTCAACTCTGATGCATTGGGTGGAGGGAGTATCATGCTACTCAAGACTGAAGTACATCAACGATGCACTCAGCTGTTTCACACTTGTCCCTCCTGCGTACCTCACTTGAACAAGAGCATGCATTCGACCCCACTTCAAAGCCAAGATCCCTACTAGACCACTGAGCTCCGGAAGGCTTACTCGATGCCACACAGCCTGCCTATGCCACAACGGTTGACTGTCGACCACTCGTGAAGAGTGTTAGTGTCATTGTTATTCCATGGAAACTGTGCTAACAAAGTGTTGCAACAGTTCTGGATCAACCGTGAGGTAAGAAGGTTGCATGTCACCTTTCATCCCTCACTAGGGGAAATCCACACCGGTACCCCACCAGAAACAATGTATTTCATGAGGCGTGAGGGCCACTGTCCACCAAAGCGCGCCCGTACATTTGTAGGGTTCACTTCACTTGACTTGACGCCACACAGCGTGTCGCAACAGTTGTAGTTC
>JAHLMJ010000002.1:1122500-1125000 GCA_019915105.1 Strobilurus luchuensis | reverse complement strand
CTTGATAGGCCAAGCAGTCGAAACTACTTCACTAGCCAGGCTACAACGTCTCATTCCAAGCCAGTACATCTTGCGAGGCAAGCACATCAATAGCTCGGTCCAAAGACAGCCAGTCTTCCCTTAGTGAGCCTACTAGACCGCTTTCAACAACTACCTAAGCAGTCATTGAAGCAACGTTCAACTCGATTAAAACATGAGATTATCGAGCTACTGAAGCCCTAAGCATACTTTCATACACTTGGTTCTTTCACTCTTCTCTCATGTAGTAGGAAATCCGGACCGGTACCCCGCCCAAAACAATGTAATTCATGAGGCGTGAGAGCCCCTGTCCACCAAAACGCGCGCGTACATTTGTACGTGATCGGGCGTACCCTTACCCTCCAGAAGGGTTCTGAAGCTTGACTCCATTGATGTTTGAACACAAGCTGAGCTCGATAACGTTCAAGGGACCACTGAAACCAAGACAAAGCCCAAGTGAAGGGTAGGTTGTTAGGGATCCCATCTCTGGAGCTCGATAAGCTGTTGTTGACGATCCCAGACAAGCATGAGCTGACAGTGCAACTTCCTTGAGTTCTGCTCGAGTGGGAAGAGACTGTACTAGAGTGAGTGCTGAGTGAAGCGTGCTCAAGACCCCCCTTTGGATAACGTTCCGCTGCACTCTTCAGTGCAGCTTACTAGTCAGTACGGCTCGATGCACAACCCGCTCCCTCAGAATGAAGGGGTGCGATCACAAGCGCCAAAGAGCAGGACCCCCCTTTGGAAAACGTTCAGATGCACTCTTCAGTGAACCTTACTGGTACGGCTCGATGCACAACCCGCGCTTCAGATGAAGGGGGTGCGATCACAAGCGCCAAAGGAGGACCCAACCCTTGGAAAACGTTCAGTTGCACTCTTCAGTGCAGCTTACTGGTACGGCTCGATGCACAACCCGCTCCCTCAGATGAAGGGGTGCGATTACAAGCGCCGAAGGAGAGAGCACGACAGTCAACCCTCAAACGTTCCGCGTCCAACTCACAAGTCAAGACTCAAGAAAGCCACCCCACCAGACACATACCCACCTCTTGAAAGTAGCAACAACAGGCTCATTCCGCGACCGAAAGAACCCTCTACACCTCAATGATTGAGAGTGTGCGCGGCATACTTCAATTCGAGCCAGTGTCCCCTCGGGCTTCAAGCACTTGTCGGTGGGCGTCGACACACCCTTACTCAAGTGAAGCGAGCGTACTAGACCATCCGTAGTGAACAGGACGACGTTCAACTCTGATGCATTGGGTGGAGGGAGTATCATGCTACTCAAGACTGAAGTACATCAACGATGCACTCAGCTGTTTCACACTTGTCCCTCCTGCGTACCTCACTTGAACAAGAGCATGCATTCGACCCCACTTCAAAGCCAAGATCCCTACTAGACCACTGAGCTCCGGAAGGCTTACTCGATGCCACACAGCCTGCCTATGCCACAACGGTTGACTGTCGACCACTCGTGAAGAGTGTTAGTGTCATTGTTATTCCATGGAAACTGTGCTAACAAAGTGTTGCAACAGTTCTGGATCAACCGTGAGGTAAGAAGGTTGCATGTCACCTTTCATCCCTCACTAGGGGAAATCCACACCGGTACCCCACCAGAAACAATGTATTTCATGAGGCGTGAGGGCCACTGTCCACCAAAGCGCGCCCGTACATTTGTAGGGTTCACTTCACTTGACTTGACGCCACACAGCGTGTCGCAACAGTTGTAGTTCAACCGCGGGGTAGAAGGTTGCATGCCACCTTTCACACCCCTCATCCCTCAATAGAGGAAATCCGCACCGGTACCCCCCCAGAAACAATGTATTTCATGAGGCGTGAGGGCCACTGTCCACCAAAGCGCGCCCGTACATTTGTAGGGCTGTAAGTCAACACTTGAGCCAACCTAAGTCAAGGTAACACTCGACACGGTGTAAGTCAACACTTGAGCCAACCCAACTCAAGGTAACACTGTTACACTTGACTTACACTCAACACGGTGTAAGTCAACACTTGAACCGACCTAACACGGACCCAACACACCATGTAACACTCAACACTTGAGCCAACCTGACTCAAGGTAACACTTCACTCGAAGGGACCCAACACATCACTTGACTGTAAGCCAACACTTAACACAAGGCAACACTTCAATTCAACACTTGAGCCAACGGTAACACTTGACTTGACCGACCCAACACGGTGTAAGCCAACACTTGACCCTATACTTGGGTTTACCCCCACTTGATTGGGTTCAATGCCCATTCATGCAAGTTCTGAACCAACGTTGCCATCGATAACCCCACTGCTACCACTCTACTTTGCTTCTGCTTTCACTTCTATCATCTCTCTCTCTCTCTCCTCTCTCATTCACTTTCACCTTCTCCCCCCTTTCTCCCCTCCCCCCGCCCGGCCCTCATTGTCCCCTCTCCCCCAATCCCTCCCCCTCCTTGTCTCAACTTGTGCTAGTCGTTAGCGTGTCTTCACCCATCTA
>JAHLMJ010000002.1:1090000-1092500 GCA_019915105.1 Strobilurus luchuensis | reverse complement strand
TGACGCACAGTCGCGATGGATTCTCAACTGGTTAATGGCATGCAGACTTAGCTATTAGCTAGGAATCCACACCTCTCGCACATTGCAAGCACGACAACAATAGTCGTACTTGACTTGATAGGCCAAGCAGTCGAAACTACTTCACTAGCCAGGCTACAACGTCTCATTCCAAGCCAGTACATCTTGCGAGGCAAGCACATCAATAGCTCGGTCCAAAGACAGCCAGTCTTCCCTTAGTGAGCCTACTAGACCGCTTTCAACAACTACCTAAGCAGTCATTGAAGCAACGTTCAACTCGATTAAAACATGAGATTATCGAGCTACTGAAGCCCTAAGCATACTTTCATACACTTGGTTCTTTCACTCTTCTCTCATGTAGTAGGAAATCCGGACCGGTACCCCGCCCAAAACAATGTAATTCATGAGGCGTGAGAGCCCCTGTCCACCAAAACGCGCGCGTACATTTGTACGTGATCGGGCGTACCCTTACCCTCCAGAAGGGTTCTGAAGCTTGACTCCATTGATGTTTGAACACAAGCTGAGCTCGATAACGTTCAAGGGACCACTGAAACCAAGACAAAGCCCAAGTGAAGGGTAGGTTGTTAGGGATCCCATCTCTGGAGCTCGATAAGCTGTTGTTGACGATCCCAGACAAGCATGAGCTGACAGTGCAACTTCCTTGAGTTCTGCTCGAGTGGGAAGAGACTGTACTAGAGTGAGTGCTGAGTGAAGCGTGCTCAAGACCCCCCTTTGGATAACGTTCCGCTGCACTCTTCAGTGCAGCTTACTAGTCAGTACGGCTCGATGCACAACCCGCTCCCTCAGAATGAAGGGGTGCGATCACAAGCGCCAAAGAGCAGGACCCCCCTTTGGAAAACGTTCAGATGCACTCTTCAGTGAACCTTACTGGTACGGCTCGATGCACAACCCGCGCTTCAGATGAAGGGGGTGCGATCACAAGCGCCAAAGGAGGACCCAACCCTTGGAAAACGTTCAGTTGCACTCTTCAGTGCAGCTTACTGGTACGGCTCGATGCACAACCCGCTCCCTCAGATGAAGGGGTGCGATTACAAGCGCCGAAGGAGAGAGCACGACAGTCAACCCTCAAACGTTCCGCGTCCAACTCACAAGTCAAGACTCAAGAAAGCCACCCCACCAGACACATACCCACCTCTTGAAAGTAGCAACAACAGGCTCATTCCGCGACCGAAAGAACCCTCTACACCTCAATGATTGAGAGTGTGCGCGGCATACTTCAATTCGAGCCAGTGTCCCCTCGGGCTTCAAGCACTTGTCGGTGGGCGTCGACACACCCTTACTCAAGTGAAGCGAGCGTACTAGACCATCCGTAGTGAACAGGACGACGTTCAACTCTGATGCATTGGGTGGAGGGAGTATCATGCTACTCAAGACTGAAGTACATCAACGATGCACTCAGCTGTTTCACACTTGTCCCTCCTGCGTACCTCACTTGAACAAGAGCATGCATTCGACCCCACTTCAAAGCCAAGATCCCTACTAGACCACTGAGCTCCGGAAGGCTTACTCGATGCCACACAGCCTGCCTATGCCACAACGGTTGACTGTCGACCACTCGTGAAGAGTGTTAGTGTCATTGTTATTCCATGGAAACTGTGCTAACAAAGTGTTGCAACAGTTCTGGATCAACCGTGAGGTAAGAAGGTTGCATGTCACCTTTCATCCCTCACTAGGGGAAATCCACACCGGTACCCCACCAGAAACAATGTATTTCATGAGGCGTGAGGGCCACTGTCCACCAAAGCGCGCCCGTACATTTGTAGGGTTCACTTCACTTGACTTGACGCCACACAGCGTGTCGCAACAGTTGTAGTTCAACCGCGGGGTAGAAGGTTGCATGCCACCTTTCACACCCCTCATCCCTCAATAGAGGAAATCCGCACCGGTACCCCCCCAGAAACAATGTATTTCATGAGGCGTGAGGGCCACTGTCCACCAAAGCGCGCCCGTACATTTGTAGGGCTGTAAGTCAACACTTGAGCCAACCTAAGTCAAGGTAACACTCGACACGGTGTAAGTCAACACTTGAGCCAACCCAACTCAAGGTAACACTGTTACACTTGACTTACACTCAACACGGTGTAAGTCAACACTTGAACCGACCTAACACGGACCCAACACACCATGTAACACTCAACACTTGAGCCAACCTGACTCAAGGTAACACTTCACTCGAAGGGACCCAACACATCACTTGACTGTAAGCCAACACTTAACACAAGGCAACACTTCAATTCAACACTTGAGCCAACGGTAACACTTGACTTGACCGACCCAACACGGTGTAAGCCAACACTTGACCCTATACTTGGGTTTACCCCCACTTGATTGGGTTCAATGCCCATTCATGCAAGTTCTGAACCAACGTTGCCATCGATAACCCCACTGCTACCACTCTACTTTGCTTCTGCTTTCACTTCTATCATCTCTCTCTCTCTCCTCTCTCATTCACTTTCACCTT
>JAHLMJ010000002.1:1067500-1070000 GCA_019915105.1 Strobilurus luchuensis | reverse complement strand
TCCGCTGCACTCTTCAGTGCAGCTTACTAGTCAGTACGGCTCGATGCACAACCCGCTCCCTCAGAATGAAGGGGTGCGATCACAAGCGCCAAAGGAGGACCCAACCCTTGGAAAACGTTCAGTTGCACTCTTCAGTGCAGCTTACTGGTACGGCTCGATGCACAACCCGCTCCCTCAGATGAAGGGGTGCGATTACAAGCGCCGAAGGAGAGAGCACGACAGTCAACCCTCAAACGTTCCGCGTCCAACTCACAAGTCAAGACTCAAGAAAGCCACCCCACCAGACACATACCCACCTCTTGAAAGTAGCAACAACAGGCTCATTCCGCGACCGAAAGAACCCTCTACACCTCAATGATTGAGAGTGTGCGCGGCATACTTCAATTCGAGCCAGTGTCCCCTCGGGCTTCAAGCACTTGTCGGTGGGCGTCGACACACCCTTACTCAAGTGAAGCGAGCGTACTAGACCATCCGTAGTGAACAGGACGACGTTCAACTCTGATGCATTTTGGGTGGAGGGAGTATCATGCTACTCAAGACTGAAGTACATCAACGATGCACTCAGCTGTTTCACACTTGTCCCTCCTGCGTACCTCACTTGAACAAGAGCATGCATTCGACCCCACTTCAAAGCCAAGATCCCTACTAGACCACTGAGCTCCGGAGGCTTACTCGATGCCACACAGCCTGCCTATGCCACAACGGTTGACTGTCGACCACTCGTGAAGAGTGTTAGTGTCATTGTTATTCCATGGAAACTGTGCTAACAAAGTGTTGCAACAGTTCTGGATCAACCGTGAGGTGAGAAGGTTGCATGTCACCTTTCATCCCTCACTAGGGGAAATCCACACCGGTACCCCACCAGAAACAATGTATTTCATGAGGCGTGAGGGCCCACTGTCCACCAAAGCGCGCCCGTACATTTGTAGGGTTCACTTCACTTGACTTGACGCCACACAGCGTGTCGCAACAGTTGTAGTTCAACCGCGGGGTAGAAGGTTGCATGCCACCTTTCACACCCCTCATCCCTCAATAGAGGAAATCTGCCACCGGTACCCCCCCAGAAAACAATGTATTTCATGAGGCGTGAGGGCCACTGTCCACCAAAGCGCCCCGTACATTTGTAGGGCTGTAAGTCAACACTTGAGCCAACCTAAGTCAAGGTAACACTCGACACGGTGTAAGTCAACACTTGAGCCAACCCAAACTAAGGTAACACTGTTACACTTGACTTACACTCAACACGGTGTAAGTCAACACTTGAACCGACCTAACACGGACCCAACACACCATGTAACACTCAACACTTGAGCCAACCTGACTCAAGGTAACACTTCACTCGAAGGGACCCAACACATCACTTGACTGTAAGCCAACACTAACACAAGGCAACACTTCAATTCAACACTTGAGCCAACGGGTAACACTTGACTTGACCGACCCAACACGGTGTAAGCCAACACTTGACCCTATACTTGGGTTTACCCCCACTTGATTGGGTTCAATGCCATTCATGCAAGTTCTGAACCAACGTTGCCATCGATACCCACTGCTACCACTCTACTTTGCTTCTGCTTTCACTTCTATCATCTCTCTCTCTCTCTCCTCTCTCATTCACTTTCACCTTCTCCCCCCTTTCTCCCGCCCCCCCGCCCGGCCCTCATTGTCCCCTCTCCCCCAATCCCTCCCCCTCCTTGTCTCAACTTGTGCTAGTCGTTAGCGTGTCTTCACCCATCCTAGGAGCTGAGCTGAAGGTCAACTCCAATGGGTGAGGACTCGCCAAAGACTAGCACAAGCTCTCACAGAAGCGAGAGAGACTTGGAAGCTAGACTGAGGCTTTTCCCCGCTCCTTACCTGACTTACCTTGGCCCCAAAGTGGCGGCAACCAAGGCTTCGGGTTGCTGGTGGAAACAACCCTCCATTACTGGTCCAAATGTGAGACTACGCTCCGAATAATGTGCAAGTGTTCATAACACACAGCTTTCTTCTTCAAACTCGAGTACACAAGTTATGTACCGACCAAGTTTGTTCAATGAAACTCGAGTACACAAGTTATGTACCGACCAAGTTCGTTCAATGAAGTGAAGAGTGACCGTGTGCAACAAAGACCTACACTGTTCATTCATTCCATTTGAACAGCATTCGAAAAGACCACCAAGAATGTGTACTGGTAAGGTAACACACACTCTTTTCTTATAGTAGGAATTACACCCTGGTACCCCCCCAGAAAACAATGTAATCCATGAGGCGTGAGAGCCACTGTCCACCAAGCGCGCCTGTACATTTGTAGGCCAAGTTGCTTACTGGAGCTACTCTTGACACAGTATAAGACCCCACTTGACTGCTGGCTGACCTACTACACTCTACTGACTCCTTCAACATGATGGGATGTAACACACTACCTACACTACACTACTTGACTGACTTCAACAACTGACTCAACACTCTACTTTACTTTACTTTCATAACCGGGGGGGAGTGTATTATACTTGTCTACCGG
>JAHLMJ010000002.1:1017500-1062500 GCA_019915105.1 Strobilurus luchuensis | reverse complement strand
ATAATGATCCTTCCGCAGGTTCACTACGGAAACTTGTTCGGACTTTTTACTTCCTCTTAATGACCAAGTTTGATAGATTTCAGTAACGATGTGCCGTTGCGGCTCATAAAACCAATCCGGAGACCTAACTATGCATTCATCGGTAGTAGCGACGGGCGGTGTGTACAAAGGGCAGGGACGTAATAACGCAAGCTGATGACTTTACGCTTACTAGGTATTCCTCGTTGAAGGAGCTATAATTGCAATGCTCTATCCCAGCACGTCAGAGTTTCACAAGATTACCCAGTACCTTTCGGACAGGTGAGTATCGCTGGCTCTGTCAGTGTAGCGGCGGTGCGGCCAGAACAATCTTAAGGGCATTCACAGACCTGTTATTGCCTCAAACTTCCGTCAGCTAGACGCTGCAGTCCCTCTAAGAGCCCGCGACCAGCAAAATCCGGCCTGACTATTTAGCAGTTAAGGTCTCGTTCGTTATCGGAATTAACAGACAAATCACTCCACCACTAAGAACTGGCCATGCACCACCACCCTTAAAAATCATGAAAGAGCTAATTCAATTGTCAAATCATTGTTATGTGCTGGACTGGTGAGTTTCCCGTGTTGAGTCAAAATTAAGCCGCAGGCTCCCTTTTGAAGGTCCAAGTAGTCATACTTACCAGGCTTTGAACCTAATCCAGACTTTCATCAGGAACGGACTATACCTTAAGCCAAAACAAACGTTTAGTTACCTTTACTTGGTTTGGCAACCCAACCCCCATCTTGTCTCTGATCCTTCTTCCCCGGTAAAGAGGAAGCTTGGCTGCGGATCGTCAATCTTGACAGTATTACCATACCGAGGTCATAAATCCCCCTGGAGCACACATCTATGGTACCATAGACTGGCGTAGTCAAAGGCTCTAAGGAGGTTTCCGCAATTTGGGGTGTCGCCCGTTCACCTGAGTGAAAGGACTAGCATTTAGATTTAAGATCGGAGTCTAAGGCTTGACCACCTCACCCTTTCGGGTGCTGTTCGGTGCAGAGTTACTGCGGTAAACTGTAAAAAGTTTACACTCTGTGGTGCCTTCCGTCAATTCCTTTAAGTTCTGCCTTGCGACCATACTCCCCCCAGACCCCCAAAGACTTTGATTTCTTAAGTGCCGGAACACATCAAAATTGAGGTTGCCCGATACCCTAGTCGGCATAGTTACTGTTAAGACTACAACGGTATTGATCGTTTTCGATCCCTAACCTTCGTTCTTGATTAATTGGAAAAACATCCTGGCAAAGCTTTCGCAGTAGGTTGGTCTTGCGTCAATCCCAAGATTTCACTCTAGCGACTCCAATACCAATGCCCCAAACTATCCTATTAATCATTACGCGACTCTAGAAACCAACAAAATAGGATCGACACGTCCTATTTTATTATTCCATGGCTAATGTATTCGACATAGGCTGATTTGAACACTTAATTTCTCATGGTAAAAGTCCTGGTTCCCGACGCACCAATAAGGGCCACGCCGGCTCACCAGAGTAAGACCCCAGTCAGACAGTTCACGCCGTGAGGCGGGACCGCCCAACCAGCCTGAAGTTCAACTACGAGCTTTTAACTGCACAACTTTAATATACGCTATTGAGCTGGAATTACCGCGGCTGCTGGCACCAGACTTGCCCTCCAATTGTTCTCGTTACGAGATGGAATGGTATCATTCCAATTATAAGACCCAAAAGAGGCCCTATATTGTTATTTATTGTTAATACCTCCCTGTATCAGGAATTGGGTAATTTGCGGCCTGCTGCCTTCCTTGATGTGGTAGCGTTTCTCAGACTCCCTTCCGGAAATCGAACCCTTATTTCCCCGTTACCCGTTGAACCGATGGTAGGCCTCTATCCTACCATCGAAAGTTGATAGGCAGATATTTGAATGATGCATCGCCGGCACAAGGCCATGCGATTCGGAGAATTATTATGAATCACCAAACGAGCGGCGAGCGCCGTTTGTTTTTTATCTAATACATACACCCCTTCCAGAAGTCGGGCTTTAAAGCATGTATTAGCTTAGAATTACCACAGTTATTCCATGTAGCAAGGTATCATCAAAATAAACTAGAACTGATTTAATGAGCATTCGGCCGTTTCACAGTACAAATTTGTTTATAACTTAGGAATTGCTTGGCTTAATCTGTGAGGACAAAAAAATGCATTGACTTACTGGACAGGATCAACCTGGTAACTACTTTCCAAACGCCGCCTTGACTCTAGGTCAGACGCACAGCTCACTAAAAATACTCTGTCTGGCGACCTTTGTTATGCTGGAGTTTTCGTTAGATGATCCAACGACTCGGTTAGAGCTAAGACCACGGTTCACAACAGAGTTGCTACTAGCGAGTCTCAACACTAGACCAGACACCAAGTTCCCCGAATCTACAAATTTAAGGAGCAGTTCCTGTCAAACGTCGGTTAGGACGAACAAAGCTGTGCCTACAGGGAGAACTATCAACAACGGTATCAAGGATGATCTTGAAGCACAGTCGCGATGGATTCTCAACTGGTCTATTGGCATGCAGACTTAGGCTAATTAGCTAGGAATCCACACCTCTCGCACATTGCTGCACGACAAACTATTGTCGTACTTGACTTGATAGGCAAGCAGTCGACTAACTACTTCTTAGCCAGGCTACAAACGTCTCATTCCAAGCCAGTACATATTGTGAGGCAAGCACATCAATCGCTCGGTCCAAAGACAGCCAGGTCTTCCTTAGTGAGCTACTAGACCGCTTTTCAACAACTACCTATGCAGTATTGAAGCAACGTTCAACTCGATTAAACATGAGATTATCGAGCTACTTGAAGCCTAAGATTACTTTCATACCTTGGTTCTTTCACTCTTCTCTCATGTGTAGGAAATCCGGTCCGGACCCCGCCACAAACACAATGTAATTCATGAGGCGTGTAGAGCCCCTGTCACCAAAACGCAGCGCGTACTTTTGTACGTGATCGGCGTACCCTTACCCTCCAGAAAGGGTTCTGAAGCTTGGACTCATTGAGTTTGAACACAAGCTGAGCTCGATAACGTTTCAAGGGACCACATGAAACCTAAGACAAAAGCCCAAGTGAAGGGTAGGTTGTTTCGTTAGGGATCCCATCTTGGAGCTCGATAAGTGTTGTTGACGATCCCGACAAGCATGAGCTGACAGTGCACTTCCTTGAGTTTGCTCGAGTGGGAAGAGACTGTACTAGAGTGAGAGCTGATGTGAAGCGTGCTCAATAACCCCCTTTGGATAAACGTTCCGCTGCATCTTCAGTGCAGCTTATAGTCAGTACGGCTCGGATGCACAACCCGCTCCACTCAGAAGAAGGGGTGCGATCACAAGCGCCAAACGAGCAGGAACCCCTTTTGGAAAAACGTCAGATGCACTCTTCAGTGCACTTTATGGTACGGCTCGATGCACAAACGCGCTTCAGATGAAGGGGGTGCGTTCACAAGCGCCAAAGGAGGACCCAACCCTTGGAAACGTTCAGTTGCACTCATCAGTGAGCTTTTTTTTTATCCTTTACTGGTAAGGCTCTGAATTACACAACCCGCTTCCCCTCAGATGAAGGGTGTGCGATTACAAAGCGCAAAGGAGAGAGCTCGGACTGTCACCCTCAATCGTTCCGCGTCCAACTCACAGTCAAGACACAAGGAAGCCACCCACCAGACCATAACCCACCTCTGAAAGTAGCAAAAACGGCTCATTCCGCGACCGAAAAGAACCCTCTACACCTCAATTGATTGAGAGTGTGCGCGGGAATACTTCAATTCGAGCCCGTGTCCACCTCGGGCTTCAAGCACTTGTCGGTGGGCGCGTCGACACCACCTTACTCAAGTGGAAGCGAGGTACTAGACCATCCGTAGTGAAACAGTCGGTGTTCAACTCTGATGCATTGGGTGGGGGGAGTATCATTTTGCTTCTTCAAGATGAAGTTACATCAACGATGCACTCAGTCTGTTTCACACTTGTCCCTCCTGCGTACCTCACTTGAACAAGAGCATGACATTCGACCCACTTACAAAGCCAAGTGATCCCTACTAGACCATGAGCTCGGAGGGCTTACTCAATGCCCTCACGCTGCTATGCACAACGGTTGACTGTCGACCACTCGTGAAGAGTGTTAGTGTATGTTATTCCATGGAAAACTGTGCTAAAATGTGTTGCAACAGTTCTGGATCAACGTGAGGTGAGAAGGTTGCCTATGTCCCACCTTTCATCCTCACTAGGGGAACTCCACACCGGTACCCCCACCAGAAACAATGTATTTCATGGAGGCGTGAGGCCACTGTCCACAAAGCGCGCCTCGTACCTTTTGTAGGTTACTTTAATTGACTTTTGCGCCACATCAGCGTGTCGCAAACAAGTTGTAGTTCAACCGCGGGTGAAGGTTGCATGCCTCTTTCACACCCTCATCCCTCAATTGAGGAAATCTGCAACCGGTACCCCCCAGAAACAATTATTTCATGAGGCGTGAGGGGCCACGGTCCACAAAGCGCGCCCGTACATTTGTGGGCTGTAAGTCAACACTTGAGCCACCTAAGTCAAGGTAAACATCGACCCGGTGTAAGTCAACACTTGAGCCAACCCAACTCAAGGGTAACATTGTTACACTTGCCTTCACACTCAAACACGGTGTATGTCAACACTTGAGAAACCGACCTAACATGGACCCAACACACATGTATACATCAACACTTGAGCACAAAACCTGACTCAAGGTTTCACTTCACTCGAAGGGACAACACATCACTTGACTGTAAGCCAACCTTAACACAAGGCATAACACTTCAATTCAACACTTGAGCCAACGGTAACACGTGACTTGACCGACCCACACGGTGTAAGCCAACACTTGAACCTATACTTGGGTTTTACCCCACTTGATCGGGTTCAATGCCATTCATGCAAGTTCTGAACCCAACGTTGCCATTGATACCACTCTTTTTTTTTACATTGATTCTGCTTTCACTTCTTCATCATCTCTTCTCTCTCTCATTACACTTTCACCTTTCACCCCTTTCTTCCATCCCCCGCCCGGCCCTCATTGTCCCTCTCCCCAATCACCTCCCTTTCCTTGTCTCAAAATTTGTGCTAGTCGTTAAGCGTGTCTTCCCCATCTGGAGATGAGCTGAAGGTTAGAGCCAATGGGTGAGGACTCGCCAAAGACTTAGCACAAGGCATCTCCCAGATGCGAGAGGAGACTTGGAGGCTAGGACTGAGGCTTTCCCCGCTTCCTTACCAGACATACCTTGGCCCCAAAGTGGGGCAACCCAAGGCTTCCGGTTGCTGGTGGGAAACAACCCTCCATTACTGGTCAAATGTGAGACTACGGCTCCGAATTAATTGTGCAAGTGTTCTAACACACCAGTTTCTTCTTCAAACTCGAGTACACATGTTATGTAACCGGACAAGTTTGTTCAATGAAACTCGAGTACTCAAGTTAGTTACCGACCAAGTTTCGTTCACTCTTGAAGTGGATGGTGACCGTGTGCAACAAAGACTACATGTTATTCATTCCATTTGAACCAGCATTCGAAAAGACACCAAGAATGTGTTACTGGTAAGGTAACACAACCCCCCCACTCTTTCTTATAGTAGGAATTACCACCTGGTACCCCCAGAAAACATTGTAATTTCATGGGCGTGAGAGCCACTGTCCACCCAAAAGCGAGCCTGTACATTTGTAGGCCAAGTTTGCTTACTGGAGCTATCTTGACACAGTATAAGACCCCACTGACTGCTGGCCTGACTACCTACATCTTATTACTTGGACTCCTTAAACATGAGGAATGGATGTAACAACACTACACTACACTTACTTGAACTGTCTTCAACAACTGACTCAACTCTCTACTTTTACTTTACTTTTCATAAACGGGGGGGGGTATTATACTTGTCTACGGACAGACAGACTTGACTCTAGAACTGTTTCCGTTCACTCAAGAGAACAAAAAACCACAGCACCCAGGATTCCAGCGTGGTCCCCAAGTGGTACTAACTAGGCGTGCACTCGGTTAACTGCGCAAGATCGGTCGGGATGCGGTGCTTCGAAGTCCTATGGCCGGTTTAAGAAAGGAGTGAATGCAACAGCCTTTTATGCATTACACAGTCAACTCTTTGGTCAACATTTGATGTTGAGTCGAGTCTGGAGAGTATTTTTTAAGGTCAGTCAGTCAGTCAAGCTACA
Source organism: Strobilurus luchuensis (assembly GCA_019915105.1). Taxonomy (NCBI): domain Eukaryota; kingdom Fungi; phylum Basidiomycota; class Agaricomycetes; order Agaricales; family Physalacriaceae; genus Strobilurus; species Strobilurus luchuensis. The sequence goes on along the minus strand of JAHLMJ010000002.1, from coordinate 1,056,302 downwards.
GTGTTTTTGTAAGACTGACTTGAGAGGACTGCCAACACTTTGACTTACTCGGCTTCTTGACACCCACTTGACTAACACAACACTTGATCTCTGATCTCTCGGAGGACCCTCCTTCATTTCATGCTTCGCGAAGTCATTACCATGGTCAATAAGACCGGCCCTTCAAGCTATGCATGATAAGAAAAGAGAGAAAGTCAACATAGTTGAACAATTCTTTAGAACAAGGGCTTAACTCAGTGGATCGTTGCAATCAAGGTACTCTACCACTTACAGGTACCCCGTCCCATTCAAGTCGTCTGCAAAAGGATTCACCCCCACGCCCATTTTATGATTACAATTCGTAGACAAAGCACAATCAAGCGTTTCCCGCAAAGCAACCCAGCCTGCCAGTTTTGTTCACGAGCAAAGCTCTATTTAAAACAAGTCTAATGTGCGGGGACCACATCTTCGTTTCTAGCACGGATTCTGGCTTAGAGGCGTTAGCCATAAGCCAGCAGATGGATAGCTTCGCGCCTTGCCGTTCGGACAGGCGAAATACCAAATATCTGAATTGAACGGTTCTCTCGTTACTAAGTTCAATTACTATTACGATAAACACTCATCGAGTAGGGGTAAAACTAACCTGTCTACGGTCGGTCTAAACCCAGCTCACGTTTCCCTATTAGTGGGTGAACAATCCAACGTCTTACCGAATTCTGCTTCGGTATGATAGGAGAGCCGGACATCGGAAGGATCAAAAACGCATCGGTCGCTAAGAACGCTTGGCTGCACAAGCCAGTTATCCCTGTGGTACGATTACTCCATTGTCTTTTCAGACAACTTGAAGTCCTGGACTGGTTAGGCCCTTCTCTTCAAGCCTCAATTCTGAGGGTAGGACTATATCGTTAAAGCAGAACTTGACATTCCAGAACGATCGCCATTTAGTCGTTGAACTGCACCCATAGTCAAACTAGTTGACCTTAGGGGCTTGGCTGCAGATTATCCATCCTTTGCGTTTTTACCTTACCAGGTCATTACCCTGGTGCACTATGTATGTTTCATGCATAGGGCGGTAGCAAAAGGCTCTATGGACTTTCCCGCAATTTGACGATCTTCGCAGCTAACCATACTCTCACCGTTAGCGTGTTGGGGCCACTAGCAGTACACTTTTAGACTGCTATTTAAAAGCTAACACTTAACTTTTCTGGCACCTCCTAGCCTCAAATTCCGAGGACTAATGATCGATAGGCCGACACTTTCATGGTTTGTATTCACACTGAAAATCAAAATCAGGGACTTTTACCCTTTTGTTTACTTGAAGATTTTCTGTTCTCAATGAGTCCCCCTTAGGACCACCTGCGTTATCTTTTAACAGATGTGGCCGCCCCAGCCAAAACTCCACACCGGACAATGTCTTCAAACCCGGATCGGCCTCTGTAAAAGACCTTGAAGCCAAAAGTGCGGATGTTAATCCAGCTCCGCATCATTGAATAAGTAAAAAAGACATAAAGGTAGTGGTATTTCAAACGGGCCGAAGGCTCCCACTTATTATACACCCTCAATGTCTTTTCAAAATGTCAAAACTAGAGTCAGCCTCACAGGTCTTCTTTCCCCGCTGATTTATGGCACGCCCGTTCCCTTGGCTGTGGTTTCGCTAGATAGTAGTTAGGGGCAGTGGGAATCTCGTTAATCCATTAATGCGCGTCACTAATTTGATGGACGAGCTTTTGGTCCTTAGAAGAGTCATAGTTTACTCCGCGTTTTCCGCGCTGGTTGAATTTCTTCACTTTGACATTCAGAGCACTGGGCAGAAATCACATGTTGTCAGCACCACTTTCTGGCCACTCACATTGCGTATGTTGTTAATTAGACAGTCAGATTCCCTTGTACGTACCAGTTCTAAGTTCGGTTGGTAAGCGTATACAGACGCCCCGAAGAGCAGCCAAGGCCGTCCACATTCAGGTCCTACGCCAAGTCCGCCGAAGGTTGCCCCTCAACAGTCCTAGCCGAGTCCCAAAGTATTTGACCAAGGCCAATATACCAAACCCTTAGAGCCATCCTTTCCCGAAGTTACGGATCTAAATGCCGACTTCCCTTATCTCATTGTTTATCAAACTAGAGGCTGTTCACCTTGGAGACCTGCTTGCGTTATGGTACACCAGATGTGAAAATTATTCTTCCCTTGGATTTTTCAAGGATTGTCAAGAACGCACCGGACACAAAACAGAAGTGCTGTGCTTACCAGTCAATAAACCTTAGTCAGCTAAATTTGATTTCATAGCTTTCAATATGTTAAGGAGAAATGATAACTCTTCCCGGGGCCCTTGCCAACGTCTCCAAGGTCATTTACGTTGCCGTTAAGAATCACTTCTGGTTTCCGGAATTTTAACGGATTCCTTTCGATAGGCGGCGCGAAGAATCGTGCACTTTATAAACGGAGTTTCCCATATCTTTAGATCGACTGACCCATGTCCAACTGTGTTACCATGGAACCTTTCTCCACTTTCAGTCTCAAGGTTCTACACTTGAATATTTGCTACTACTACAAGATCTGACTAGAGCTGTGTTCACCAGCATCACTGCCAAGGCTTCTTCAACACAAACCGCCACGCCTGCCTACTCGTTAGCGCGTCACTTCAACGCTAACGGCGAGGTATGGGTATACGCTTAAGCGCCATCCATTTTCAGGGATAGTTCATTCGGCAGGTGAGTGTGTTACACATTTCCTTTAGCGGGATTCCGACTTCCATGGCCCACCGTCTGCTGTCTAGATGGAACTAACACCTTTGTGGTGTTGATGAGCGTGATTCCGGCACCTTAAACCTCGCGTCGGTTCATCCGCTCGCAGTTCTGCTTACAATATGGCCCACTAAATCTTCAATGTCGAGCGGTTCAATCAAGAACGGCTCCGGTGCTTTACATATTTAAAGTTTGAGAAATAGGTTAAGGTTGTTTCAACCCCAAGGACTCTAATCATTCGCTTTACCACATAAATCTGAAATGAGTTTCTGCTTTCATGAGGGAAAATTCGGCCGGAACCAGCTACTAGATGGTTCGATTAGTCTTTCACCCTACTACCCAAATTCGACGATCGATTTAGCACGTAGAATCGTCTACGAGCCTCCACCAGAGTTTCTCTGGCTTCACCCTATTCAGGATAGTTTCACCATCTTTCGGGTCCCAACATACATGATCTACCGCGATCCGTCAAGAAAGTCTGGTCCGGGCGTCGATGCACACTAAGAGTTTATCAACTTTCCACTTCATTACGCACTGGGTTTTCCACCCAAATACTGCAGGCATGTTAGGACATCCTTGGTCGTGTTTCAGGACGGTCGATTTAAAGCCATTATGCAGCTTCCTATGCACGAATCGTGGTACGAGACCGGCCTTGGGCGTGCTGAGTTACTCAGTCCCAACCGTGTATACCAATGAAGGCTATAACCACACACGAAGATGCCACATTCTCAAACTTTATCCAACGGTCAAACTGATGCTGAACGTCAGTTAGAAAGGACATCAAGCAGAAGCAAGATGATTTCCAACCAACGCGACTGGACTTAAGCGTTTCCTTTCAACAATTTCACGTACTGTTTAACTCTCTTTCCAAAGTTCTTTCATCTTTCCCTCACGGTACTTGTTTGCTATCGGCTCTCGCAAAAATTTAGCTTTAGATGGATTTTACCACCCATTTAGTGCTGATTCCCAAACAACACGACTCTATTGAGGCGTACCACAATGCCACTGGGAGGTCCGTGTCAAAGACTGGATTCTCCACCCTCTATGTCGATCCGTTCCAGGGACTTGTACACGGGTTCCAGACGGGTAACACTTCTCTAAATTACAATCGGACAGCGAGCTGCCAGATTTTAAATTTGTGCTTTTCCCCTCTTCACTCGCAGTTACTAGGGAAGCCTTGTTAGTTTCTTTTACTCGCTGATTGATATGCTTATGTTCAGCGGGTAGTCCCCCCTACCTGATTTGAGGTAAATAGTAGTTGTATTGTTTGTTAACAGACGGTTAGAAGCTGAAGCCATTAAGTAGAGTGCATAGTTATTCCCTCGAAGAGAGAGAGAAGGCAAAGAGAGCTTCGTTAAAGCATCCCTTCTCAACCCGATACTCTACCCAGCAGAAAGCTAGAGATATTATCACAAGCTTAGCAAGCCAAAGTAATGGTATACTGCTATACATTTCAGAAAGAGCTTGAGCGCAATGCGGTCCAGCAACCTCCTCCACCCCCCCCCCCCCCCCAAAACAAACACCAACCCCCCCCCCCCCCCCCCCACATCCAAGCCACCTCGTCACACAAAGTGAGAGGGGTTGAGAATTTACTGACACTCAAACAGGCATGACCTTCGGAATACAAAGGCGAGGTTGCGTTCAAAAGACTCGATGATCACTGAATTCTGAATTCACATTAGTTATCGCATTTCGCTGCGTTCTTCATCGATGCGAGAAGCCAAGAGATCCGTTGTTGAAAGTTGTAAAGTTTTTAAAGGACAGAGTCAATAAACAAGACATTTAAACATGACTTTAGATGATATAAGACATAGACCTGGAAAAAAGGGGGAGCTACAGAGTAGCAACCCTTCAAATCCGCCTTTGGTATTAAGGCGAGAGTATCCAAGATTACAAAAGGTGCACAGGTGGACAAAGAGACCCTGCACTCAAGGCGTGCACATACTTCAGAAGATAAGCCAGCAACAGTCAATAGTACAAAGTGTTCAAAGTTCAATAATGATCTTCCGCAGGTTCACCTACGGAAACTTGTTACGACATTTACTTCCTCTAATATGTACCAGTTTGATCAGCTTCTCAGTAACGATGTGCCGTTGCGGATCATCGAAAAACCAATACGGAGACTACTAAGCCATTCAATCGGGTAGTAGCGAACGGCGTGTGTCAAAGGGAGGGACGTATTCAACGCAAGCTGTTGACTTACGTTACTAGGTATCATCCGTTGAAGAGCCAATGTATTTGCAATGCTCTATCCCCAGCACGACCAGAGTTTCACAAGATTACCCAGTACCTTTCGGACAAGGTGAGACTCGCAGGCTCTGTCTGTGTAGCGCGCGTGCGGCCAGACATCTAAGGGCATCACAGACCTGTTATTGCCTCAAACTTCCGTCAGCTAGACGCTGACAGTCCCTCTAGAAGCCGCGACCCAGCAAAGCCGGCCTGACTATTTAGCTGGTTAGGTACGTTCGTTATCGGAATTAACCAGACAAATCACTCCAAAATAAGAACGGCCATGCACCACACCCATAACTCATGAAAGAGCTATCAATCTGTCAATCCTAGTTATGTGCTGGACCTGGTGAGTTTCCCCGTGTTGAGTCAAATTAGCCGCAGGGCCTCCCTTTAAAAAAAAAATTAGACCAAGAGTCAAACTACAAGGCTTTGAACCTAATCCCAAAGACTTTATCAAGGGAACGGATATACATTAGCCACAAACCACGTTTAGTTACTTTTACTGGGTTTGCAAACCACCCCCATCTAGTCTCTGAACTTTTTCCCGGTAAGAGGGAAGCTTGGCTGCGGAATGTCCAATCCTTGACGTTATTACCATACCCGAGGTCATTACCCTGGTGCACAATCTTAGGTTACCATAGGACAGGCGGTAGTCAAATGGCTCTAAGGAGTTTTCCCGCAATTTGAAGGGTGTCGCCGTTACCTGAGTGAACAGACTAGCATTTAGATTTAAAGACTCGGAGGTCTAAGCTTGAACACCTCACCCTTTCGGGCTGCTGTTTCGGTGCAGAGTTACTGCGGCTAAACTGTTAAAGTTTACACCTGGTGGTGCCCTTCCGTCAATTCCTTTAGTTTCAGCATGCGACCATACTCCCCCCTGAACCCAAAGACTTTGGATTTCTAGTTGGTGCGAGCAACACATCAAATTGAGTTGCATGATCCCTAGTCGCATAGTTTACTGTTAAGACTACAACGGTATTGATCGTTTTCGAATCCCCTAACATTCGTTCTTGAATAATGAAAAAACATCCTTGGCAAATGCTTCGCAGTAGTTGGTCTTGAGTCAATCAAGAATTTCACCTCTGCGGGACCTCCAATAACAATGCCCCAACTTATCCCTATTAATCTATTACGGCACTCTAGAAACAACCAAAATTGGATCGCACGTCTATTTATATTCCGATGCTAATGTATTCGGACATGGCCTGCTTTGAACACTCTAAATTTTCTCAAAGGTAAAAAAGTCATGGTTCCCCGACGCAACAATAAAGGCCACGCGGCTTCAACAGAGGTAAGACCCAGTCAGACAAGTTACACGCCGTGTGGCGACGCCCAACCAAGCTGAAGTTCAACTACGAGGCTTTTTTAACTGCAACAACTTTTATATACGCTATTGGTGCTGGAATTACGCGGCTGCTGGCACCAGACTTGCCTCCAATTGTTCCTCCGTTCCCCCCCTCTGATTTTAAATTGACTCATTCCAATTAAAAGACCAAAAAGTGCTCCGATACTTGTTATTTTTTTGTCACTACCTCCCTGTATCAGGATTGGGTAATTTGCGCGCCTGCTGCCTTCCTTGGATGTGGTAGCCGCTTCTCAGGCTCCCTATACGGTATTCGTACCCTTATTCCCATTTACCCGTTGAAAACTCATGGTAGGCCTCTATGCCTACCATCGAAAGTTGATAGGGCAGATATTTGAATGATGCATCGGCGGCACAAGGCCATGCGATTCGAGAAGTTATTATGAATCACCAAACGAGCGGCGAGCAGCGTTGTTTTTATCTTAATAAATACACCCCTTCCAGAAGTCGGGCTTTAATGCATGTATTAGCTTCAAGCATACCACAGTTATCAATGTAAGCAAGGTATCATCAAATAAACAATAACTGATTTTAATGAGCCATTCGCTGTTTCACAGTACAATTTGTTTATACTTAGCATGCATCGGCTTAATCTTTGAGACAAGATATGACTACTGGCTGGATCAACCAGGTAACTACTTCAAACGCCGCTTTGACTCTAGGTCAGACGACAAGCTCACTAACTCAGTCTGGCGACCTTTCGGTTACTGCTGGGAGTTTTTCGTTAGATGATCAACGACTCGGTTAGAGCTAAGACCACGGTTTCAACAGAGTTGCTATAAGCGAGTATCATCCACTTAAGCAAGACACCAAGTTCCGAATCTCACAAATTTAAGGAGCAGTTCTCCTTGTCAAAGTCGGTTAGGGGGGGAAAAACGCCAGAACAAAGCTTGTGTCCTACAGGAGAACTATCTACAACCGGTATCAAGGAGATTTGACGCCACCAGTCGCGATGATTCTCAACTGGTTAATGGGCAGCAGACTTAGCTAATAGTGGCACATCCACACCTCTCGCAATTGCAAGAACGACACAATAGTCGTATTGGACTGATAGGCCAGGCAAGTCGAAACATACTTCATAGCCAGGCTACAAACGTTCATCCAAGCAGTACTTCTTGCGATGGCAAGCACATCAATTAGCTCGGTCCCAAAGGACAGCCAAGATCTTCCCTTAGTGAGCCTACTAGGACCGCTTTCAACAACTACTAAGCAGTCTTGAAAGCAACGTTCAACTCGATTAAAACATGAGATTATCGAGCTATTGAAAGCATAAGCATACTTTCATACACTTGGTTCTTTCACTTTCTCCTTGTAGAGGAATCCGGACGGTACCGCCCAAAACAATGTATTCATGAGGCGTGAGAGCCCTGTCACAAACGCGCGCGTACATTTGGTACGTGATCGGGCGTACCTTACCCTCCAGAGTGTTCTGAGCTTGACTCAGTTGATGTTTGAACACAAGCTGAGCTCGATAACGTTCAAGGGGGGACCCACTGAACCATGACAAAGCCCAGTGAAGGGTAGGTTGTTAGGGATCCATCTCTGGAGGCTCGTAAGCTGTTGTTGACGATCCCAGACAAGCATGAGCTGACAGTCAACTTCCTTGAGTTCTGCTCGAGTGGGAAGAGACTGTATGAGTGAGTGCTAGAGTGAGCGTGCTAAGACCCCCTTTGGATAAGTTCCGCTGCACTCTTCAGTGCAGCTTATAGTCAGTACGGCTCGATGCACAACCCGCTCCCTCAGAATGGAAGGGGTGCGATCACAAGCGCCATAGAGCAGGACCCCTTTGGAAATCGTTCAAGATGCACTCTTCAGTGAAACCTTTTGTACGGCATCGATGCACAATCCCGCGTTCTCTGATGAAGGGGGGGCGATCACAAGCGCCAATGGAGGACCCAAACCCTTGGAAAACGTTCAGTTGCACCTCTTAAGTGCAGCTTACTGTACGGCTCGATGCAACAACCCGACTCCCTAAGATGAAGGGGTGCGATTACAGCGCCAAAGGAGAGAGCACGACAGTCAACCCTCAAACGTTCCGCGTCCAACTCACCAAGTCAAGACTCAAGAAAGCTACCCCACCAGACCATACCACCTCTTGAAAGTAGCATCAACAGGCTCATCCGCGAGCCGAAAGAACCTCTACACCTCAATGATTGAGAGTGTGCGCGCATACTTCAATTCGAGCAGTGTCACCTCGGGCTTCAAGCACTTGTCGGTGGGACGTCGACCAACACCCTTACTCATAGTGAGCGAGCGTACTAGACCATCGTAGTGAAAGGACGACGTTCAACTATGATGCATTGGTGAGGGAGTATCATGTACTCAAGGACTGATGTCATAAAACGATGCACTCAGCTGTTTCACACTTGTCCCTCCTGGGTACCTCACTTGAACATGAGCATGCATTCGACCCCACTTTCAAAGCCCAAGATCCCTAATGACACTGAGCTCGGAGGCTTACTCAATGCCACCACAGCCTGCCTATGCCACAACGGTGGATGTCGACACTCGTGAAGAGTGTTAGCTGTCATTGTTATTCCATGGAAAACTGTGCTAACAAAGTGTTGCAACAGTTCTGGATCAACCGTGAGGTGAGAGGGTGCATGTCACCTTGCATCCCTCACTAGGGGGAAATCCACGACCGGTACCCACCAGAAACACATTTATTTCATGAGGGCGTGAGGGCACACTGTCCACCAAAGCGCGCCCGTACATTTGTAGGGTTCACTTCACTTGACTTGACGACACACAAGGTGTCGAAACAGTGTAGTTCAACCCGCGGGTAGAAGGTTGCAGCCACCTTTCACACCCCTCATCCCTCAATAGAGAAATCTGCACCGGTACCCCCCCAGAAACAATGTATTTCATGGGGCGTGAGGGCCACTGTCCACCAAAGGCGCCCGTACATTTGTAGGGCTGTAAGTAACACTTGGCCAACCTAAGTACAAGGTAACACTCGACACGGTGTAAGTCAACACTTGAGCCAACCAATCAAGTAACATTGTACACTTGACTTACACTAAAACGGGTAAGTCAAACTTGAACCGACTATACACGGACCCAACACACATGTAACACTCAAACACTTGAGCCAACCTGAGTCAAGGTAACACTTCACTCGGAAGGGACCCACACTCACTTGACTGTAAGCCAACACTTAACAATCGGCAACACTTCAATTCAACACTTGAGCCAACGGTAACACTTGACTTGGGACGACCCAACACGGAGGTAAGCCAACACTTGACCCTATACTTGGGTTTACCCCACTTGAATGGGTTCAATGCCATTCATGCAAGTTTGAACCAACGTTGCCATTGATTACCACTCTACTTTGCTTCTGCTTTACTTCTGATCATCTCTCTCTCTCTCTCTAATTCACTTTTCACCTTCTCCCCCCTTTCTCCCCTCCCCCGCCGCCCTCATTGTCCCTCTCCCCAATCCCTCACCTCTCCTTGTCATCAACTTGTGGCTAGTCGTTAGCGTGTCTTCACCCATCTAGGAGCTGGAGCTGAAGGTCAACTCCAATGGGTGAGGACTCGCCAATGACTAGGCACAAGCTCTCACAGAACGAGAGAGACTTGGGAAGCCTTGACTGAGCGCTTCCCGTCCTTACCTGACTTTACCTTGGCCCAAGGGCGGCAACCAAGGCTTCGGGTTGTGGTGGAAAAACCCTCTTTACTGGTCCAAATGTGAGACTTCGCTTCCGAATAATTGTGCAAGTGTTCATAAACACACTGCTTTCTTCTTCAAATCGATTTTACATCAAGTTATGTACCGAACCAAGTTTGTCATGAAACTATAGAGTACACAAGTTATGTACCGACCAAGTTGTTCATGAAGTGAAGTGTGACCGTGTGCAACAAAGACCTACCTGTTCATTCATTCCATTTGTACAGCATTCGAAAAGTCACCAGATGTGTACTGGGTAAGGTAACACACACTCTTTTCTTATAGTAGGAATTAACACCCTGGTACCCTCCCAGAAACAATGTAATTATGAGCGTGAGAGCCACTGTCCCCTCAAAGCGCGCCTGTACATTTGTAGGCCAAGTTTGTTACTGTGCTACTCTTGACACAGTATAGAACCCACTTGACGGCTGGCTGACCTAATACACTCTACTTGACTTCCTTTCAACATGATGAATGGATGTAACACACTACACTACATACTTGACGGACTTCAACAAACTGACTCAAACCTCTACTTTCTTTACTTTTCATAACCGGGGGGGAGTATTAGCTATACTTGTTACCGGACAGACAGACTCTTGACCTAGACTGTTCCGTTCACTCAAAGACAAAAAAAACCACAGCACCCAGGATTCCCGCGTGGTCCCCCACCGTGGTACTAATAGCGGCACTCGGTTCACTGCGCAGATCGGACGGATGCGGTGCTTTCGAAGTCCTATGGCCGTGGATGACAAGAGTGAATGCAACGCCTTTTATGCCTTACCACAGTCAACACTTTGGTCAACAGTTGATTGTTGTGTCGAGTCTGAGAGTATTTTTTTAAGGCAGTCAGTCAGTCAAGTACAGTGTTTTTGTTAAGACTCGAACTTGATGAGACTGCCAACACTTTGACTTACTCGGCTTCTTGACCCCCACTTGACTCCAACACAACACTTGATCTTGATCTCTCGAGACCTCTTCATTTCATGCCTTCGCGAAGCAATACCTGTCATTAAGACCCGGCCTCAAGCTAATGCATGATAAGAAAAAGAGAGAAAGTCCAACATAGTTGAACAAATCTTTAGAAAGGGCTTAACTCAGTGGATCGTAGCTCAACAAGGCTACTCTGCACTTTACAGTTACCCGTTCCCATTCAAGTCGTCTGCAACGGATTACCCCCGCCATATTATATGATTACAATTCGTAGACAAGCCACTCAGCGTTTCCGCAAAAGAAACCAGCCTACCAGATTGGTTCACGAGCAAAGCTCATATAAAAACAAGTCAAATGTGCGGACAAAATCATCGTTTCTAGCATCGGATCTGCTTAGAGGCGTTCCAGCCATATTCCAGGTCAAGATGATAGCTTCGCGCCATTGCACGATCGGACAGGCGCAAATACCAAATATCTGAATGAACGGTTCCTCTCGTACTAAGTTCAATTTCTATTACGATAACACTCCATCAGTAGGGTAAAACTAACCTGTCATCACGACGGTCTAAACCAGCCTCACGTTCCTATTAGTGGGTGAACAATCCAACGCTTACCGAATTTGCTCGGCTTATGATAGGAAGAGCCGACATCGAAGGATCAAAAAAGCAACGTCGCTATGACGCCTTGGCTGCCACAAGCCGTTATCCTTGTGGTACGCTTAACTCCATTGGTCTTTTCTGACACTGAAGCTCCTGGCTGGTTAGGCCTTCATCTTCAAGCCTCATCTTGAGGGGTCAGCCTATATCTTTAAGCCCTGAACTGGGACAATTCAGAAACCGTTCGCCATTTAGTCGTTGAACTGTACCCATTAGTCAAAACTAGTTGCTGTTGGGTTTGGCTGCAGATTATCCAATCCTTTGCGTTTTTACCATACCCGAGGTCATTACCTGGTGCACAATGCTATGTTTCCATGCATAGGCCGGTAGCAAAGGCTCTAAGGACTTTCCCGCAATTTGCGATCTCGCGCTAACCAACTCTCACGTTAGCGAGTTTGGGGCCACTAGCAGTACACTTTTGATGCTATTAAAAGCTATCACTTAACTTTTCTGGACCTTAGCCTCAATTCGAGGACTAAAGATCGATAGGCACACTTTCTGGTTGGTATTCACACTGAAAATATAATCAAGGGGACCTTTTTACCCTTTTGTTCTAATTGAGATTTCTGTTCTCAATGAGTCCCCCTTAGGAACCTTGCGTTATCTTTTAAACAGATGAGCCGCCCCAGCCAAAACTCCCACCTGACAATGTCTTCCACCCGGATCGGCCTGTAAAAGACCTTGAAGCCAAAAAGTGGGATGGTTAATCCCAGCTTCCGCCTCATTGAATAAGTAAAAAGCAGTAATGGTAGTGGTATTTCAACGGCGCCGAAGCTCCACTTAATTCTACACCCTCTATGTCTTTTCCACAATGTCAAACTAGTGTCTAGTCATCAGGGTCTTTCCTTTCCCCGCTGATTTCTGCCAAGCCCGTTCCCTTGGCTGTGGTTTCAGCTTAAGAATAGTAGATAGGGACAGTGGAATCTCGTTAATCCATTCTGCGGCGACACTAATTAGATGACGAGGCATTTGGCTACCTTAAGAGAGTCATAGGTACTCCCGCCGTTTACCCGCGCTTGGTTGAATTTCTTCTCTTTGACATTAAGAGCACTGGGCAGAAATACATTGTGTCAAACACCATTTTGGCCATCACAATGCTATGTTTTTAATTAGACAGTCAGTTCCCCTTGTCCGTACCAGTTCTAAGTCGGTTGTCTAAAGCGTATACAGACGCCCGAAGAGCAGCCATGGCGTCAACATTTCAGGTCCTAGCCAAGTCCGCCGCCAAAGGTTGCCCCTCAAAACAGTCCTAGCGAGTCCCAAAGATTTGACCAAGGCCAAATATACCACCCTTAGAGCCAATCCTTTTCCCGAAGTTCGGATCTAATTTGCCGACTTCCTTATCTCATTGTTTTATCACTAGAGGATGTTCACTTGGAGACCTGTCTGCGGTTATGAGTAGACCAGATGTGAAAAATTATTCATTCCCTTGGATTTTCTAAGGATGTGTCAGAACGCACCGGACACACCAGACGTGCTGTGCTCTACCAGTCATTAAACCTTAGCTCCAGCTTACTGATTTCAAGTTTCTAACTGTTAAGGGAGAAAAGATAACTCTTCCCGGGGCCCTTGCCACGTCTCCAAGTTCATTTACGTTGCCGTTAAGAATCCACATTCTGGTTCCGGAATTTTAACCGGATTCCCTTTCCGGATAGCGGCGGCGGATGAATGTGCACTTTAAAATACGGAGTTTTCCCCTATCTCTTAGGAATCGACTGACCCATGTCCATCTTTGCTGTTACCATGGAACCTTTCTCCACTTCCAGTCTTCAAGGTTACTCACTTTGATATTGGCTACTACCACCAAGATCTGCACTAGAGGGCTGTTTCACACAGCTCACTGCCAAGGCTTCTTTCTACAAACTCCACGCCTGCCTACTCGTTAGCGCGTCACTTCAACGCTACGGCGAGGTATGGGTATCACGCTTAAGCGCCAATCCTTTTTCAGGGCTAGTTCATTCGGCAGGTGGGAGTTGTTACACACTCACTTAGCGGATTCGGACTTCATGTACACCGTCCTGCTGTAGCTAGATGAACTAACAACTTTTGTGGTGTCTGATGAGCGTGATTCGGGCTCCTTAACTCGCGTTCGGTTCATCCGCATCGCCAGTTCTGCACCAAAAAATTGGCCCACTAGAAACTCTCAATCGTCGAGCGGTTCAATCAAGAAACGGCTCGGTCTTTACATATTTAAAGTTTGAGAATAGGTTATGGTTGTTTCAAACCCCAAGGCCTCTAATCATTCGCTTTACCACTTAAATATGAAATGAGTTTCTGCTATCCTGAGGGAAACTTCGGCAGGAACCAGCTACTAGATGGTTCGATTAGTCTTTCGCCTCCTATACCCAAATTCGACGATCGATTTGCACGTCAGAATCGTACGGAGCCTCCACGAGTTCCTCTGGCTTCACCCCATTCAGGATAGTTCACCATCTTTCGGGTCCCAACAATAACATGCTTCTACGCGGATCCGTCAGAAAATGTATGGTCCGGGCGTCGATGCCACTCATAAAGAGTTCTCAACTTTTCATTTCATTACGCACTCGGGTTTTCCACCCAAATACTCCTCAGGCATGTTAGACTCCTTGGTCCGTGTTTCAAGGACGGTAGATTAAAGCCTTTATGCTGCATCTAAGCACGAACGTGGTACGAGACCCCGGCCTTGCGGCGTGCTGAGTTCCTCAGTCCCAACCGTGTATTACAATTGAAGTATAACACACCGAAGATGCCACATTCCTCCAAACTTTATCCAACGGTCAAAACTGATGCTGACCCGTCAGGTTAGAAGTACATTCAAGCAGGAGCAAGACAGATTCCAACCACACGGCGACTGGACTTTAAGCGTTTCCCTTTTCAACAATTTCACGTACGGTTTAACTCTCTTTCCAAAGTTCTTTTCATCTTTCCTCACGGTACTTGTTTGCTATCGGTCTCTCGACAATTATTAATAGCTTAGATGGAATTTACCACCCATTTTGTGCTGCATTCCCAAACAACACGACTCTTTGAGCAGGTACCACAATGCTCTGGGAGTCCGTGTCAAAGACGGGATTCTCACCCTCTATGACGGCTCCGTTCCAGGAGACTTGTACACGGTCAGCACGGGTAACACTTCTCTAAATACAAACTCGGACAGCGAAGCTGCAGATTTTAAATTTGGCTTTTCCCTCTTCACTCGCAGTTACTAGGGGAATCCATGTTAGTTTCTTTTCTCCGATTTTTGATATGCTTAAGTTCGCGGTAGTTCCTACCTGATTTGAGGTCAATAATAGTCAGTTGTATTGTCTTGTACAGACGGTTAGAAGCTGAGCCATCTAAGTAGAGTAGCATAGTTATCTCCCTCGAAAGAGAGAGAAGGCAAAGAGAGCTTCGTTAAAAGCAAACTTCAAACACCGAACTCTACCCAGCAGGAAAGCTAGGAGCTATTATCACAAGCTTAGCAAGCCAAGTAATGGTACTACTTGCTAATACATTTCAGGAAGAGCTGAGCGCAATGCGTCCAGCAACCTCCACATCCAATCCACCTCGTCAACAAAAAGTGAGAGGGTTGAGCATTTATGACACTCAAACAGGCTTGGCTTCGGAATACAAAGGCGCCAGGTGCGTTCAAAGGTACGCGGATGATTCACTGAATTCTGCAAATTCACATTAGTTATAGCATTTCTCTTGCGTTCTTCATCGATGCGGGCCAAGTAGGATCCGTTGTTGAAAGTTGTATAAGTTTTTAAAGGACAGAGTCAATAAACAGACATTCTAAACATACTGAGAGATATAAGACATAGACCTGGGAAAAAACAAAGGGCAGCTACAGGTAGCACCCTTCAAAATCGCCTTTGGTATAAGGCGAGAGGTATCCGATCTACAAAGGTGCACAGGTGGACAAAGGAAGACTTGCACTCAAGGTGCACATACTTCCGAAGAAGCCAGCAACAGTCAAGAGTACAAAAGTGTTCAAGTTCAAATAATGATCCTTCCGCTGGTTCACTACGGAAACCCTTGTTACGATTTTACTTCTCTAAATGACCATGTTTGCTCAGCTTCAGTCAGTAACGATGTGCGTTGCAGGTCATCAAAAACAATCCGGAGACTACACTAAGCCATTCAACTCGGTTAGTAAGCGACGGGCGGTGTGTACAATGGGCAGGGACGTTATTCAACGCATGCTGATGATCTTACGCTTACTAGGTATTCCTCGTTGAAGAGCATTAATTGCAATGATCTATCCCCAGCACGACAGAGTTTCACAAGATACCCTGTACTTTCGGGACAGGTGAAGAATCTCGCTGGCTCTGTCAGTGTAGCGCGCGTGCGGCCCAGATACATCTAAGGGCATCTCAGACCTGTTATTGCCTCAAACTTCCGTACAGCTAGACGCTGACAGTCCCTTAAGAAGCCCGCGACAGCAAAAGCCGGCCTGACTATTTAGCAGGTTATGGTCTCGTTCGTTATCGAATTAACCAGACAAATCACTCCACCAACTAAGAACGGCATGCACCACCACCATAAAAAATCATGAATGAGCTATCAATCTGTCAATCCTAGTTATGTTGCGACCTGGTGAGTTTCCCCGTGTTGAGTCAAATTAAGCCGGCAGGGCTCCTTTTGAAGGACCAAGTAGTCATACATAACAAGGCTTTGAACCTATCCAGACTTTCATCAGGGAACGGACTATACCTTATGCCACAAACCAACGTTTAGTTACCTTTACTTGGGTTTGCAACCCACCCCCTCTAGTCTCTGAACTTCTTCACCGGTAAGAGGGTAAGCTTGGCTGGGATCGTCAATCCTTGAGTTATTACCATACCGAGGTCATTACCCTGGTGCACAATACTATGGTTACATAGGACAGGCGGTTGGTCAAAGGTCTAAGGAGTTTCCCGCAATTTGAGGGTGTCGGCCCGCTTCACCTGAGTGAAACAGACTAGCATTTAGATTTAAGATCGGAGTCTAAGGCTTGAACCACCTCACCCTTTCGGGCTGCTGTTCGGTGCAAGAGTTACTGCGGTAAACTGTAAAAGTTTGACACCTGGTGGTGCCCTTCCGTCAATTCCTTTAGTTTAGCCTTGCGGACCATACTCCCCCAGAACCCAAAGGACTTTTGATTTCTCGTAAGGTGCGAGCAAAACATCAAAATTGAGGTTGCCGATCCTAGTCGGCATAGTTTACTTGTTAAGCTACAACGGTTTCTGATCGTTTTTCGTTCCCCTAACTTCGTTCTTTGATTAATGAAAACATCCTTGGCAAATGCTTTCGCAGTAGTTGGTCTTGGAGTCAATCAAGAATTTACCTCTAGCGACTGAATTCCAATGCCCCCAACTATTCCCTATTAAATCATTACGGGACTCTAGGAAACACAAAATCGGATCGCACGTCCTATTTTATTTTTCATGCTAATGTATTCGACATAGGCTGCTTTGAACACTCTAATTTTCTCAAGGTAAAGTCCTGGTTCCCGAACGCAACATTTAAAGGCCACGCCGGCTCACAAGAGGTAAGAACCCAGTCAGACAGTACACGCCGTGAGGCGGAAGCCCAACAAGCTGAAGTTCAACTACGAGCTTTTTAACTGCAACAAACTTAAATATGACAGTTATTGGGAAGTGGAATTACCGCGGTGCATTGGCACCAGACTTGCCCTCCTATTGTTCCTCGTTAAGAGATTTAAAATTGTACTCATTCCTATTTTTAAGACCCAAAAGAGCCCGATATTGTTATTTATTGTCACTCACTCCCTGTTTCAGGATTGGGTAATTGCGCGCCTGCTGCCTTCCTTGGATGTGGTATCCGGTTTCTCAGCTCCCTCTACGGAATCGAACCCTTATTCCCCGTTACCGTTGAAACCATGGTAGGCCTCCTATCCTACCATCGAAGTTGATAGGGCAGGATATTTGAATGATGCATCGCCGGCACCGCAAGGCATGCGATTCGAGAAGTTATTATGAATCACAAACGAGCGGCGAGCCGCGTTGGTTTTTTATCTAATAAATACACCCCTTCCAGAAGTCGGGGCTTTAATGCATGTATTAGCTCTAGATTACCACAGTTATCCATGTAGCAAGGTATCATCAATAAACTATAACTGATTTAATGAGCCATTCGCAGTTTCACAGTACAAATTTGTTTATACTTTTGACATGAGCTTAATCTTTGAGACAAGCAATTTGACTACTGGCAGGATAACCAGGTAACTACTTTCCAAACGCCGCTTTGACTCTAGCTCAAGACGACACAGCTCACTACTCAGTCTGGCGACCTTTCGTTATGCTGGGAGTTTTGTTAGATGATCAAGACTCGGTTAGAGCTAAGACACGGTTTCACAACAGGAGTTGTACTTAGAGAGTCTCAACCACTAAGACCAAGGACACCAATTCCCCGAATCTCACAAATTTAAGGAGCAGTTCACCTTGTCAACGTCGGTTAGGCGCCAACCAAAGCTTTGTGTCCTACAGGGAGAAACTATCAACAACCGTATCAAGGAGATCTTGACGCACAGTCGCGTTGGTTCTCAACTGGTTAATGGGCATGCAGACTTACTATTAGCTAGGATTCCACCACCTCTCGCACATTTGCAAGCACGACAAACAATAGTCGTACTTGACTTGATAGACAAGCAGTCGAAATATACTTCATCTAGCAGGCTACAACGTATCGTCCAAGCCAGTACATCTTGCGAGGCAGCACATCAATAGCTCGGTCCAAATAGACAGCCAGTTCTTCCTTAGTGAGCCTACTAGACTCGCTTTCAACAACTACTAAGCAGTCATTGAAGCAACGTTCAACTCGATTAAAAACATGAGATTATCGAGCTACTGAAGCCCCTAAGCATACTTCATACACTTGGTTCTTTCACTATTGCTCTCCATGTAGTAGAAATCCGGAACCGTACCCGCCCAAAACAATTGTAATTCATGAGGCGTGAGCGCCCGTCCACCAAAAACGCGCGCGTACTATTTGTACGTGATCGGGCGTACCTTACCTCCAAGAAGAGGTTCTGAAGCTTGGTACTCATTGATGTTTGAAACACAAGTGAGCTCGATAACGTTCAAGGGAACCACTGAAACAAGACAAGCCCAAGTGAAGGGTTGGTTGTTAGGGTTCCCATCTACTGGAGCTCGATAAGCTGTTGTGACGAATCCCCAGTCAAGCATGAGCTGACAGTGCAACTTTCCTTGAGTTCTGCTCGAGTGGGAAGAAGGACTGTACTAGAAGTGAGTGCTGAGTGAAGCGTGCTCAAGACCCCTTTGCGATTAACGTTCGCTGCACTTCAGTGGCAGCTTACTAGTCAGTACGGACTCGATGCACAACCCGCTCCCTCAGAATGAAGGGGTGGCATACAAGCGCCAAAGAGCAGGACCCCCCTTTGAAAACGTTCAGATGGCACTCTCTTCAGTGAACTTATGGTACGGCTCGATGCAAAACCGCGCTTCAGATTGAAGGGGGTGCGATCACAAGCGCCAAAGGAGACCCAACCCTTGGAAAACGTCAGTTGCCACTCTTCAGTGCAGTTACATGGTACGGCTCGATGCACAACCGCTCCCCTCAGACTGAAGGGGTGCGATTACAAGCGCCAAAGGAGAGAGCACGACAGTAACCTCAAAGTTCCGGTCAACTCACAAGTCAAGACTCAGAAAGCACACCCCACCAGACCATACCCACCC
The DNA here is from genome assembly GCA_019915105.1 of Strobilurus luchuensis. Lineage (NCBI taxonomy): Eukaryota > Fungi > Basidiomycota > Agaricomycetes > Agaricales > Physalacriaceae > Strobilurus > Strobilurus luchuensis. The sequence goes on along the minus strand of JAHLMJ010000002.1, from coordinate 1,037,070 downwards.
TTGAAAGTAGCAACAACAGGCTCATTCCGCGACCGAATGAACCCTCTACACCTCAATGATTAGAGAGTGCGCGGATACATCAATTCGAGCCAGGTGTTCCCTCGGGCTTCAAGACTTGTCGGTGGGCGTCGTACACACCCTTACTCATAGTGAAGCGAGCGTACTAGACCATCCGTAGTGAACAAGGGACGACGTTCAACTCTGTGCATTTGGGTGGATGGGAGTATTCATGCTATCAGACTGAAGTACATTCAACGATGCACTCAGCTGTTTCCACACTGGTCCCTCTGCGTACACTCACTTGAACAATGAGCATGCATTCGACCCCCCACTTCAAAGCCAAGATCCCTACTAGGACCTTGGAGTCGGAGGCTTATCAATGCCACACAGCCTGCCTCTGCCACAACGGTTGACTGTCGACCACTCGTGAAGAGTGTAGTGTCAATTGTTATTCCATGGAAACTGTGCTAACATAGTGTTGCATAACATGTTTCTGGATCAAACCGTGAGGTGAGAAGGCTTGCATGTCACCTTTCATCCCCCCCTCATAGGTGGATAATCCACACGGTACCCCACCAGAACAAATGTATTTCATGAGGGCGTGAGGGCACTGTCCCCACCCAATTGCGCGCCCGTACATTTGTAGGGTTCACTTCACTTGACTGACGCCACACAGCGTGTCGCAACAGGTTGTTAGTTCAAACGCGTGGGATAGAGGTTGCATGCACTTTCACACCCCTCATCCTCAATAGAGGAAAATCTGCACCGTACCACCCAGAACAATGTATTTCATGAGGCGTGAGGGCCACTGTCCACCAAAGCGCGACCGTACATTTGTAGGGCTGTAAGTCAACATTGAGCCATACCTAAAGTCAAGGTAACACTCGACACGGTGTAAGTCAACATCTTGTGCCAACCCAACTCAGGTAACATTGTTTCAAGACTTAAACTCTAACACGGTGTAAGTCAACACTTGAACGACCTAACACGGACCCCAACACACATGTAACACTCAACACTTGAGCTACCTGAATCAAGGTAAACACTTCATCGAAGGGACCCAACACATCACTTGACTGTAAGCCAACACTTATCACAAGGCAACCACTTACATTCAACACTTGAGCCAACGGTAACACTTGACTTGACGACCCAACACGGTGTATGGCCAACACTTGACCCTATACTTGGGTTTACCCCCACTTGATTGGGTTCATGCCCAATTATGAAGTTCCTGAACCACGTTGCCATTGATAAGCCAAATTCTACTTTGCTCTGCTTTCACTTCTATCAATCTTCTCTCTCTCTCTCTCATTCACTTTCACCGTCTCCCCACTTTCTCCTCCCCCCGCACGGCCCTCAGTTCCCTCTCCCCAATCCCTCCCTCTCCTTGTCTCTACTTGTGCTCTTCGTTTAGCGTGTCTCACCCTATAGGATGCTGAGCTGGAAGGTCAATCCAATGGGTGAGATCGCCAAAGATGAGCACAAGCTCTCACAGAAGCGGACGAGATTGGGAAGATAGGACTGAGGCTTTCCCCGCTCCTTACCTGACTTACCTTGGCCCCAAAGAGGCGGAACCAAGCTTCGGGTTGCTGGTGGAAACAACCCTCCAGTACTGGTCAAATTGTGAGACTACGCTCGAATACTTGTGCAAGTGTTCTAAACCACAAGCTTTCTTCTTCAAACTCGAGTACTCAAGTTATGTAACCGAACCAAGTTGTTCATTGAAACTCGAGTACAAGTTATGTACGACCTAGTTCGTTCGATGAAGTGAAGAGTTGACCGTGTGCAACAAAGACCTTCATGTTCATTCATTCCATTTGGAACAGCATTCGAAAGGACACAAGAATGTGTTCTGGTAAGGTAACACACACTCTTTTCTTTTAGTAGGAATTTCACCCTGGTTCCCCCCCAGAAACAATGTAAATTCATGAGGCGTGAGAGCCACTGTCACCAAAGCGCGCTGTCATTTGTAGGCCAAGGTGCTATGGAGCTTCTCTTGACACAGTATAAGACCCACTTGACTGCTGGCTGGACTACTACATACTTGACTGCTTCAACATGATGGAATGGATGTAAACACACTCACTACACTACTTGACTGACTTCAAAACTTGGGGGGGAATCAACACTCTACTTTACTTTACTTTTCATTACGGGGGGGAGTGTATTATACTTGTCTACCGGACAGACAGACTTGGATCTAGGACTGTTCCGTTCACTCAAGGAACAAAAAACCACAGCACCCAGGATTCCCGCGTGGTCCCCCACCGTGGTACTAACTAGCGCACTCCGGTTAACTGCGCAGATCGGACGGATGCGGTGCTTTCGAAGTACTATGGCGTGGATGTAAGGAGTGAATGCATCAGCCTTTTTATGCCTTACCACATTCAACACTTTGGTCAACATTTGATGTTGTGTCGTGTCTGAGAGTATTTTTTAAGGCCGTCAAGTCAGTCAGTAAGTTTTTGTAAGACTCGACTTGGAGAGACTGCAACACTTTGTCTTACTCGGCTTCTTGACCCCACTTTGACCTCAACACAAAACTTGATCTCTGATCTCTCGAGACCTCCCTTCATTTCATGCCTTCGCGAAGCAATACCATGGTCATAGACCCGGCCCTCAAGCTATTGCATGATAAGAAAGAGAGAAAGGTCCAACATAGTTGAGACAAATCTTTAGGAACAAGGGCTTAACCTCAGTGGATCGTAGCAACAAGGCTACTCTACCATCTTACAGTACCGTTTCCCTATTCAAGTCGTCTGCCAAAGGATTCACCCGCCCATATTATGATTTACAATTCGGTAGACAAGGCACATCAGCGTTTCCGCAAAGCAAACACCAGCCTACCAGATTTGTTCACGAGCAAAGATCTATTTAAACAAAATACAAGTCAGATGACTGTATGCGACCTACATATCGTTTCTAGCAGGATTCTGGCTTAGAGGCGTTCAGCCATAATCCAGCAGATGATAAGCTTCGCGCATTGCCCGATCGGACAGGCGCAAATACCAAATATCTGAATGAACGGTTCCTCTCGTTCTAAGTTCAATTACTATGTACGATAACACTCCTCAGTAGGGTACAACTGAACATTGTCTCACGACGGTCTAAACCAGCTCACGTCCCTATTAGTGGGTGAACAATCCATCGCTTACCGATTCTGCTTTCGGTATGATAGGGAAGAGCGACATCGAAGAGATCAAAAGGCAACGTCCGCTATAAGCTTGGTGCCACAAGCAGTTTATCCTGTGGTACGGATTACTCCATTGTCTTTTCAGACAACCTTGAAGCTCCTGGGGCTTTGGGTTAGGCCCTTATCTTCAAGCCTCATATCTGAGGGGCAGACTATATTCTTAAGCCTGAACTGTGGACATTCTGAAACCGATCGCCATTTAGTCGTTGGAACTGCAAATAGTAAAACTAGTTGACCTTAGGCTTGGCTCTGCAGATCTAATCCAATCTTTGCGTTTTTACCATACCGAGTCTTTACCCTGGTTGCACTCTGCTATGTTTCCATGCATAGGCGGGTAGCAAAGGCTCTTAGGACTTTCCCGCAATTTGTCGATCTGATGTAACCAAACTCTCGCCGTTAGCGGAGTTGGGGCACTAGCCAGTACACTTTTAGACTGCTAATTAAAAGCTAACACTTACTTTTCTGGCACTCTAGCCTTCAAATTCGTGGGACTAAAGGATCGGATAGGCCACACTTTCATGGTTTGTATTCACACTGAAAATCAAAATCAAGGGGACTTTTACCTTTGTTCTACTTGAGAGTTCTGTTCTCAATGATGTCCCCTTAGGACACCTGCGTTATCTTTTAACAGATGTGCCGCCCCAGCCAACTCCCCACCGACATGTCTTCAACCCGGATCGGCCTGTAAAAGACTTGGAAGCAAAAAGTGATGTTAATCCCAGCTCCGCCTCATGAATAAGTACAAAATGCAATAATGGTGTGGTATTTTCAACGGCGCGAAGTCCCAATTATCACACCCTCTATGTCTTTTCACAATGTCAAACTAGTGTCAAGATCACAGGGTGTTCTTCCCGCTGATTCTGGCAAGCCGTTCCCTTGCTGTGGTTTCGCTAGGATAGTAGAGTAGGACAGTGGGAATCTCGTTATCCATTCATGCGCGTCACTATTAGATGACGAGGCATTTGGATACCTTAAGAGAGTCATAGTTGCTCCCGCCGTTTCCGCGCTTGGTTGGAATTTTTCACTTTGACATTCAGCGGCACTGGCAGAAATCACATTGTTGTCTACACCACTTTCTGGCCATCCACAATGCTATGTTTTTAATTAGACAGTCAGATTCCCCTGTCCGTACCAGTTCTATGTCGGTTGTTAAGCGTATACAGACGACCCCGAAGAAGCAGCCAAGGCCGTCACATTCAGTTCCTAGCAAGTCGGCCCGAAGGATGCCCCTCAAAACAGTCCTAGCGTGTCCAAAGTATTTGACACAGGCCCAATATACCCAACCCTTAGAGCCAATCCTTTTCCGAAAGTTACGGATCTCTTTGCCGACTCCCTTATCTACATTGTTCTATCAACTAGAGGCTTTTCAACCTTGGAGACCTGCTGCGGTTATTGAGGAATACGACAGATGTGAAATTATTCATTCCATTGGATTTTCAGGATGTCAAGAACGCACCGACCACATCAGAAGTGCTGTGCTTACCAGTCATTAAACCTTAAACTCCAGCTACTGATTTCAAGGTTCAAAACTGTTAAGGAGATAGATAAATCTTCCGGGGCCCTTTTTGCCAACGTCCTCCAAGTTCATTTACGTTGCTTTAAGAATCCACATTCTGGTTCCGGAATTTTACCGATTCCTTTCGATAGGCGGCGCGAAGAGTCGTGCACTTAAAACGGAGTTTCCCTATCTCTTAGGATCGACTGGAAACATGTCCAACTGCTGTTACCATGGAACCTTTCTCCATTCAGTCTTCAGGTGCTCACTGAATATTTGCTATACCACCAGATCTGCATTAGAGGCTGTTTCACCTCAGCTATCACTGCAAGGCTTCTTCACAAACCTCCACGCCTGTCTATCGTTAGCGCGTCACTCAACGCTAACGGCGAGGTATGGTATCACGCTTAAGCGCCATCCATTTTCAGGGGATAGTTCATTCGGGCAGGTGCGTTTGTTAACATTCTTAGCGGGATTCCGACTTCCATGGCCACCGTCTTTTTATTACTGCTGTCTAGATGAACTAACACCTTTTGTGGTGTCTGATGAGCGTGAATTCCGGCACCTTAACCCGCGTTGGTTCATCCCGCATGCCAGTTCTCTTACCAAAAATGGCCCACTTAGAAACTCCTCAATCGGTCGAGCGGTTTAAATCAAGGAAACGGTCGGTCTTAAGAGTATTTTAAAGTTTGAGATATTAGGTTGACGTTGTTTCAACCCAAGGCCTCTTATCATTGCTTTACCACATAAATCTGAAATGAAGGGGGGGGGTGTTCTGTATCCGAGGGAAACTTCGGCAGGGAACCAGTACTAGATGGTTCGATTAGTTTTCGCCCCTATACCCAATTCGACGATCGATTTGCACGTCAGATCGCTACGAGCCTCACCAGAGTTTCCTCTGGCTTCCCCTATTCAGCATAGTTCACCATCGTTGGGTCCCAAAATATGCTCTACCGCGGATCCGTCAGAAAACGTCTGGTCCGGGCGTGATGCACTTAAAGAGTTCTCAACTTTCACTTTCATTACGCACTCGGATTTCCACAAAATACTCGCAGGCATGTTTGATCCTTGGTCGTGTTTCAAGACGGGTCGATTAAAGCCATTATGCCAGCATCCTAAGCTCGAACGTGGTACGAGACCGGCCTTGCGGCGTGCTGAGTTCCTCAGTCCAACCGTTGTATACAATTGAAGGCTATAACACACCCGAAGATGCCACATTCTCACACCTTATCCAACGGTCAAAACTGATGAGAACGTCAGTTAGAAAGTACATCAAGCAGAAGCCAAGACTCCTCTTTCCAACCAACGCGGACTGGACTTTAGCGGTTTCCCTATTAACAATTTCACGTACTGTTTAAACTCTCTTTCCAAAGTTCTTTTATCTTTCCCTCCACGGTACTTGTTTGCTATAGGTCTCTCGTCCATTATTTAGCTTTAGATGGAATTTACCACCTTTTAGTGCTGCATTTTTAATTTTACCCAAAAAACTCGACTTCTTTGAGAGGTCCCACATGCATGGGAGTCCGTGTCAAAGAGGGATTCTCACCTCTATGACGCTCGTTCCAGGTGACTTGTACACGGTCAGCAGGAGTAACACTTCTCTAAATTACAAACTCGGACAGCGAAGCTGCCAGATTTTAAATTTGAGTTTTCCCTCTTCCTCGCAGATATAGGGAATCCTTGTTAGTTTCTTTCCTCGCTTATTGATATGCTTAAGTTCGCGGGTAGTCCTACCTGATTTGAGGTAAATAGTCAGTTGTATTGGCTTGTTACAGACGGTTAGAAGCTGAGCATCTAAGAGAGTCGCATAGTTATCTCCCTCGAAGAGAGAGGAAGGCAAAGAGTGCTTGTTAAAGAAACCCTTCAAAACCCGAACTCTACCCAGCCAGAAAGTAGAGATATATTCACAAGCTAGCAAGCCATGGTATGGTACTACTGCTAATACATTTCAGAAGAGCTGAGCGCATGCGTCCTGCCACTCCACATCCAATCCACTCGTCATAACAAAGTGGAGAGGGTTGAGAATTTACTAGACACTCAAACAGGAATGCCATTCGGAATACCAAAAGGGGCAGGTGCGTTCAAAGGACTCGATGATTCACTGAATTCTGTAATTCATTAGTTATCGCATTCGCTGCGTTCTTCATCGATGCGAGAGCCAAGAGATCGTTGTTTAATGTTGTATAAGTTTTTAAAGGACAGAGTCCAATAAACAGACATTCTAAAATACTGAGATGGATATAAGACATAGACCTGGAAAACAAAGGGGAGCTAAGTGTAGCAACCCCTTCAAAATCGCTTTTGGTATAAGGCGAGAGGTATCCAGATTACAAAAGGTGCACAGTGGACAAAAAAGACCTTGCAATAAGCGTGCCACATACTTCCACGAAGAAGCCAGCAACAGTCAAGAGTACAAAGTGTTCAAGTTCATAATGATCCTTCGCAGGTTCACCTAACGGAAACCTTGTTACGACTTTTACTTCCTCTAAATGACCAAGTTTGATCCTGCTTCTCAGTAACGATGTGCCGGTTTGCCGCTCATCAAAACCAATCCGAGACCTCACTAAGCCATTCAATCGGTAGTAGCGACGGGCGGTGTGTACAAGGGCAGGGACGTAATTCAACGCAAGCTGGATGATTACGCTTATAGGTATTCCTCGTTGAGAGCAATAATTGCAATGCTCTATCCCCAGCACGACAGAGTTTCACAAGATTACCCAGTAACCTTTCGGCCAAGGTGAGAAACTCGCTGGCTCTGTCAGTGTAGCGCGCGTGCGGCCAGAACATCTAAGGGCATCACAGACCTGTTAATGCCTTCAATACTTCCGTCAGCTTGACGTGGCGTACTCTAAGAAGCCCGCGACCGGCAAATGGCCGGCTGACTATTTTAGAGGTTAAGGTCTGTCGTTATCGGAATTTAACAGAACAAATCACTCCACCAACTAAGAAACGGCCATGCACCACCCCCATAAAATCATGAAAGAGCTAGCTAATCTGTCAATCTAGTTATGTCTGGACCTGGTGAGTTTCCCCGTGTTGAGTCAAATTAAGCGCAGGCTCCCTTTGAAGGGACAAGTAGTCATACTACAAGGCCTTTGAACCTAATACCAAGTACTTTATCAAGGGAACGGACTATACCTTAGCACAAACCAACGTTTAGTTACCTTTACTGGGTTTGCAACCACCCCATCTGTCTCTGAACTTCTTCCGGTAGAGGGAAGTTGGCGGCGGATCCGTCCAATCCTTGACGTTATTACCATCCCGAGGTCATTACTGGTGCACACATTTTGTTACCCTAGACAGGCGGTAGTCAAAGGCTCGAAGGAGTTTCCGAAATTTGAGGGTGTCGCCCGTTCACCTGAGTGAACAGACTAGCATTTAGATTTAAGACTCGGAGTCTAAGGCTTGAACCACCTCTCCCTTTCGGGCTGCTGTCGGTGCAGAGTTATTGCGGCTAAAATGTAAATGTTTACACCTGGTGGTGCCCTTCCGTCAATTCTTTAAGTTTCGCCTTGCGACCATATCCCCACCAGAACAAAAGGATTTGATTCTCGTAAGTGCGACAACACATCAAAATGAGGTTGCCCGATCCCTAGTCGGCATAGTTTACTTGTTAAGACTACAACGGTATCTGATCGTTTCGATCACCTACCTTCGTTCTTGATTAATGAAAAACCATCCTGGCAATATGCTTTCGCAGAGTTGGGGCTTGAGTCAATCAAGAATTTTCACTACTAGGACTCAATAAATGCCCCCAACTATCCTATTAATCATTACGGCGGACTCTAGGAAACCAACAAAATAGGATCGCACGCCTTATTTTATTATTCCATGCTATGTATTCGGACATAGGCCTGCTTGGAAAACTCTAATTTTCTCAGGTAAATGTCTGGTTCCCCGACGCAAACCAATAAAGGCACGCCGGCTCACCAAGAGGTAAGGACCAGTCAGACAGTACACGCGTGAGGCGGACCGCCACCATGCCTGAAGTTCAAACTACGAGCTTTTTAACTGCAACAACTTTCATATACGCTATTGGAAGCTGGAATAACCGCGGCTGCTGGCACCAGACTTGCCTCCAATTGTTCCTCGTTAAGAGATTTAAATTGTACTCAATTCCAATTATAAGACCAAAAGAGCCCTATATTGTTATTTATTGTCACTACTCCCTGTATCAGGATTGGGTAATTTTGCGCGCCTGGCTGCCTTCCTTGGATGTGTAGCGTTTCTCAGGTCCCTTCCGGAATCGAACCCCTTATTCCCCGTATACCCGTTGAAAACCATGTAGGCCTTATCCTACCATCGAAGGTTGATAGGGCAGATATTTGTATGTGCATCGGCCGCACAAGGGCATGCGATTCGAGAAGTTAATATGAATTCACCAACGAGCGGCGAGCGCAGTTGGTTTTTTATTAATAAATACACCCTTCCAGAAGTCGGGGCTTTAATGATGGTATTTGCTCTAGAATTACCACAGTTATCCAAGTAGCAAGGTATCATCAAATAAACTATAAATGATTTATGAAGCCATTCGCAGATTCACAGTAAAATTTGTTTATACTTAGGACATGCATGGCTTAATCTTTGAGACAAGCATATGACTACTGGCAGGATCAACCAGTAAACTACTTTCAAACGCGCTTGTCTCTAGGTCAGACGAACAGCATGTCACTACTCAGTCTGGCGACCTTTCGTTATGTGGGAGTTTTCGTTGGATGATCAAGACTCGGTTAGAGTAAGACCACGTTCACAACAGAGTTGCTACTAAGCAGAGTCTCAACACTAAGACCAAGGACACAAGTTCCGAATCTCACAAATTTAAGGAGCAGTTCACTTGTCAAGTCGGTTAGACGCCAAACAAAGCTTTCGTCCTACAGGGAGAAACTGATCAACAAAACCGTTATCAAGGAGATCTTGACGCAACAGTGCGATGGATTCTCAACTGTTAATGGCATGCGTCTTAGCAATTTGCTAGGGAATCCCACCTCTCGACTTGCAAAGCACACAAACAATAGTCGTACTTGATGTTAGGCCAGCAGTCGAAACTACTTCACTAGCCAGGTACAACGTCTCATTCCAAGCCAGTACATCTTGCGAGGGCAAAGACATCAATAGCTCGTTCAAAGACAGCCAGTCTTCCCTTAGTGAGCCTACTAGACCGCTTTCAACAACTATAGCAGTCATTGAAGCAACGTTCAACTCGATTTAAAACATGAGATTTATCGAGCTACTGAAGCCCTAAAGCATATTCATACACTTGGTTTTTCCACTCTTCTCTCATGTAGTAGGAAATCCGGACGGTTACCCCCAAAACAATGTAATTATCGAGGCGTGAGAGCCCCTGTCACCAAAACGCGCGCGTACATTTGTAACGTGATCGGGCGTACCCTTACCTCAGAGGGTTCTGAGCTTGACTCCATTGATGGTTGAACAACAAGCTGAGCTCGATAACGTTCCAAGGGACTACTGCAACAAGACAGCCCAAGTGAAGGGGTAGGTTGTTAGGATCATCTCTGGAGCTCGATAAGCTGTTGTTTGACGTATCCAGTCAAGCATGAGCTGCAGTGCAACTTCCTTGTGTTCTGCTCGAGTGGGAGAGACTGTATTGAGTGAGGCTGAATGTGAGCGTGCTCAAGACCCCCTTTGGATAAACGTTCGCTGCACTCTTCAGTGCAGCTTACTTAGTCAGTACGGCTCGATGCACATACCGATCCTCAGAATGAAGGGTGCGATCACTAGCGCCAAAGAGCAGGACCCTTGGAAAACGTTCAGATGCACTCTTCAGTGAACCTTACTGGTACGGCTCGATGCACAACCGCGCTTAGTGAAGGGGGTGCGATCACAGCGCCAATAGAGGACCAACCCTAGGAAATACGTTCAGTAGCATCTTCAGTGCAGCTTACTGGTGCGCTCGATGCCACAACCCGCTCCCCTCAGATTGAAGGGGTGCGTTTACATGCGCCTAAGGAGAGAGCACGACAGTCAACCCTCAAACGTTCCGGTCCAACTCACAAGTCAAAGACTCAAAGAAAGCCACCCCACCAGACCATACCCACCTCTTGAAAGTAGGCAACAACAGGCTCATTCCGCGACCGAAAGAACCCTCTACACCTCAATGATTGAGAGTGTGCGCGGCATATTCCAATTCGAGCCAGTGTCCCCTCGGGCTTCAAGGCATGTCGGTGGGCGTCGACACACCTTACTCAAGTGAAGCGAGGCGTATAGGACCATCCGTAGTGAACAGACGACGTTAACTCTGATGCATTGGGTGGAGGGAGTATCATGCTACTCAAAACTGAAGTCATCAACGATGCACTCAGCTGGTTTCACACTTGTCCTCCTGCGTTACCTCACTTGACAAGAGCATGCATTCGACCCCACTTCAAGCCAATATCCATATAGGGACCACTGAGCCCGGAGGGCTTACTCAATGCACACAGCTGCCTATGCCACAACGGTTGACTGTCGACACTCGTGAAGAGTGTTAGTTTCATTGTTATTCCCATGAAAACCTGTGCTAACAAAAGTGTCTGCAACAGTTTGGATCACCGTTAGGTGAGAAGGGTTGCATGTCACCTTTATCCCTACTAGGGAAATCCTCTCACCGGTACCCACAGAAACAATGTATTTCATGAGGCGAGAGGGCCACTGTCCAACAAGCGCGCCCGTACAATTGTGGGTTCACTTCACTTGAGACTTGACGCACACAGCGTGTCGAACAGTTGTAGTTCAACCGCGGGGTAGAAGGTTGCATGCCACCTTTTCACACCCTCATCCCTAATAGAGGAAATATGCACGGTACCCCCCAGAAACATGTATTTCATGAGGCGTGAGGGCCACTGTCCACCAAAGCGGCCGTACATTTGTAGGGGCTGTAGTCAACACTTGAGCCAACCTATGTCATGGTAACACTCGACACGGTGTAAGTCAATCACTTGAGCCAACCCAAACTCAAGGTAACATTGTTACACTTGACTTACACTCATACACGGTGTAAGTCACACTTGAAACGACCTAACACGGACCCAAAACACACCATGTATCACTCAACATTGAGCCAACCTGACATCAAGGTAAAATTCACTCGAAGGGACCCAACACATCCTTGACTGTAGCAACAACTTAACTCAACAAGGCAACACTTCAATTCAAAACACTTGAGCAACGGTAACACTTGACTTTGACCGACCCAAACACGGTGTAAGCCAAACACTTGACCATGATACTGGGTTTACCTCCCCACTGATTGGGTTCATGCCCATTTCATTCAAGTCTGAACCAAACGTTGCATTGATACACTCTACTTTGCTTCTGCTTTCACTTTTATATCATCTCTCTCTCTTCACATTCACTTTACCTTCTCCCCCCTTTCTCCCCTCCCCCGCCCGGCCCTCATTGTCCCCTCTCCCCCAAATCCCTCCCATCTCCTTGTCTCAACTTGTGGCTAGTCTGTTAGCGGTCTTCAACCCATCAGGTGCTGAGCTGAAGGTCAAACTCCATTGGGTGAGGACTCGCAAAGACTAGCACAAGCTCTCACAGAAGCGAGAGGAGAATTGGGAAGCTAGACTGAGGCTTTCCCCGCTCCTTACCTGATTACCTTGGCCCCAAAGTGGCGGCAACCAAGGCTTCGGGTTGCTGGTGGAAACAACCCTCCATTTACTGGTCAAATGTGAAGGACTACGCTCCGAATAATTGTGCAAGATGTTCATAACACACAAGCGTTCTTTCTTCAAACTCGAGTACACAAGTTATGTACCGACCAGTTTGTTTCAATGAAACTCGGTACACAAGTTATGTACCGACCAAGTTCGTTCAATGAAGTGAAAGAGTGACCGTGTGCAACAAAGACTACATGTTTCATTCATTATCACCATTGAAACAGCATTCAAAAGACACAAGAATGTGTACTGGCTAAGGTAACACACACTCTCTTTCTTTTAGTAGGAATACACCACTGGTACCCCCCAGAAACAATGTAATTCATGAGGCGTGAGAGCCACTGTCCACCAAGCGCCGCCTGTGTACATTTGTAGGCAAGTTGCTTTTATGGAGTACTCTTGACACAGTATTAAGACCCCACGTTGACTGTATGGCTTGACCTACTACACTCTACCTTGACTCCTTCAACTGATGAAATGGCTGTAACACACTACACTACACTACTTTGAGCTATTCAACAACTGATCAACACTCTACTTTACTTTACTTTTCAAACGGGGGGGAGGGTATTATACTTGTCTTACCGGAAGACAGACTTGACTCTAGACTGTTCCGTTCACTCAGGAAACAAAAAAAAACCACAGCAACCAGATTCCCGCGTGGTCCCATCACGTGGTACTAATAGGCGGCACTCCGGTTAACTGCGCAGTTCGGTCGGGATGCGGTGGCTTTCGAAGTCCTATCGCGTGGAAGAAGGAGTGAATGGCAACAGGCCTTTTATGCACTTACCACAGGTCAAAAACACTTTGGTCAACATTTGATGTGAGTCGAGTCTGAGAGTATTTTTTAAGGCAGTCAGTCAGTCAAGGTAAGTGTTTGTAAGACTACTGAGAGACTGCCAACACTTTGATTACTCGGCTTCATTGACCCCCACTTGACTCAACACAAATTGATCTCTGATCTCTCGAGAACCTCCTTTCATTTTCATGCCTTCGCGAAGCAAATACCATGGTCAATAAGACCCGGCCCTCAAGCTAATGATGTATAAGAAAAGAGAGAAAGTCCAACATCTAGTTGAACACAATCTTTAGAACAAGGGCTTACTCCGTGGGATCGTAGCATCAAGTCTACTCTACCAATCACTATGTATAGATCTTCTTCTTTTCCTCCCTCCTCCGTTGTTGTTGTGAGAGAAGAGATCTATACATAGTGATGTTGTAGTGTAGCTTGTGTTACGATCCACTGAGGTTAAGCCCTTGTTTCTAAAGATTTGTTAAACTATGTTGGACTTTCTCTCTGTTCTTATTTCATGCATTAGATTGAGGGTGCCGGGGTATTATTGACCATGTTTGCTTCGCGAAGGATGAAATGAAGGAGGGTCTCGAGGAGAGATCTGAGATCAAGTGTAGTGTGAGTCAAGTGGGTTCAAGAAGCCGAGTAAGTAAAAGTGTTGGCAGTCTCTCAAGTCGAGTCTTTACCAAAACACTGTATTGAACCTGACTGTCTGCCTTAAAAAATTACTCTCAGACTGACTAAACATCAAATGTTGACCACAGTGTTGACTGTGGTAAGGCATAAAAGGATGTTGCATTCACTCTTTCATCACGGCCATACGGACTTCGAAAGCACGTTCCGTCGATCTGCGCAGTTATACCGGAGTGCCGCCTAGTTAGTACAACGGTGGGGGACCACGCGGAATCCTGGGTGCTGTGGTTTTTTTGTCCTTGAGTGAACGGAACAGTTCTAGAGTCAAGTCTGGTCTGTCCGGTAGACAAAGTATTATACACTCCCCCCCGGTTATGAAAGTAAGTAAAGTAGAGTGTGTGAGTCAGTTGTTGAAGTCAGTCATGTAGGTGTAGTGTAGTGTGTTACATCATTCCATCATGTTGAAGGAAGTCAAGTAGAGTAGAGTGTAGTAGGTCAGCCAGCAGTCAAGTGGGGTCTTTAGACTGTGTCTAAGAGTAGCTCCAGTAAGCAACTTGCTGACAATGTACAGGCGCGCTTTGGTGGACAGTGGCTCTCACGCCTCTTGAATTACATTGTTTTGGGGGGGGTACCGGGTGTAATTATACTATAAGAAAAGAGTGTGTGTTACCTTACCAGTTACTCATTCTTGGTGGATATCTTTCGATGTGTTCAAATGGAATGAGATGAACAGTTGTAGGTCTTTGTGGCACACGGTCACTTTCACGTTCATTGTACGATCTTGGTCGGTAACATAACTTGTTTATCGAGTTTCATTGAAACAAACTTGGTCGGTACATACTTGGATACTTCGACGTTTGAAGAAGAAAGCTGTGGGTGATTGAACAACTTGCACAATTATTCGGAGGTATAGTAGTCTCACATTTGTCCAGTAATGGAGGTTGTTTCCACCATCAACCCCGAAGCCTTGGTTGCGCCACTTTGGGGCCAAGGTAGAGTCAGGTAAGGAGCGGGGAAAGCCTCAGTCTCGCTTCCAAGTCTCTCTCGCTTCTGTGGAGTGCTTGTGCTAGTCTTTGGCGAGTCCTCACCATTGGAGTTGACCTTCAGCTCAGCTCCTAAGATGGGTTGAAGACACGCTAACGACTAGACAAGTTGAGACAAGGAAGGAGGGGAGGGATTGGGGGAGAGGGGACAATGAGGGCCGGGCGGGGGGCGGGTGGTGGGAGGGAAGAAAGGGGGGGAGAAGGTTGAAGTGAATGAGAGTGAGAGAAGAGATGATGTAGAAGTGAAAGCAGAAAGCAAAGTTGAGTGGTATCAATGGCAAGTTGGTTCAGAACTTGCGATGAATGGGGCATTGAACTCAATCAAGTGGGGGTAAACCCAAAGTATAGGGTAAGTTTGGCTTACACCGTGTTTGGGTCGTCAATGTCAAGTGTTTCCGTTGGCTCAAGTGTTGAATTGAGTGTTGCCTTGTGTTATGTGTTGGCTTTACAGTCAAGTGATGTGTTGGGTCCTTCGAGTGAAGTTGTTACCTTGAGTTAGGTTGGCTCTAGTTGTGTTGAGTGTTACATGGTGTGTTGGGTCGTGTTAGGTCGGTTCAACGTGTTGACTTACACCGGTGTTCGAGCTGTAGTAAGTGTAACAATGTTACCTGAGTTGGGTTGGCTAAGTGTTGACTTACACCGTGTCGAGTGTTACCTTTGACTTAAGGTTGGCTCAAGTGTTGACTTTACAGCCCGTACAATTGTAACCGGGCGCTGCTGTTTGGTGGACAGTGGCCCCTCACGACTCATGAATTACATTGTTTTGCTGGGGGACGGTGGGGGTACCGGTGCAGATTTCCTCTATGGAGGGTTATGCGGGGGTGAAAGGTGGCATGCAACTTTACCCGCGGTTGAACTACAACTGTGCGACCACGCTGTGTGGCGTCAAGTCAGTGAAGTGAACCCTACAAGTACGGGCGCGCTTTGGTGGAACAGTGGCCCTCCACGCCTCATTGAAATACATGTTTCTGGTGGGGGTACCGGGTGTGGATTTCCCTAGTGAGGGATGAAAGGTGACCATGCAACCTTTCACCTCTCGGTTGATCCAGAACTGTTGCAACACTTTGTTAGCACAGTTTCCATGAATAACATGACACTAACACTCTTTCACGATGTGGTGACAGTCAACCGTTTGTGGCATAGGCAGGCTGTGTGGCATTGAGTAAGCCCTCGGGAGGCTCAGTGGTCTAGTTTAGGGATCTTGGATTTTGAAAGTGGGGTCGAATGCATTGCTCTTGTTCAAGTGAGGTATCGCAGGAGGACAAGTGTGATAAACAAGCTGAGTGCTATCGTTGATGTAACTTCGTCTTGAGTAGCATGATACTCCCTCCACCCCAATGCATCAGGTTGAAGTCGTCCTTGTTCACTAGGATGGTCTAGTTTTCGCTCGCTTCACTTGAGTAGGGTGTGTCGACGCCCCCGACAAGGTGCTTGAAGCCCGAGGGGACACTGGCTCGCAATTGAAGTATGCGCGCACACTTCAAGTCATGTGAGTGTAGAGGGTTTCTTTCGGTACGCGGGAAATGAGGCCTGTTGTTGCTACTTTCAGAGGTGGGTATGGGGTCTGGTGGGGGTGGCTTTCTTGAGTCTTGACTTGTGAGTTGGGACGCGGAACGTTTGAGGGTTGACTGTCGTGCTCTCTCCTTTGGCGTTGTAATCGCACCCCGCTTCTTGAGGGGAGCGGGTTGGCATCGAGCCGCCCCTACCAGTAAGCTGCATGAAGAGTGCAAACTGAACCGTTTTCAAGGGTTGGGTCCTGCCTTTGGCGCTTGTGATCGCACCCCCTTTCATGTGAAGCGCGGGTTGTGCATCGGGAGCCGTACCAGTAAGGTTCACTGAGAGTGCTCTGAACGTTTTCCAAAGGGCGGGTCTGCTCTTTGGCGACTTGTGATCGCACCCTTCATTCTGAGGGAGCGGGTTGTGCAATCGGCCGTACGACTAGTAAGCTGCACTGTCAGGAGTGTTGGGTGGAACGGTATCCAAAGGGGGTCTTGAGCACGCTTCACTCAGCACTAACTTGAGATACAGTCTCTTCCACTCGAGCAGAAACTCAAGGAAGTTGCACTGTCAAGCTTCATGCTTGTCTGGATCGTCAACAACAGCTTATCGAGCGTCTAGAGATGGGGATCCCTAACAACCTACCCTTCACTTGGGCTTTGTCTTGGTTTCAGTGGTCCCTTGAACGTTATCGCGCTCAGCTTGTGTTCAAACTTCAATGGATGTCAAGCTTCAGACCCTTAAGGTGGGTAGGGTACGCCCGATCACGTACAAAATGTGAGCGCGCGTTTTGGTGGACAGGGGCTTCACGCCTCATGCATGAATTACATTGTTTTGGGCGGGGTACCGGTCCGGATTTCCCTACTACATGAGAGAAGAGTGAAAGAACCAAGTGTATGAAAGTATGCTTAGGGCTTCAGTTGCTCGATAATCTCATGTTTTAGATCGAGTTGAACGTTGCTTCAATGACTGCTTAGGTAGTTGTTGAAAGCGGTCTAGTAGGCTCACTAAGGGAAGACTGGCTGTCTTTGGACCGAGCTATTGATGTGCTTGCATCGCAAGATGTACTGGCTTGGAATGAGACGTTGTAGCCTGGTAGTGAAAGTAGTTTCGACTGCTTGGCCTATCAAGTCAAGTACGACTATTGTTGTCGTGCTTGCAATGTGCGAGAGGTGTGGATTCCTAGCTAATAGCTAAGTCTGCATGCCATTAACCAGTTGAGAATACATCGAAGGCGACTGTGCGTCAAGATCTCCTTGATACCGGTTGTTGATAGTTCTCCCTGTAGGACACAAGCTTTGTTGGCGTCCTAACCGACGTTGACAAGGTGAAACTCCTCTTAAATTTGTGAGATTCGGGGAACTTGGTGTCTTGGTCTTAGTGGTTGAGACTCTGCTTAGTAGCAACTCTGTTGTGAACCGTGGTCTTAGCTCTAAACGAGTCGTTGATCATCTAACGAAAAACTCCCAGCATAACGAAAGGTCGCTAGACTGAGTAGTGAGCTGTGTCGTCTTGACCTAGAGTCAAGCGGCGTTTGGAAAGTAGTTACCTGGTTGATCCTGCCAGTAGTCATATGCTTGTCTCAAAGATTAAGCCATGCATGTCTAAGTATAAAACAAATTTGTACTGTGAAACTGCGAATGGCTCATTAAATCAGTTATAGTTTATTTGATGATACCTTGCTACATGGATAACTGTGGTAATTCTAGAGCTAATACATGCATTTAAAGCCCCGACTTCTGGAAGGGGTGTATTTATTAGATAAAAAAACCAACGCGGCTCGCCGCTCGTTTGGTGATTCATAATAACTTCTCGAATCGCATGGCCTTGTGCCGGCGATGCATCATTCAAATATCTGCCCTATCACTTTCGATGGTAGGATAGAGGCCTACCATGGTTTCAACGGGTAACGGGGAATAAGGGTTCGATTCCGGAGAGGGAGCCTGAGAAACGGCTACCACATCCAAGGAAGGCAGCAGGCGCGCAAATTACCCAATCCTGATACAGGGAGGTAGTGACAATAAATAACAATATAGGGCTCTTTTGGGTCTTATAATTGGAATGTGTACAATTTAAATCTCTTAACGAGGAACAATTGGGGGCAAGTCTGGTGCCAGCAGCCGCGGTAATTCCAGCTCCAATAGCGTATATTAAAGTTGTTGCAGTTAAAAAGCTCGTAGTTGAACTTCAGGCTTGGTTGGGCGGGTCCGCCTCACGGCGTGTACTGTCTGACTGGGTCTTACCTCTTGGTGAGCCGGCGTGGCCTTTATTGGTTGCGTCGGGGAACCAGGACTTTTACCTTGAGAAAATTAGAGTGTTCAAGCAGGCCTATGTCCGAATACATTAGCATGGAATAATAAAATAGGACGTGCGATCCTATTTTGTTGGTTTCTAGAGTCGCCGTAATGATTAATAGGGATAGTTGGGGGCATTGGTATTGAGTCGCTAGGGTGAAATTCTTGGATTGACTCAAGACCAACTACTGCGAAAGCATTTGCCAAGGATGTTTTCATTAATCAAGAACGAAGGTTAGGGGATCGAAAACGATCAGATACCGTTGTAGTCTTAACAGTAAACTATGCCGACTAGGGATCGGGCAACCTCAATTTTGATGTGTTGCTCGGCACCTTACGAGAAATCAAAGTCTTTGGGTTGGGGGGAGTATGGTCGCAAGGCTGAAAACTTAAAGGAATTGACGAAGGGCAGCAGTGTGTAAACTTTTACAGTTTAGCCGCAGTAACTCTGCACCGAACAGCAGCCCGAAAGGGTGAGGTGGTTCAAGCCTTAGACTCCGAGTCTTAAATCTAAATGCTAGTCTGTTCACTCAGGTGAACGGGCGACACCCTCAAATTGCGGGAAACTCCTTAGAGCCTTTGACTACCGCCTGTCTATGGTAACATAGATGTGTGCACCAGGGTAATGACCTCGGGTATGGTAATAACGTCAAGGATTGGACGATCCGCAGCCAAGCTTCCCTCTTACCGGGGAAGAAGGTTCAGAGACTAGATGGGGGTGGTTGCAAACCCAAGTAAAGGTAACTAAACGTTGGTTTGTGGCTTAAGGTATAGTCCGTTCCCTTGATGAAAGTCTTGGGATTAGGTTCAAAGCCTTGTAGTATGACTACTTGGTCCTTCAAAAGGGAGCCTGCGGCTTAATTTGACTCAACACGGGGAAACTCACCAGGTCCAGACATAACTAGGATTGACAGATTGATAGCTCTTTCATGATTTTATGGGTGGTGGTGCATGGCCGTTC
>JAHLMJ010000002.1:987500-990000 GCA_019915105.1 Strobilurus luchuensis | reverse complement strand
TCCTACTATAAGAAAAGAGTGTGTGTTACCTTACCAGTACACATTCTTGGTGGTCTTTTCGAATGCTGTTCAAATGGAATGAATGAACAGTGTAGGTCTTTGTTGCACACGGTCACTCTTCACTTCATTGAACGAACTTGGTCGGTACATAACTTGTGTACTCGAGTTTCATTGAACAAACTTGGTCGGTACATAACTTGTGTACTCGAGTTTGAAGAAGAAAGCTGTGTGTTATGAACACTTGCACAATTATTCGGAGCGTAGTCTCACATTTGACCAGTAATGGAGGGTTGTTTCCACCAGCAACCCGAAGCCTTGGTTGCCGCCACTTTGGGGCCAAGGTAAGTCAGGTAAGGAGCGGGGAAAGCCTCAGTCTAGCTTCCCAAGTCTCTCTCGCTTCTGTGAGAGCTTGTGCTAGTCTTTGGCGAGTCCTCACCCATTGGAGTTGACCTTCAGCTCAGCTCCTAGATGGGTGAAGACACGCTAACGACTAGCACAAGTTGAGACAAGGAGAGGGGAGGGATTGGGGGAGAGGGGACAATGAGGGCCGGGCGGGGGGAGGGGAGAAAGGGGGGGAGAAGGTGAAAGTGAATGAGAGAGAGAGAGAGATGATGATAGAAGTGAAAGCAGAAGCAAAGTAGAGTGGTATCAATGGCAACGTTGGTTCAGAACTTGCATGAATGGGCATTGAACCCAATCAAGTGGGGGTAAACCCAAGTATAGGGTCAAGTGTTGGCTTACACCGTGTTGGGTCGGTCAAGTCAAGTGTTACCGTTGGCTCAAGTGTTGAATTGAAGTGTTGCCTTGTGTTAAGTGTTGGCTTACAGTCAAGTGATGTGTTGGGTCCCTTCGAGTGAAGTGTTACCTTGAGTCAGGTTGGCTCAAGTGTTGAGTGTTACATGGTGTGTTGGGTCCGTGTTAGGTCGGTTCAAGTGTTGACTTACACCGTGTTGAGTGTAAGTCAAGTGTAACAATGTTACCTTGAGTTGGGTTGGCTCAAGTGTTGACTTACACCGTGTCGAGTGTTACCTTGACTTAGGTTGGCTCAAGTGTTGACTTACAGCCCTACAAATGTACGGGCGCGCTTTGGTGGACAGTGGCCCTCACGCCTCATGAAATACATTGTTTCTGGGGGGGTACCGGTGCAGATTTCCTCTATTGAGGGATGAGGGGTGTGAAAGGTGGCATGCAACCTTCTACCCCGCGGTTGAACTACAACTGTTGCGACACGCTGTGTGGCGTCAAGTCAAGTGAAGTGAACCCTACAAATGTACGGGCGCGCTTTGGTGGACAGTGGCCCTCACGCCTCATGAAATACATTGTTTCTGGTGGGGTACCGGTGTGGATTTCCCCTAGTGAGGGATGAAAGGTGACATGCAACCTTCTCACCTCACGGTTGATCCAGAACTGTTGCAACACTTTGTTAGCACAGTTTCCATGGAATAACAATGACACTAACACTCTTCACGAGTGGTCGACAGTCAACCGTTGTGGCATAGGCAGGCTGTGTGGCATTGAGTAAGCCCTCCGGAGCTCAGTGGTCTAGTAGGGATCTTGGCTTTGAAGTGGGGTCGAATGCATGCTCTTGTTCAAGTGAGGTACGCAGGAGGGACAAGTGTGAAACAGCTGAGTGCATCGTTGATGTACTTCAGTCTTGAGTAGCATGATACTCCCTCCACCCAATGCATCAGAGTTGAACGTCGTCCTGTTCACTACGGATGGTCTAGTACGCTCGCTTCACTTGAGTAAGGGTGTGTCGACGCCCACCGACAAGTGCTTGAAGCCCGAGGGGACACTGGCTCGAATTGAAGTATGCCGCGCACACTCTCAATCATTGAGGTGTAGAGGGTTCTTTCGGTCGCGGAATGAGCCTGTTGTTGCTACTTTCAAGAGGTGGGTATGGGTCTGGTGGGGTGGCTTTCTTGAGTCTTGACTTGTGAGTTGGACGCGGAACGTTTGAGGGTTGACTGTCGTGCTCTCTCCTTTGGCGCTTGTAATCGCACCCCTTCATCTGAGGGGAGCGGGTTGTGCATCGAGCCGTACCAGTAAGCTGCACTGAAGAGTGCAACTGAACGTTTTCCAAGGGTTGGGTCCTCCTTTGGCGCTTGTGATCGCACCCCCTTCATCTGAAGCGCGGGTTGTGCATCGAGCCGTACCAGTAAGGTTCACTGAAGAGTGCATCTGAACGTTTTCCAAAGGGGGGTCCTGCTCTTTGGCGCTTGTGATCGCACCCCTTCATTCTGAGGGAGCGGGTTGTGCATCGAGCCGTACTGACTAGTAAGCTGCACTGAAGAGTGCAGCGGAACGTTATCCAAAGGGGGGTCTTGAGCACGCTTCACTCAGCACTCACTCTAGTACAGTCTCTTCCCACTCGAGCAGAACTCAAGGAAGTTGCACTGTCAGCTCATGCTTGTCTGGGATCGTCAACAACAGCTTATCGAGCTCCAGAGATGGGATCCCTAACAACCTACCCTTCACTTGGGCTTTGTCTTGGTTTCAG
>JAHLMJ010000002.1:932500-935000 GCA_019915105.1 Strobilurus luchuensis | reverse complement strand
CAAGTGGGGGTAAACCCAAGTATAGGGTCAAGTGTTGGCTTACACCGTGTTGGGTCGGTCAAGTCAAGTGTTACCGTTGGCTCAAGTGTTGAATTGAAGTGTTGCCTTGTGTTAAGTGTTGGCTTACAGTCAAGTGATGTGTTGGGTCCCTTCGAGTGAAGTGTTACCTTGAGTCAGGTTGGCTCAAGTGTTGAGTGTTACATGGTGTGTTGGGTCCGTGTTAGGTCGGTTCAAGTGTTGACTTACACCGTGTTGAGTGTAAGTCAAGTGTAACAATGTTACCTTGAGTTGGGTTGGCTCAAGTGTTGACTTACACCGTGTCGAGTGTTACCTTGACTTAGGTTGGCTCAAGTGTTGACTTACAGCCCTACAAATGTACGGGCGCGCTTTGGTGGACAGTGGCCCTCACGCCTCATGAAATACATTGTTTCTGGGGGGGTACCGGTGCGGATTTCCTCTATTGAGGGATGAGGGGTGTGAAAGGTGGCATGCAACCTTCTACCCCGCGGTTGAACTACAACTGTTGCGACACGCTGTGTGGCGTCAAGTCAAGTGAAGTGAACCCTACAAATGTACGGGCGCGCTTTGGTGGACAGTGGCCCTCACGCCTCATGAAATACATTGTTTCTGGTGGGGTACCGGTGTGGATTTCCCCTAGTGAGGGATGAAAGGTGACATGCAACCTTCTCACCTCACGGTTGATCCAGAACTGTTGCAACACTTTGTTAGCACAGTTTCCATGGAATAACAATGACACTAACACTCTTCACGAGTGGTCGACAGTCAACCGTTGTGGCATAGGCAGGCTGTGTGGCATTGAGTAAGCCTTCCGGAGCTCAGTGGTCTAGTAGGGATCTTGGCTTTGAAGTGGGGTCGAATGCATGCTCTTGTTCAAGTGAGGTACGCAGGAGGGACAAGTGTGAAACAGCTGAGTGCATCGTTGATGTACTTCAGTCTTGAGTAGCATGATACTCCCTCCACCCAATGCATCAGAGTTGAACGTCGTCCTGTTCACTACGGATGGTCTAGTACGCTCGCTTCACTTGAGTAAGGGTGTGTCGACGCCCACCGACAAGTGCTTGAAGCCCGAGGGGACACTGGCTCGAATTGAAGTATGCCGCGCACACTCTCAATCATTGAGGTGTAGAGGGTTCTTTCGGTCGCGGAATGAGCCTGTTGTTGCTACTTTCAAGAGGTGGGTATGTGTCTGGTGGGGTGGCTTTCTTGAGTCTTGACTTGTGAGTTGGACGCGGAACGTTTGAGGGTTGACTGTCGTGCTCTCTCCTTTGGCGCTTGTAATCGCACCCCTTCATCTGAGGGAGCGGGTTGTGCATCGAGCCGTACCAGTAAGCTGCACTGAAGAGTGCAACTGAACGTTTTCCAAGGGTTGGGTCCTCCTTTGGCGCTTGTGATCGCACCCCCTTCATCTGAAGCGCGGGTTGTGCATCGAGCCGTACCAGTAAGGTTCACTGAAGAGTGCATCTGAACGTTTTCCAAAGGGGGGTCCTGCTCTTTGGCGCTTGTGATCGCACCCCTTCATTCTGAGGGAGCGGGTTGTGCATCGAGCCGTACTGACTAGTAAGCTGCACTGAAGAGTGCAGCGGAACGTTATCCAAAGGGGGGTCTTGAGCACGCTTCACTCAGCACTCACTCTAGTACAGTCTCTTCCCACTCGAGCAGAACTCAAGGAAGTTGCACTGTCAGCTCATGCTTGTCTGGGATCGTCAACAACAGCTTATCGAGCTCCAGAGATGGGATCCCTAACAACCTACCCTTCACTTGGGCTTTGTCTTGGTTTCAGTGGTCCCTTGAACGTTATCGAGCTCAGCTTGTGTTCAAACATCAATGGAGTCAAGCTTCAGAACCCTTCTGGAGGGTAAGGGTACGCCCGATCACGTACAAATGTACGCGCGCGTTTTGGTGGACAGGGGCTCTCACGCCTCATGAATTACATTGTTTTGGGCGGGGTACCGGTCCGGATTTCCTACTACATGAGAGAAGAGTGAAAGAACCAAGTGTATGAAAGTATGCTTAGGGCTTCAGTAGCTCGATAATCTCATGTTTTAATCGAGTTGAACGTTGCTTCAATGACTGCTTAGGTAGTTGTTGAAAGCGGTCTAGTAGGCTCACTAAGGGAAGACTGGCTGTCTTTGGACCGAGCTATTGATGTGCTTGCCTCGCAAGATGTACTGGCTTGGAATGAGACGTTGTAGCCTGGCTAGTGAAGTAGTTTCGACTGCTTGGCCTATCAAGTCAAGTACGACTATTGTTGTCGTGCTTGCAATGTGCGAGAGGTGTGGATTCCTAGCTAATAGCTAAGTCTGCATGCCATTAACCAGTTGAGAATCCATCGCGACTGTGCGTCAAGATCTCCTTGATACCGGTTGTTGATAGTTCTCCCTGTAGGACACAAGCTTTGTTGGCGTCCTAACCGACGTTGACAAGGTGAACTGCTCCTTAAATTTGTGAGATTCGGGGAACTTGGTGTCTTGGTCTTAGT
>JAHLMJ010000002.1:910000-912500 GCA_019915105.1 Strobilurus luchuensis | reverse complement strand
TCTTCACGAGTGGTCGACAGTCAACCGTTGTGGCATAGGCAGGCTGTGTGGCATCGAGTAAGCCTTCCGGAGCTCAGTGGTCTAGTAGGGATCTTGGCTTTGAAGTGGGGTCGAATGCATGCTCTTGTTCAAGTGAGGTACGCAGGAGGGACAAGTGTGAAACAGCTGAGTGCATCGTTGATGTACTTCAGTCTTGAGTAGCATGATACTCCCTCCACCCAATGCATCAGAGTTGAACGTCGTCCTGTTCACTACGGATGGTCTAGTACGCTCGCTTCACTTGAGTAAGGGTGTGTCGACGCCCACCGACAAGTGCTTGAAGCCCGAGGGGACACTGGCTCGAATTGAAGTATGCCGCGCACACTCTCAATCATTGAGGTGTAGAGGGTTCTTTCGGTCGCGGAATGAGCCTGTTGTTGCTACTTTCAAGAGGTGGGTATGTGTCTGGTGGGGTGGCTTTCTTGAGTCTTGACTTGTGAGTTGGACGCGGAACGTTTGAGGGTTGACTGTCGTGCTCTCTCCTTCGGCGCTTGTAATCGCACCCCTTCATCTGAGGGGAGCGGGTTGTGCATCGAGCCGTACCAGTAAGCTGCACTGAAGAGTGCAACTGAACGTTTTCCAAGGGTTGGGTCCTCCTTTGGCGCTTGTGATCGCACCCCCTTCATCTGAAGCGCGGGTTGTGCATCGAGCCGTACCAGTAAGGTTCACTGAAGAGTGCATCTGAACGTTTTCCAAAGGGGGGTCCTGCTCTTTGGCGCTTGTGATCGCACCCCTTCATTCTGAGGGAGCGGGTTGTGCATCGAGCCGTACTGACTAGTAAGCTGCACTGAAGAGTGCAGCGGAACGTTATCCAAAGGGGGGTCTTGAGCACGCTTCACTCAGCACTCACTCTAGTACAGTCTTTCCCACTCGAGCAGAACTCAAGGAAGTTGCACTGTCAGCTCATGCTTGTCTGGGATCGTCAACAACAGCTTATCGAGCTCCAGAGATGGGATCCCTAACAACCTACCCTTCACTTGGGCTTTGTCTTGGTTTCAGTGGTCCCTTGAACGTTATCGAGCTCAGCTTGTGTTCAAACATCAATGGAGTCAAGCTTCAGAACCCTTCTGGAGGGTAAGGGTACGCCCGATCACGTACAAATGTACGCGCGCGTTTTGGTGGACAGGGGCTCTCACGCCTCATGAATTACATTGTTTTGGGCGGGGTACCGGTCCGGATTTCCTACTACATGAGAGAAGAGTGAAAGAACCAAGTGTATGAAAGTATGCTTAGGGCTTCAGTAGCTCGATAATCTCATGTTTTAATCGAGTTGAACGTTGCTTCAATGACTGCTTAGGTAGTTGTTGAAAGCGGTCTAGTAGGCTCACTAAGGGAAGACTGGCTGTCTTTGGACCGAGCTATTGATGTGCTTGCCTCGCAAGATGTACTGGCTTGGAATGAGACGTTGTAGCCTGGCTAGTGAAGTAGTTTCGACTGCTTGGCCTATCAAGTCAAGTACGACTATTGTTGTCGTGCTTGCAATGTGCGAGAGGTGTGGATTCCTAGCTAATAGCTAAGTCTGCATGCCATTAACCAGTTGAGAATCCATCGCGACTGTGCGTCAAGATCTCCTTGATACCGGTTGTTGATAGTTCTCCCTGTAGGACACAAGCTTTGTTGGCGTCCTAACCGACGTTGACAAGGTGAACTGCTCCTTAAATTTGTGAGATTCGGGAACTTGGTGTCTTGGTCTTAGTGGTTGAGACTCTGCTTAGTAGCAACTCTGTTGTGAACCGTGGTCTTAGCTCTAACCGAGTCGTTGATCATCTAACGAAAACTCCCAGCATAACGAAAGGTCGCTAGACTGAGTAGTGAGCTGTGTCGTCTTGACCTAGAGTCAAGCGGCGTTTGGAAAGTAGTTACCTGGTTGATCCTGCCAGTAGTCATATGCTTGTCTCAAAGATTAAGCCATGCATGTCTAAGTATAAACAAATTTGTACTGTGAAACTGCGAATGGCTCATTAAATCAGTTATAGTTTATTTGATGATACCTTGCTACATTCTGTGGTGTTTAATCTAGCTAATACATGCATTAAAGCCCCTGGAAGGGAGGGGTGTATTTAATATAAAAAAACCAACGCGCCGCTCGTTTTGGTGATTCATAATAACTTCTCGAATCGCATGGCCTTGTGTGCGATGCGATGCATCATTCAAATATCTGCCCTATCAACTTTCGATGGTAGGATAGAGGCCTACCATGGTTTCAACGGGTAACGGGGAATAAGGGTTCGATTCCGGAGAGGGAGCCTGAGAAACGGCTACCACATCCAAGGAAGGCAGCAGGCGCGCAAATTACCCAATCCTGATACAGGGAGGTAGTGACAATAAATAACAATATAGGGCTCTTTTGGGTCTTATAATTGGAATGAGTACAATTTAAATCTCTTAACGAGGAACAATTGGAGGGCAAGTCTGGTGCCAGCAGCCGCGGTAATTCCAGCTCCAATAGCGTATATTAAAG
>JAHLMJ010000002.1:600000-902500 GCA_019915105.1 Strobilurus luchuensis | reverse complement strand
GTACTGGCAGGCCTGAATTCTCTAGAGCTTTCGTTCAGATGAATCTGAACGATATGCTGAACCTCAGGCTCTTTGCTGTCAGTACGTCGCTTTGTGCCTATTTACATTTCTCCCCCGCTCAAAAATCTTAGTTGTTACCCGCTTGGAATTGCGTGTCGCGGGTCTACTGACTCTTGCTTTGCCTTTGGAGCCAAATTCATCGGGGCTGCATGAGTTTATTGAGGACTTGAGGGAGCTGGTCCGATATTTCTGAGTGAAAATCACCTTATGTACGGCGCGCCTCCATTCGGATAGAGTCAATAACTTGTCATTTCTTGTATGGCGTCGGTCTGATTCGTCCACTCAATAGATCTTCTTTTCAGCGTGGTGATACACGACATTCGGGGACAAATTGTATCTATTCCGTCTTAGAGTCCTCGGACGACTCCTCCGAGTCCAATGACTCGTAAGTATTCACAAATATTGCGCGACAGGTCTGCTCCGAGGACCCTTCAGCCTCCCCGCCGTCGAGTCCGCCCGTATCGCTCTCCAAACCAACCTCGATATCCGATCGATCAAGTGTTCTACGAGCATCATCTTCTTCCGCCCTCTCGGGCTGAGAGGCACTACCCGAGCGTGGCGGATACTTCGCAGTCAACTCGTCAACTAGCTCGTTGAATAGACCGCCGTAATAGTCGAAGCAGTATAGGCAATCTGATGCTAGTCCCTGATGAGCAACGCCGTCTCTGTTCTTGTCTGTATGGAGGTTAGTCGAAGAAACAAGTGTCCGCCAATAGCGCACGCACGCTCGACAGGCAGGGCCTTATTCAACCTCTCATTTAAATCGACGAGCCGCTCGCCTGTGGTCGGTTAATCAAAGAACAGTCCTTCGTCGGAAAGACCAGAAAACATACCTTTGAGCCAATCAGAAACAACTTTGGAGTGATGGGTTTCATTGAGAATCTCCTGCCAGACATCTTGAGCATCGAACGGTTCGGAACGTGGGGTGTTCATCGTCGGAGCGAATGGGTTATCGAGTGCGAATATCCAGAGATTATATAACCCCAGGACAGAGCAACGGCGTCTCCAGCGATAGGCTCCAAGGAATCTGTGGATCCAGGCCAGACTCTTCGAAACAGACGGTCGTGACAAATCGTGAGGCGGGGATATTGTAGCGGGCGGGTAAAGGTAGCGGAAGTTTCTTGAGCAGAAATTAGTTTTATCGAGTTGTGCGGGCATCTGGGTTATCGCTTCTTTCGGGGGGCATGGCCGCTTGCCCGAAGGCCAACCGTTACTGAGTTCTCAGTCTAGGATTTACTTTGTCGACTGCGGAGGTACACAGAAAGCGAACGATCTTGATTTCGAACACAAGAAGTTATGACAAGAAATGACAAAGCGGCAACTAGATAGAAAAGCTACATAAATAGAACGATGAACTGCGACAAAAGAGTAGAGAAAAAGTTACGACGACAAAAGACTAGAGGTACATATCATAGGCGAGGGAGTAGTCCAGGCTGCGTTCGAGAATCTCCTTCACTTGAGCGTCCGTCAGAGTTTCAATGATGCGGATTAATACTCTGTCATACGACTGGTCAATACTCACACTCTTCGCGAGATCCCGATAAAAAGCAATGCCAATCACCTTCTCTTCATCTACAACAGGCCCCGTCTCTTCTTCCCCGTCCATGTTCATATCCATGCCATCACGATTGTTGACGGGGAAACATTCTTCGCCGATCTCAATGACCATTGGTCCTGAGTCGCCGGCGAGTTCCTCGTCGTCAGAAAGCTCGGGAGAAGCCTGGCGGCGACCGACGCTCGAAGGAGGTGGTGCGGTAGGCAGCGTCTTCTTGGGAGAGACAAAGTACGTAGTGGTGCCAGGTTCACGGACGCGCGGTGGAGGTGACGGTGTGCGGGATGCTCCTCTGAGAAGGATATCGGCTTCCCGTCGATCCTTCGCATCCTGCTCGTCAAGACGACGTCGTTCGTCTTCCCACTCTGTAACCTGCTTGGATTGCTCCATACGAAGCTGGTCGCGACGCGCTTGAAGCTCGTCGGCAAGGGCGTCGCGAAACTTTCCACTGACTAGCTCGAGGCGATCGAGAGTCTCGTTCTCATCGACGAAAGCTGGGGAAACCATCTGCGCGAGGACTTGGCAAGAAGCGGATATGTCAGCCTCCGGAAAGATACGCTTCAAGGCAGCTGTCAGAACGTCGATGTGGAAATTCCTAACGTCAACTTGGCCGGTGGATGATGGAGGAGAGTCGCTGGGAGTCGGTGCTGGACCAACGGGGCGACCTTGCCTAAGCCTTTGAGCCTCCTGGATACGCAGCTTCATGCGTTGATACAACGACAGTGACTCTCGCCTCGATGGATGTTTCCTCCTCCGGAGCAGGATTCTTCAGACGAGGAATGTCGAGGGAAGTGGGAGGAAGGGGGCCGGGGACCGGTAAACCCCATCGAAGGCGACGGCGCATATGGAAGTGATGCATCACCTCAATAGCAACCTGTTCAGCACGGTTTAGCTCGAAAACCAAGGAATAATATAATGACATACGCGAGCCCGAACACTGTAAAGCCGTCGGGAGTTGGGATGGAGAATAGGGAAATGTGTATTGAAGGCTTTGAAGAACAGCGCCTCGCCTCTGGCCAGAAAGCCAAAGTTGCGAGCCATCGTCGCGTCATCGAAGTGCTCTCCCCAAATTGATGATTCGTTCGACAAGACCTGGAGTTGCTGTGGGGTAAAACACTGCAGGTCGTGAATACGACACCTAAAGAAAGCTGAGAGAAAGCAGCGTACATTATATCCCGTCTCACGGGCCTGGGACGGCTGTGATTTTATGTCAGTCCTCCCGTATACGCGCCAGATCCGAAAACTTACGACCGCAACGACGGGAAGGTTGGTGATGGCGTTGAAGGGCCGATGCTTGGCCTTCAACTCTACGCACGCTAACCACTCCAGATTGCGCTCCGCGAGAACAGTTGCGGGTTCGACCTTTGGGTCCTTGCTGACGACGACCTGAGAGTACATCATGTTGGGCAGCTGGTTGGGGGGGGGGAAGCAAGAGAAAGGCAATTCAGAAGAGAAAGCTACTTAAATCAGGTAATTGAAGACGCCGTGGATTGTGTAATCGCCCGTGGCCACGCCACTCGAGAAGCAGATGGATTTAGAGAGCATAATTAATGATCGACAACGGGGCAATTGGAAAGATCCAAAGAAAATGGTGTCGTCCTCGAGGACCAGGTCAGCGGCTCAACAGTTGGAGGCTACGAGAGGAGGGATTGACAATGATTGTAGGGAGAGGGAAAAGAAAAAAACATGAGGTTACGACATGACACCCTACCAAAAAGGGTAAGCCGGTAATCACAACCGGAGAGCCGAGACTCTACCAATGTCACTGGCAGTTCTCATCAGGTTCTCATGTTTGGTGTGCGACCGTCATCATCATGGCCCAAATCTCAATTCGATATCTGACGATATTTTTGTTCTTTGAGAGACAGGCAATGTCGTTCAGCTTTACCGTGACGCAGGACAATACGACACCCCCGCTAGCCTGCTTCTTCGATATCTGTATCTGTCTAATGTCTGGTCGTCGGTCTAAATTGGACACCTGTTCGCTCTTATCTGGATCTCAAAAACGACTGTTGTCGGTGCCTAGTGGTTATATCTCTCTCTCGATTGGTAGGAAGAGGCTCATCGCGGAAACATGCAAATGTATGTTCAGAGTATCGCCTACGATCACATACAACACTCCCATTTCCCTAACGGTGACGTATATCGCGCAGAGAGGACGTTGAAAACCTCCAATGTTCCGCGGTCAACGTCTGGAGCTGCCCTGATATTACTGGGGTATAGGTCGATTTTGCACTTGACCCGATCACGACTACTATCTACCACTGGTCCTCCACTATATCCATTCCGTGCTCTACTTCTCGAACGACAGCAGATATCGAAGGTAAGAGATCTGACGCGCTCAAAGTCACGCCCTCAGATCTTACACTAGGGTATAGGTCGATTTGACATACGCACACCACACCTGATGCGGAACATGACCCGATCACGACCACCATCTACGATTGGTCCTCTATCATTGCCATCCCGTTCTAAACTCCTCAAACGACGACGTACATAGAAGGTAAGAGGGCTGACGCGTTCAAATTCACACCCTCAACGTCTTGGGCTGACTTTAACCTGAGCTATAGGTCAATTTCGCACTCGCGTACCACACCCGATACGGAACATGACCCGATCACGACCACCATACACCATCGGTCCTCTACCATTTCCATCCCGTTCTGAACTCCTCAAACGACGACGTACATAGAAGGTAAGAGGGCTGACGCGTTCAAATTCACGCCCTCAACGTCTTGGGCTGACTTTAACCTGAGCTATAGGTCAATTTCGCACTCGCGTACCACACCCGATACGGAACATGACCCGATCACGACCACCATACACCATCGGTCCTCTACCATTTCCATCCCGTTCTGAACTCCTCAAACGACGACGTACATAGAAGGTAAGAGGGCTGACGCGTTCAAATTCACGCCCTCAACGTCTTGGGCTGACTTTAACCTGAGCTATAGGTCAATTTCGCACTCGCATACCACACCCGATACGGAACATGACCCGATCACGACCACCATACACCATCGGTCCTCTACCATTTCCATCCCGTTATCCACTCCTCAGACAACGGCGTGCATGGATGGTAATAGGTCTGAAGCGTTCGAAGTCACACCCTCAACGCCTTAGACTGACTTTTCTCTGGGGTACAGAGGGCTTTCTCACCGCAAACCGATTCGTAACATGACCCCGAACTAGCATGTCCGGTTCTGTCTCATTTCTAGTCCATCCTCCATTCCATCTCATTAGTACTTACTATTCAAACCTTTATCTACTTTTAACAACGGATCGGATTCGCTGTAAATATAATGATCAAAGATTATATCTGTAAATTACGGCCCATTGAGGGCTTCAGCAAACTGGGTCGGCATTATGTCGTGCTATTCCCGACTCTCAAGTACAGCTTCCGGTCTAGTTCGAGCGCTGGGGCGCTCATTTCAGATTATCGTCGACCCCATTATCATTGCCACGAGTTCCGGATCGCCCTCGTCGCGTGAAACTGAACAACAAATCGTTTTGACTTGTCAAATCTATCTGGTTCTATGAGAATTCACATCTCCATCTCAATCTTCACAAGTGGGCATTGTCATTTGGTTTTCGGGGCTATGAACACACATGTACGCGACGGCGAGTAAGGACAGTACGTGTTATTGGAGGCACATTGAGAGAAGCTATGTAGTTTTACGTTTTACGGGAATCGGTAACGACAGATTTAGTAGACGAAGACGAGAGAAACGGCGACACGAGGTACTCAAGGAAGAAGCATGCAGGAGCCGGCAGAGAGGGCAGCCTGGACAACTTGGCGGCCAATTTCGAGGGTGGGGACAGAGCGGAAGACAGCTCCACCCACGCCGATGACCGTGGGAGAGGCTCGGTCCCTAGGAAACAACTTATTGAGGTTGGAACACAAGACAGGAATAGAAGACTTACCAGCCAGCAACGACGCCCACCACGCGTCCCCGGGTGATAGCATAGTAGGGACCAGGAGTTCCCGGGACGGGATACTCAAACCTGAAGTCCGCAGGGAGGACCTCATACGCGGAATATCCTGTCAAGACTGTTAATGAACGCGAATCAGGCACGAAGCGAAGTACATACTCGAATGAGCTGGCCTGGACTCAGCCACTAGAGACGTACCACTTCCAGACGCGGCACTTCCCGAGGTGGTGCTGGCCGAGGTGGCGTTGCCCGAAGTGGCGTTGCCGCCTGGACGAGAACACGTCAAGGCAAGGTTTAGAGTATTAGTAGGATAGGACGTACCGTTGTCGCTGGTAACACCGACAGGGACTGCAGTAGAAAGTTGATCAAAATGACTGTAAATCAAGGGAGTAAAAACTAACCGTTGACGGGCGCGGAGGCGGCGGGCACGGCCTGAGCAGCCCCAACTGGCCCACGAGCAACATGGGTCGGCGTAATAACAGGCGCAGCAATCATTGGGGCCGTGGGCTGCGTGGCGTAGGACGGCGGGGGGGCCGCAGCTAACGACATGGCTGCCATCAATCAAGAGAATTCAGAGTAGGCGTTGTGCTTACGGCTAGCGGACGTAGAATGACCGGCGGCAGCAGCTAACGGGAACATGTCAGAAATGAAGCAACGCAGAGAGGATAAGCTTACTCGGGGCGGAAGCTGAACAGTTGTCAATGAAGTGATCGGCTTGAACTTACTAAAGGTATACTCACCGGCAGATGCCGAGGCGGTGAGTCCCGCCCCCGTGGTGGACGCGTGCGTGTTGGATGCAGCCCCGTCGTCGCTGTCGTCTACAGAGGTAAGGTCAGCAAAGCAAGCAGCTAGTCAAGGGATTAAGGCTACCTTGACGCGTCGCGGCGCTGATGAGGTCGGTCAAGAACCTCCCTTGATTGGCGTCGAGGGTGATGTCCAGGAAGCTCTGCGCAAGGTCTACCAAAAGAAATCAGAGGGGCAAAGACGGAGGAGGGCGATGACAACTAACGCAGGGGCTCGACCGCGTCGATGGGCTTGGGGGCAGCGGGGTTGCGTTTTTGAACCATGCGGTAACTTTGGGGCAGAAGGTTGAGGTAGATGTTGGTGGAAGAGAGTGTTGAGACGGATGATTCGCCTCCGTTTCCCTTTATGTATTCGAAGCGTGGGGTTAACTGTACAGTCGCGGCGAATTCCAATAAGGTTCGAGGTGAAATCGGGAATTTCCCGGGCCCAGTATTGTATTCCGTATACCTTATAATCTGGTTGAGCCGCTGCAGTACTTACCATCGTCTTGTGAGTCGAACGGCGACATTCAGGGCATGACGGACGCAGAGACAGAGACAGCACTGTATGTTTTCCTTAAACGGCCTCAAGTGATCGACTGATGTGTGATGTCGATGACACAGACCGGACCGTGTTCCTGAGCCAGCTTCTGATTCCGACGATGACAGCGACGCCTCCGACTCCGAGGACTGGCCTAAATTGCCAGCTTTCAAGCGCTTCTGGATGAAAGGCGAGGCGCTGAAATATCTACTCGAGACCCACTACGACACCTTCTTCGAGAAGAACGCGACCGATCCAAAGGAAGGCTGTGCTTATGCAGACGAGGCCGCGAATGATATGATGAAAACTTTTGGGATCTTCGGGCCATGGGGAGCTGACTCTAAACCACTTGATGAGCGAAGCGATTACGTGCCATCGGATGACGAGGACGAGGACGAGGACGAGGTGAGTTTTCTCTTCCGTGTACTGGTAAGTTTTCCTTATGATGGTAACATAGGTGCCAATCTCAAACAAACGGAAATCGAGAAAATTGACCGTTGCAGAGCAGCAGGACGATGAGATTGAGGTATCTTTTTTATTTTGTTTGTCGTTGGAACGTTTCATGACGCGAACTTAGAAGCCGACACCAAACAAATTGAAATCGAAAAAATCAACCGTTCCAGAGGAGGAGGAGGATGACGACGATGACTCGGTTAGTCTCCTATGTTTTTTGTTGCTGGAACGGTTTCTCATGACGCGAACATAGCAGCCAAAATCCAGAAGGCCACAAACTCGGAAATCGACAAACTTAGCCCCGAATTCGAGAGCTCCCGAAACCATTCAACAACGAGATGCAAGGCTTCTCAAAGCCGCAACCATACATCGCTTTCGCTCGGTACGTTTCTGTCAAGTCTGACTGCCGGTCCTAGGCTGACGCGGCTTTATAGAGTCTCCTTCGTTGGCTTCGCTATCAGTACAAGCAGCATCGCGGCAATACAACGCGAGGACGGGCAAACAATCCCACGGGGAACACGACGAAGAAGAATAGCAAGACCTTCCCCGTTGTCAATCAGACGCCTGGCGCCCTGGCGACTTTGATGGTGCACGAACTTCTTGGCATCGGTCATGCCGCTCTGCGCGTACCACACGCATTCCAGCTCTTCGCCCAAGATCAGCCGCCGACGTTCCGGAAGAAGTTCCTCAAGGCATTCAAGGACTCCGGGAAAGCGAAGAAATTTCGGGCTGGCGCCGAGATGGCTTGGAATGCACGAAAGTTTCACTCTTCCGATGAATCGGTTCAACAGAAGTATCACGACAAGGCGCTGGCCGCAAAGGAGGCGGCACTTGTACGACGTCAGGCGCTGACGAGTCAAGTCAGCGAAAGGTTACCGCCGGAGGAGGCCAAGCAGTGAGTTGATTTGTTCTCCTCATCGCATACACCGGTTACTTACTCGGATTTCTCAAGACTCCTAGCTGATGTACCCTTCCTACTCGACCCACTGTTCACCTCGCTCTCAACAATGCTCAACTCCAAGATAACGTTCTTGATGGCTGCGCCTGACCCGGCACTAGGCGGGGAAGTCAAGATGAAGGCGTAAGTTTTGTGTTGCATGCAAAGGGATCTATAATTGACGCGTCGCATAGATTGGTAAAAGGCGACAATCTTGATTCGGTACCGGTGACATTCTCCCAAACCCCCGGTTATGCGGTTCACGTCAACGCATTCAGTCAGTTCGTGACCAAGTCTTATGGTTCGTCGAATTTGTTCTGGATTGCCTCTTCTCGGTTACTGACAAGCAGTTAATAGATTTTCGCACGCTCGCCAGCCATGCCCTGCCTGGTTGGAAACCCTCTGCCAAATCCAACCCTACCGAAGTCGACCCCGCGAAGATACAACTCGTGGTCCAGAACATGGCCGTTCCTCCTGGTTCGACGTGGCTCGCTCGCGATACCAACGCTGAGGCGGATGCGGAGGATGACGAGTTGGAGGCTCGCGAGAAGCGTAGACAAGCTCGCAAGGAGAAGGAGAGACGTCTTGAGGAGGACGGTCCGCCTCCGAAACGGCCGCGCGGACGGCCTCGCAAACAGAAAGAGTCGAAGGACGCCGAATCTTCCGCCGACGACGACACGGTGGCGCAGGAGCGATCGCCCTCCAAACGGAAGAAAAAAGCGATGCCGGAGCCGAAGCCAAAACGCCAGCGCACGAATAAGTCCACCGCCGCCAAGACGAATAAATCTAAAGCCAAGACGGCTTCGGGCGACAATACCCTCGGCGATGTCAGCACAAGTCGCAAATCCGCGAAGAAAACCTCCGCTGCTCGCAGCAATCACCAGAAGTTGAAAGCTCTGGCTGTCGCCGCGGTGTTGGCAATGGATAATTCTGAGCGTCTCGGTAGCCCGCTCCGATCCCCCTCTCCAGGTGTAGACCTCCCCCATTCCCCCTCTCCAGGTGTAGACCTCCCCCATTCCCCCTCTCCAGGTGTAGACCTCCCCCAGACCTCCTTCGGCTTTGCTAGTCCGGAACCTCTTGCTTCACCCGTATCGTCACCTCCATCGATTGTGCCACGTCCCTCTCATTCCGAACTCGGTGTTGCATCAAAACCTCGCCCCAAACCTAAGCCCATGGGCCGGGCGCCCCCGAAGAAGACTGCAGAGGACGGAGCTCGAGGAGGACACGACGCCGAACCCGCCAACGAAGCCTCGACGGTTTTGGCGAATACCGGGAAGCATGGGGCCCGAGTTCGGCCACACTTGAAGCGTGGGCGCATGGCGTTGGTGGATGATGAGGCTGATGGGAACGAGGGGCGTGAAGGGGAAGATGATACTGACGGCGATACTCCTTTGAGAAAGAGGTCCAGATACGAACTCGCCAGCATACCCGAAGAAGACCAGAGAGCAGAGTTGAACACCGTTCATGCACCAACGGTGCCTTCATCCAGTTCCCAAATCCCCAGTAACCTGCTTCAGCGCCCCGTACGTGTACCTCCAAACAACGATCGTATCCGCAAGGCGCAAAAACCTCCCTCACGAATGTCATCGTCAAAGCCGCCTTCGACCCGATCCCAGGTAGCGGCAGAGCGAGCATCAGCCCCGCCACCGTCGACTCCTCTACCGTTCAATCCATTTGATCGGAACCTGTGGCCGGAGTGGGTGCAGGTTTGCCACAAAAACTTCGAGGAGATAAACACCGACGACTTCCAGACGATAGTCAACTTATGGTTACGAGTGGAGGCGACATCTCAGTTTGCGGTCGGAAAGAAGCTATTGCCTGTACAGGATCGCCCCGAACAAGTCCATCACTGGCTGAAAAACGCTCGCAAGGGTGGCGTTACTCTCGAGCGCCCCTTCCTGCGCCCATTCGCCGATTCCTTCTGGAACTGGTGGAGATCACTGCAGCCGGAATGGAGAGACGTTCAAAACGTTGACGGGCCATTGACGGAAGCTCACCGTCCGGATGCGGGCGATCGACCTTGGGGCATATTGCAGGATGTGAGGGGCCGCAACGGTATCACCACAATCATCGCGTGTCTGGCTTGGTGGGGGCGGGCTCTTACGTTGTTGGGCAAGAGGTCGCCGGTGGGGCTCGCGGAGGAATGGGAAACAGCAATCGCAGACGTGATGTATGTTTTGGAGGGTTTGTTGAAGGCGATCCACTGCATGAAACATTCCATATTTACGGCGAGAATATGTTAAAAAAATGTAAAATTTTTTTATCATTTTTTCACTTTGAAAATGATGAAAAAATGATAAAAAAATTGAGAAAACATCCACTTTAAGTATGCTAAGACATTTACAATCAAATCAGATGAATATATTGAAAATTTATTTAGTTAATTTTTAAAATATTTTCTGCTAATTTTTATCATAATTATAATAATATATTTAGAAAATTGTCAAACGTGAATATGATGAAATTTCCCTAAACAGCTCATACTGTATTTTCATTCAGTATAATACTTATAAATTCATGTTATATTCAATTCAATTTTATCATTTATTTTCACTCTATCTTAAAAGTAAGTTTTATAATATTTTCTGAGTTTTCATGACATATTTTCTGATCAAAGAGTGAGAATATTCGATTACTATGTGCTATATTTTGAGTAGTAATCATTTTAGAACAATAGCTGAAATTTTTTTAAATAATCAAAATAAAAATATCCTGAAAATATTCAATCAATATAGAATATTTTCACTAGAGTATTTATATAGTTTTGGAATATATCCAGCATACATTTAGAATATTTATATGCATTATTTAGATTATTTTTACAACTGTATTCTATCATATTTTTTTGGTTTTATCAGGATTTTTTTCAAATTTATTTAGAGTATTCAGATAATAAGGTAGGGGATACCCATACCCTGCAAACCCCACGTGACCCAAATGTGACAGTTCAAAAACGGGTGCAATACTGGCAAAATTGTTCACAACTCACTAGCTACAACGTTCAATAGAAATCTCTTCAAACATTCCCTCGAAATATACACATTGTATCTCAATTATGATGATATGTTCATCAGAAATGACAGCATAGCGATCAGATAATCTGGGAACAACATGTGTTCCCTGTCTTTTCATCATCAGACGCCTTCAGACTTCTTCCTGCAGACGTGCTTGGAACGCACTGCTCGCTCAAAATGAGCAACAAGCACAAATTCGCAAAGAGGAAAGCAGAAAGACTCTGGATCCGGAATAATCTATCTAAAGCCTGGGACACAGTAGTAGATGTGTTCACACCTTGGAAAAAGCACTGGAACAAGGAGAATATATGCTTTCTTTTTCTATTCATGCAATGTATGTTCATCTGGTATACAGGAGCCTACAAGCACGTCGACTAGTCCATTTGCATCAATAGCCCATACTCAAGAACATCATCCCCTCCTGACTCCCTATACAGAGCCTCTGTATATTCTTGACATTCTCAAGTATGCTGAGGAGGGTTTTCTGGGTCTACGACGCCAATGGAAGTGGTCCCATCCATCCAAAATCAAAATCCTGCAATAGACCATGCTCAAGAACATCATCTCCTCCTGACTCCGTATACTCAAACTTGAGATGTTCTTAACATTCTCGAGTATGCTGACGGGGGTTTCATGAGTCTATGACACCAATGGAAGTGGTCCCATCCATCCAAAATCAAAACCCTGCAATAGCCCATACTCAAGAACATCATCCCCTCTTGACTCCGTATACAGAGCCTCTGTATATTCTTGACATTCTCAAGTATGTTGAAGGGGGTTTCATGAGTCTACGACACCAATGGAAGTGGTCTCATCCATCCAGAATCAAAGCCCTGCAATAGCCCATACTCAAGAACATCATCCCCTCCTGACTCCGTATACAGAGCCTCTGTATATTCTTGACATTCTCGGGTATGCTGACGGGGGTTTCATGAGTCTATGACACCAATGGAAGTGGTCCCATCCATCCAAAATCAAAACCCTGCAATAGCCCATACTCAAGAACATCATCCCCTCCTGACTCCGTATACAGAGCCTCTGTATATTCTTGACATTCTCAAGTATGTTGAGGGGGGTTTCATGAGTCTACGACACCAATGGAAGTGGTCTCATCCATCCAGAATCAAAGCCCTGCAATAGCCAATACTCAAGAACATCATCCCCTTCTGACTCCGTATACTCAATCTTGGGATGTTCTTAACATTCTCGAGTATGCTGACGGGGGTTTTCTGAGTCTACGATGCCAATAGAAGTGGTCTCATCCATCCAGAATCAAAGCCCTGCAATAGCCCATACTCAAGAACATCATCCCCTCCTGACTCCGTATACTCAATCTTGGGATGTTCTTAACATTCTCGAGTATGCTGACGGGGGTTTTCTGAGTCTACGACACCAATGGAAGTGGTCCCATCCATCCAAAATCAAAACCCTGCAATAGCCTATACTCAAGAACATCATCCCCTCCTGACTCCGTGTACAGAGCCTCTGTATATTCTTGACATTCTCAAGTATGCTGAGGGGGGTTTCATGAGTCTACGACACCAATGGAAGTGGTCTCATCCATCCAGAATCAAAGCCCTGCAATAGCCCATACTCAAGAACATCATCCCCTCTTGACTCCGTATACAGAGCCTCTGTATATTCTTGACATTCTCAAATATGCTGAGGGGGGTTTTCTGAGTCTACGACGCCAATGGAAGTGGTCTCATCCATCCAGAATCAAAGCCCTGCAATAGCCAATACTCAAGAACATCATCCCCTCCTGACTCCGTATACTCAATCTTGGGATGTTCTTAATATTCTCAAGTATGCTGACGGGGGTTTTCTGAGTCTACGACGCCAATGGAAGTGGTCCCATCCATCCAAAATCAAAATCCTGCAATAGCCCATACTCAAGAACATCATCCCCTCCTGACTCCCTATATACAGAGCCTCTGTATATTCTTGACATTCTCAAGTATGTTGAGGGGGGTTTTCTGAGTCTATGACGCCAATGGAAGTGGTCCCATCCATCCAAAATCAAAATCCTGCAATAGCCCATGCTCAAGAACATCATCCCCTCCTGACTCCGTATACAGAGCCTCTGTATATTCTTGACATTCTCAAGTATGTTGAGGGGGGTTTCATGAGTCTACGACACCAATGGAAGTGGTCTCATCCATCCAGAATCAAAGCCCTGCAATAGCCAATACTCAAGAACATCATCCCCTCCTGACTCCGTATACTCAATCTTGGGATGTTCTTAACATTCTCGAGTATGCTGACGGGGGTTTTCTGAGTCTACGATGCCAATGGAAGTGGTCTCATCCATCCAGAATCAAAGCCCTGCAATAGCCCATACTCAAGAACATCATCCCCTCCTGACTCCGTATACTCAATCTTGGGATGTTCTTAACATTCTCGAGTATGCTGACGGGGGTTTTCTGAGTCTACGACACCAATGGAAGTGGTCTCATCCATCCAGAATCAAAGCCCTGCAATAGCCAATACTCAAGAACATCATCCCCTCCTGACTCCGTATACTCAATCTTGGGATGTTCTTAACATTCTCGAGTATGCTGACGGGGGTTTTCTGAGTCTACGATGCCAATGGAAGTGGTCTCATCCATCCAGAATCAAAGCCCTGCAATAGCCCATACTCAAGAACATCATCCCCTCCTGACTCCGTATACTCAATCTTGGGATGTTCTTAACATTCTCGAGTATGCTGACGGGGGTTTTCTGAGTCTACGACACCAATGGAAGTGGTCCCATCCATCCAAAATCAAAACCCTGCAATAGCCTATACTCAAGAACATCATCTCCTCCTGACTCCGTGTACAGAGCCTCTGTATATTCTTGACATTCTCAAGTATGCTGAGGGGGGTTTCATGAGTCTACGACACCAATGGAAGTGGTCTCATCCATCCAGAATCAAAGCCCTGCAATAGCCAATACTCAAGAACATCATCCCCTCCTGACTCCGTATACTCAATCTTGGGATGTTCTTAACATTCTCGAGTATGCTGACGGGGGTTTTCTGAGTCTACGATGCCAATGGAAGTGGTCTCATCCATCCAGAATCAAAGCCCTGCAATAGCCCATACTCAAGAACATCATCCCCTCCTGACTCCGTATACAGAGCCTCTGTATATTCTTGACATTCTCAAGTATGTTGAGGGGGGTTTCATGAGTCTACGACACCAATGGAAGTGGTCTCATCCATCCAGAATCAAAGCCCTGCAATAGCCAATACTCAAGAACATCATCCCCTCCTGACTCCGTATACTCAATCTTGGGATGTTCTTAACATTCTCGAGTATGCTGACGGGGGTTTTCTGAGTCTACGATGCCAATGGAAGTGGTCTCATCCATCCAGAATCAAAGCCCTGCAATAGCCCATACTCAAGAACATCATCCCCTCCTGACTCCGTATACTCAATCTTGGGATGTTCTTAACATTCTCGAGTATGCTGACGGGGGTTTTCTGAGTCTACGACACCAATGGAAGTGGTCTCATCCATCCAGAATCAAAGCCCTGCAATAGCCAATACTCAAGAACATCATCCCCTCCTGACTCCGTATACTCAATCTTGGGATGTTCTTAACATTCTCGAGTATGCTGACGGGGGTTTTCTGAGTCTACGATGCCAATGGAAGTGGTCTCATCCATCCAGAATCAAAGCCCTGCAATAGCCCATACTCAAGAACATCATCCCCTCCTGACTCCGTATACTCAATCTTGGGATGTTCTTAACATTCTCGAGTATGCTGACGGGGGTTTTCTGAGTCTACGACACCAATGGAAGTGGTCCCATCCATCCAAAATCAAAACCCTGCAATAGCCTATACTCAAGAACATCATCTCCTCCTGACTCCGTGTACAGAGCCTCTGTATATTCTTGACATTCTCAAGTATGCTGAGGGGGGTTTCATGAGTCTACGACACCAATGGAAGTGGTCTCATCCATCCAGAATCAAAGCCCTGCAATAGCCAATACTCAAGAACATCATCCCCTCCTGACTCCGTATACTCAATCTTGGGATGTTCTTAACATTCTCGAGTATGCTGACGGGGGTTTTCTGAGTCTACGATGCCAATGGAAGTGGTCTCATCCATCCAGAATCAAAGCCCTGCAATAGCCCATACTCAAGAACATCATCCCCTCCTGACTCCGTATACAGAGCCTCTGTATATTCTTGACATTCTCAAGTATGTTGAGGGGGGTTTCATGAGTCTACGACACCAATGGAAGTGGTCTCATCCATCCAGAATCAAAGCCCTGCAATAGCCAATACTCAAGAACATCATCCCCTCCTGACTCCGTATACTCAATCTTGGGATGTTCTTAACATTCTCGAGTATGCTGACGGGGGTTTTCTGAGTCTACGATGCCAATGGAAGTGGTCTCATCCATCCAGAATCAAAGCCCTGCAATAGCCCATACTCAAGAACATCATCCCCTCCTGACTCCGTATACTCAATCTTGGGATGTTCTTAACATTCTCGAGTATGCTGACGGGGGTTTTCTGAGTCTACAATGCCAATGGAAGTGGTCTCATCCATCCAGAATCAAAGCCCTGCAATAGCCCATACTCAAGAACATCATCCCCTCCTGACTCCGTATACTCAATCTTGGGATGTTCTTAACATTCTCGAGTATGCTGACGGGGGTTTTCTGAGTCTACGATGCCAATGGAAGTGGTCTCATCCATCCAGAATCAAAGCCCTGCAATAGCCCATACTCAAGAACATCATCCCCTCCTGACTCCGTATACTCAATCTTGGGATGTTCTTAACATTCTCGAGTATGCTGACGGGGGTTTTCTGAGTCTACAATGCCAATGGAAGTGGTCTCATCCATCCAGAATCAAAGCCCTGCAATAGCCCATACTCAAGAACATCATCCCCTCCTGACTCCGTATACTCAATCTTGGGATGTTCTTAACATTCTCGAGTATGCTGACGGGGGTTTTCTGAGTCTACGACACTAATGGAAGTGGTCTCATCCATCCAGAATCAAAGCCCTGCAATAGCCCATACTCAAGAACATCATCCCCTCCTGACTCCGTATACTCAATCTTGGGATGTTCTTAACATTCTCGAGTATGCTGACGGGGGTTTTCTGAGTCTACAATGCCAATGGAAGTGGTCTCATCCATCCAGAATCAAAGCTCTGCAATAGCCAATACTCAAGAACATCATCCCCTCCTGACTCCGTATACTCAATCTTGGGATGTTCTTAACATTCTCAAGTATGCTGACGGGGGTTTTCTGAGTCTACGACGCCAATGGAAGTGGTCCCATCCATCCAAAATCAAAATCCTGCAATAGCCAATACTCAAGAACATCATCCCCTCCTGACTCCGTATACAGAGCCTCTGTATATTCTTGACATTCTCAAGTATGTTGAGGGGGGTTTCATGAGTCTACGACACCAATGGAAGTGGTCTCATCCATCCAGAATCAAAGCCCTGCAATAGCCAATACTCAAGAACATCATCCCCTCCTGACTCCGTATACTCAATCTTGGGATGTTCTTAACATTCTCGAGTATGCTGACGGGGGTTTTCTGAGTCTACGATGCCAATGGAAGTGGTCTCATCCATCCAGAATCAAAGCCCTGCAATAGCCCATACTCAAGAACATCATCCCCTCCTGACTCCGTATACTCAATCTTGGGATGTTCTTAACATTCTCGAGTATGCTGACGGGGGTTTTCTGAGTCTACAATGCCAATGGAAGTGGTCTCATCCATCCAGAATCAAAGCCCTGCAATAGCCCATACTCAAGAACATCATCCCCTCCTGACTCCGTATACTCAATCTTGGGATGTTCTTAACATTCTCGAGTATGCTGACGGGGGTTTTCTGAGTCTACGACACTAATGGAAGTGGTCTCATCCATCCAGAATCAAAGCCCTGCAATAGCCCATACTCAAGAACATCATCCCCTCCTGACTCCGTATACTCAATCTTGGGATGTTCTTAACATTCTCGAGTATGCTGACGGGGGTTTTCTGAGTCTACAATGCCAATGGAAGTGGTCTCATCCATCCAGAATCAAAGCTCTGCAATAGCCAATACTCAAGAACATCATCCCCTCCTGACTCCGTATACTCAATCTTGGGATGTTCTTAACATTCTCAAGTATGCTGACGGGGGTTTTCTGAGTCTACGACGCCAATGGAAGTGGTCCCATCCATCCAAAATCAAAATCCTGCAATAGCCAATACTCAAGAACATCATCCCCTCCTGACTCCGTATACAGAGCCTCTGTATATTCTTGACATTCTCAAGTATGTTGAGGGGGGTTTCATGAGTCTACGACACCAATGGAAGTGGTCTCATCCATCCAGAATCAAAGCCCTGCAATAGCCAATACTCAAGAACATCATCCCCTCCTGACTCCGTATACTCAATCTTGGGATGTTCTTAACATTCTCGAGTATGCTGACGGGGGTTTTCTGAGTCTACGATGCCAATGGAAGTGGTCTCATCCATCCAGAATCAAAGCCCTGCAATAGCCCATACTCAAGAACATCATCCCCTCCTGACTCCGTATACTCAATCTTGGGATGTTCTTAACATTCTCGAGTATGCTGACGGGGGTTTTCTGAGTCTACAATGCCAATGGAAGTG
This sequence comes from Strobilurus luchuensis, assembly GCA_019915105.1. Classification (NCBI taxonomy): domain Eukaryota; kingdom Fungi; phylum Basidiomycota; class Agaricomycetes; order Agaricales; family Physalacriaceae; genus Strobilurus; species Strobilurus luchuensis. The sequence goes on along the minus strand of JAHLMJ010000002.1, from coordinate 884,607 downwards.
GTCTCATCCATCCAGAATCAAAGCCCTGCAATAGCCCATACTCAAGAACATCATCCCCTCCTGACTCCGTATACTCAATCTTGGGATGTTCTTAACATTCTCGAGTATGCTGACGGGGGTTTTCTGAGTCTACGACACTAATGGAAGTGGTCTCATCCATCCAGAATCAAAGCCCTGCAATAGCCCATACTCAAGAACATCATCCCCTCCTGACTCCGTATACTCAATATGTGAATTCGAAAGCACTATAGAAAGCATTGGCCATTGAACCATATGTAATGGACATGGCGCTCACTATATGAAAGGCCCCAGATGTTGTAGTAATGATATCTTGCAGGCAAAAAATTCAACTTTGATCGGTCTGACATCCAAGTACTACAAGGAGCCACCAAGGTTGCAAGGTGAAGAGATCTAGATATATCTCTCACAAACTCGTGACCCTGCAATGTGACTCTCCATGAGTCCCAGCCACTTCGCAAACATGAATAGTGCAGCCACATGGATGAAGGGGATGGGAACAAGCCTACAGCTGGTTTTGTAAGTCTACCTTGACTGAAGCACAGTCTAATTATTAAGCTCAAGCTATGTTCATAGATAATTTGAAATATATTGATTTTTGAATATTGCTACAAATACTTTGAACATCTTGAAATTCGATTTAACGACGCAAAAATGATATATCATTATGACTGTGATTGCCAGTGTCTTCACCGGTAGGTTGCCTTGCCCTCCTTCTTAGCTTGCTATGTATAACCTTGGTCTCATTGGTAAAATTGGACCGTCCGAGGCGCTGATCAGAATATTGCTTGGATTATTAGAGCTTTCCTTGACGGGGAAGAGCATCCGCGTTAACAACGGCATGCTGAGGCGGTGTGGTGAGGCAGTGTGGCAATGTACAAATGGGGCGGAGAGGGCGGATGGGACTACTGGGGTCACAAACGCACACGGCCTATGACGAACAATCATCGAATTGAGATGACAGAGTGTGCACAGATCGTGGTCCGTGCGCGAGTCGCACGATGTGATCAACGGTCCTGCACTGGCAGAGGGTGAGAGATGGCATGACGGGTGCGGAGGGACAGCCGTATTCGTGTGGGTGGCGACGGGCTACACAAGGATACGAGGATGCGGCCCACGCCTGGCCCCACATGATGGCGGACCCTCGCACTTGCGCCGCATGGCAGCCGTAGCCCCAATATCAATGCAGTACGATGTGAGGGCGGAGAGCGTTGAGGGAGATGAGATGGGGCTTGATAGGAGATGAGAGTGCTGCCTTTGCGTGGGGCGATGAAGCCAGCACTAGGAGCGGTCAAGTAGCGGGTAGGCGGGTCCGAGTCGGTGCCAGAGAGATGACCGGCCTGTGAAGTAGACAGTATGACGGCGAGAGCGTCGACGGCTTCCTCCCCGCCGTCAACAAACAGAATAGAACAAAGCGACAAGGAAAACCCGGAGAAAGACGACTCACTGTAGCCAAACGCCCTCGCCCCAACTCTGAAGCGTGCTCGCCAGCACGGCTGAGTGGCTCATTTTCTTCGCTGTGGAGCAGAGCGCAGCTCCAGATCTCCCGTGTTGTGCTGCCCAGTTGACGGGGCTTACGCGGCGCAATCGGCGTGCGTCTCCAACGCAATGACCGCAGCATTGCGTCCTTAGGTCAGTGTCCATGGTTCCAGTCGTCGTTTGAGCGTCGTCGGCGTGTTCGCAGGTGGACGGAGGTGGTGAGAGGGCAGGAGGACGAGTCCGAACGGTGTTCGGATTCGCGGTCCGTCTCGCGGGCGCCTGACGTCATAGTCTTCCAATCCTTGTCTCGATTCATACGTCCAAATTGAGCACTCAACGCCGGCCATCCGTAACTGTTTGTCAGTTCACGACGTGCACCCTTCCAGCCACACACTTTCTGTGCCATTGAATGGACAACGTTCGGCCAAAGTTGAAATTATGGACTGTGTTTGTTACAAATTGAAAACGGTCAGCCGCGTGAACTCTGAGCACGAGTGCAGTGACCTGCACCTGAGACGCTACGCGCGTGAGTGTTCCAGTTCGGCAATCCTTCCTAGGTTTAGCGTCAGTTAGTCGACCGGACTTCGGCACGTGCGCTTGCCATCAGATCAAGTCGCGCCCAACACCTCCCAGCAAATCACTCAAGGCCATTCATTCGACTACGCCATGGCGCCTCACTCCGCTCCCACACCAGCGCACATTCGTCTCTTCCGACCACGCGGCGGCCCGCACATCTTTCTGACTCGTCACGGCAACGGACCCACACTCGCCGAGCGCGCGCTCAGCGACGCCGCCGTTCGTTATCACCTTTCATTCGGTCCAAGTGCCCGGATTTTCGCTCTGGCGTACGTATCTCTGTTGTTATTGTGCGTTTACCTGAGCTTCGATAGGCCCACTGGTTATCACCAGCCTGTGCCGCCTCGTCGTCCCCAAGGACACCTCACAATACGTGTCTTCAATGACCAACGCTGGTGCCTTGGCGCCATCCATTGGGTTAGCCCCCGCGATTCGGATCCCTTTGTTCAGGATGTGTTGATCCCCGGCGCTGTCAGTCGCATGATAGCGCGCGAGTCGACCGTCCCGCCGTCCCAGCGGCGCTTCAAGCACTACTTCAACATTTCCGACCATATCCCGGTAAGTGGGACCTTCTGACTGCCGGCTTCTTCGTTGAATACTTGCAGGTCCAATTTCACCCCAAGATCTAAGATCAGTCAGTAGAGTTTTTTGCAGCAGGTGTAACAGAATATACTGTAGTAGTTTTGCTTGTATTTCTTGGTAGTGTAATTCTGTTAGATGAAGTAAAAACATCACATGTTACCTAATTTCGCCTCACTTCTCGTCTTCATATAGGATGGGGAGGGGGGAACGTGTGGGCGGGGTCGGGTGGGGTGGGGTAGAGCAGCACACCCGAGAGGGAAGAGAGGGAGGGAAGAAAAGGGGGACGTGGGGTTTGAAGATGCGAGGAGGACGGGGAGCGCGAGGAGGTGCACGAAGGGGTGGTGATGGGGGAACATGGGGGTGGGGTCGGGTGGGGGTGGGGTAGAGCAGCACACCCGAGAGGGAATAGAGGGAGGGAAGGAAAGGGGGACGTGGGGTATGAAGATGCAAGGACGGAGGAGCGCGAGGAGGTGCACGGAGGGGTGGTGAGAGGAGAACGTGTGGGCGGTGTGGGGCGGGGGGCGCCTAGGGTGGTGTGACGGTGGAGGCAATGAGGTAGAGGGTGTGCAGAGGGGTAAGAGATAGTAGGCGTGCGCCGGTGTTGTTTTAAGCTGATAGTAGTGATGAGCTCTGTAACTAAGCCAAAGAGAAGTGACCCACTTTGTGATATCGCTCCGTCCTGCTTCCAAATTCCCGCGTCGCGGGAGCACCACAAGTACTGCGCAGGCAAGTGAGTACGGTAATCGTTCATTTGCCTCCTCCTTTGTCTCTCCTGGGCGACTTCTTCACGATACGCCTTGAGGACGCCTGCTGCTGCTTCATGTTGCGCATAATCGTTTCTTTTTTAAGAGAAGGAGGCACGAACGGTGGAGGCTGATGTTGGGACGATGGGAGTGGGAGCGGGGAGGGGCCGAAGTGAGGGGTGGGAACAGAGACGGCGCGCTTCAATTCGGAGTAGGGGGTGTGTGATTGGATTGTGACACAGCTGCCGTATGGGAGACGGTCGCAGAGCGAGGGGCGGACAGGGGGTTTTCCAAACGGTGATACACGAGAGATAGACGACGATGGAAGGGTGGGGGGCATACAAGTCGATGAAGCAGATGAAGCCAGTTCGTCAGAGGACGGCGGACAATGGAACGTTGTCTCGACAGTGCTAGCTGTCGTGCTAGAGAGAAGTATTGGAGGGAACAGGCGATACGCCTCTAGCTAGCGGACTTGACAGCGACATCGTCTCTACTCGGAGCAGGTTTGACCGTCGAATTTGACGCCTTCGCGCGCCAAGGCAAGTAGCTTCGTTTGCGAGTTCTGCACTTTTGGAGTCAATGAATCGACATTCCCTCGAGGCAAGCTTCTTGTTATCTTTCAGCATGCTGGAGACCAGTCAGCGTCAATAAGGAAGGAACCCAGGTAGCAAGAGCGTACTCAAGAGTCTTGTCGTCGTTCTCCTCGATTCCAGCGCACTTGGCCGTCAAAAGGTCCTCCATCTCGTTGATTCGTTCCTCCAGTTCTGCAACCACATGGTCCAAGGTGGGCTTGGACCTTGAAGCTGAGAGTTCGCGTTGCATTTGCAATATCTCCCGTTGGCGGTGAGAATTCTGCATGCTGAAGTTCACCTCGGCAGTACCTGCAGCTTTCTCCGCCCGCGCAAGCGACGCTCGACATCGTTCATGCTTGGCGGTCTCTGATCTAAGGTTTTCCTGTTTGCCGCAAAGTGAATACCAACAATCCCCGTGCCACAAGAAGACTCACAGTTCATCAAGTCGGCTCTGGAGTTGGCGACTGTACGCTGCATCTTAGCTTCAAGTTCAGTCTGGTCGTGTTGATAGCTGGTCAACTCGACTCGCAGCGCGTCAACTTGATTCAGGACTCTGTCAAGCTCGACGTGAACCTCATCTGAATGCCGTGAGAGTTCTGCTTTGGCACCATCTATCTCTCGATAGCATTCCTCAAATCGTTTACGTTCTCGAGTATGGAGTTCGATCTCGAAGATCTAGCATTGGTTTCTCCCGCCAGCGATGCGCGCAAAGCATCGGCCTCTGCAACGGCCTGAGCGAGCTTGTCGCTCTGGTGGGCCAGTTGAGCATCAATCTCTTTGAGATCCGTGCGGAGCTGACTGACCTGAGCATTGTCAGATTCCCGAAGGCGCGAAAGCTGAGCGTGATGCGCTGCGTTGTTCATTCCGGCGTATGATGCGTTGATCTAACTGCTCGATCTGTTCAGAAGAGCGCGTGTAGCCTCCGGAGAGAGCATAGTGGAGAGCTGGTGGATCTGTAGGGAGGAGTATCGATCCTAAACGTCGTGTAGCTCGTCCTGGCGCCACCTCTTTGTCCGTCAAAGTACGGTGAGGGGCTACAATGGAGGCTGTACCAGCAAACGGCGACGTTGCACCAAAGGGTGAGTATGGTACAAGTCTGGAGGTGTCCGCGGGTAGGCATTAGAAGAGATGAGCACGGGAGGGAATCCTGCAACGATATCGGATTTGGATGCAACGGGACATGGCAAGATTTTGGACGTACCTAATATGCGCCAAGGCGACGCGATGACCACGCCACATCCCACCCATGTTCGCAGCACGGTAAGATCACAGGGCTATGACGAGAAAAACGTAAGGCGTTATTTGCACAGCATTTCGTCGTCCCGACATGGACTGTTCATGCAATCTTGAATCAGAGCAGTCATTCCACTTTTTTCGGGCTAAACTTACAAGCTGTGACTTAGACTGGCATTTGTTGATACTTAGAACGCCCGGTCAGCATGACTGGCGCACTGCTCCGCCCTCAACTACATTGCGGTCCGCTGTCAAGATGGAAAAGGGTTACCTAATCGTAAAGCTCGGCAGGATATCCTTGCGTTGAGCATGGACTCTCTCATCTCTCTATAGGGAAATTCTGTGATCCGGCCAGATGCCTGATGATGCCGGTCTTCGGCGTCACTGCAAGTAAGTTTTGCCCCTGATTGCGTCCACCGGCTTTCGCTCGGCTTGACCTGGCGACGCAATCGTCTTAGGGTTGGCGGATTGGTCGCGGTTGAATTGAGTAATTTCTCGAAATATTCCTCTTGGATATCTAGCGGTCACCCGTTTGAAGACCGACTGTAACGCTTTTGACAACGAAGTTTACAATGCCCGGGGAGGCATTCAGGCATAAAAAATGGATCTTGCGAGTTCAAAACTGAGTCTGTAGGTGCAAAACACGAGTATTAATACTACTATTCCCTTCAGATGGGATGGCAACTACGGAAGTAAGGCCTAACAATAGAGATTACATGTTCCAGGAGCTTTCATATGTACTTGTGAGTAGCATGAGTATGCCCAACAAGACCAAGTCAAGGGGTTTATGCCTACATATGTGACCGTGCATGTCCTATCCTATTCAAGGCACATCAACTTTCCTGGCCTGCTCGAAGTGGTTCATGTGAGTTGTAAACTAGATAAGATCTCACTAGACAAAGACAGTTTGAAACACATATCCTCCGTCAACTTTTGAGCCAGGAAGAAACACCAGAGTGGCGTAAGCTTTCCTTGAAGGCATCGAAGTGGCGCAGTCACGTGATGGATCCCAATCCGCGCCACATCAAGAAACCAACGGAGACTCATCTTGAGGCTCTCCTGTAATGTCAGGTACTGGAGGTAGCTACCTCATCTGTGCATTGGAGCTCCACCTCAACAGAAGTATCTACGGTAAAGGTATGCTAGAGGGTATAACGTCTGCCTTGCCCCGGAATCGAACTGACGAGTACCCCATCCGGGGCGGCGACTCGGCATAACAACGCAAAAATCAACCGCGGGTCCGCGACCAATCCGCTTACGGTAAATCGTCTGCCTGAAGCTACTTATTCGAGTCAACCGAGAAGGCGCCTTCAGAGAGCGATAAGACGACTATCTACGGAACAAGCATCCTCTGGACCCGGATATCGATGTACTGTTAGATGATTTCGAGCCGGGCTTGGTCATCTGGCGAGACTCGGACATCACGTCCCCTGAGGAGGAACAGATGGCGCGCACGAGCGTCTGAAATTTGTCCGCACTGGCAAAAAAACACGAAGCCTACGTCTTGCAGCATAATAATCTCGCTTAGAACAAGGATCAGCTTCAAAACACAGCAGTCCCTGAACCTGTCAGCCCTTGGTTTTGAACAGCCTCCGACACCTCTCTGTCACGGTACAGATGCGATGATGTCGCTGGCGAATCTATGTCAATGGATACCAAGTACGCTGTCACCTTGCCAAAAAAAATGACCGCCATCCTGTTGAAATCGGACGATTGCTGACGTGGTACAAGGCTGCGGGCAAGGGCAAGACGAAGTCTGAAGAGAATGAAGGAGATTGTCAGCTTGCCGTGAGCCCTGTATTAATATTACTTAGTTGAAAGAACCGCCGGACAGACAGACTTGGTGATCTTTATATTTCGGAATTCAAAACGAGTGCCCCCCGGCTGGTTGGGCCGAACAAGATACGACGGCGTCGGCATCAGCCCAACATAAGTCTATGTCTTGTGTCAGGACCCGAAGGACCAGTTTACTACGTCCACCGTACATGGAGAGGAAGAGCACAGATAAAGACTTTGATTGGATTCACTTCATGTACTCGGCACAGGGATGACATGGTGTGGAAGAAGCCACAGTATGGGGTACTATTGGAACTGGTTCTGGGCAGTCTGCAGGCATCGCGTGAAGGACGCCAATGAACTGCGACACGCTTAAATGCAATTCTCTTCCGATCATATCAGTAGTCACCCAGACAATTGTAAGAGTTATGCCACGTACGACGAAAGCTCCTGATTCTGCGAAGACGTGCCGTCGATGGATGGCTGCAAGACTGCTTGGCTTATCAGTCATGCAGATTAGGAATTTGTCAATCCCTACCAGGCCGTCCCGCCGCCTCATCAGCTGCATGGCCATGGGGCCTCCAACGGGATGAAACAGAGACGATTGCATGCGACGTGATATCGCCAGCGCGTTTGGGTTGCGGGCTTGTCATGGAAAGACGGTGGCCGTGTTGCGGTAGCCGCGGGCGCGTTGCGATTGCTAGTGTGGTTGAGGAAGTTTGGAGAGCTTGTAATTGGTGGGGAAGAGCAGATACGAGTGGCCGTTTGACCAAAGGCGTGGTAGCTGATGATGATGGATGTGCAAAACAAAACGTTGTGGAACAAATGGAGAAATATCGATGGGGGCGAGGTAGTGAGTGACTGTTGGAAAGGTCAGCACTGGAAGCCCAGGACGCCGCCGCCGACGAGATTCGGAGAAGAGGAAGATCTGACGCTCGAAGGTGCGTAGCAATCCCCCAGCGAATTGTGCCCACCATTTGATTCTACTGGCTGCACAGATCACGACATTGCAACGAGTCTCCCAGCTCTCACAGGTTTACCCCGAAGGAACTCACTGTCTGGGAACAGACGCCGAGAAACCCGTTCCATGCCTGCCTGGAGTCTCTAATCCCGGAACCCACCATACGCAACAATCACGATGAACATAAGGATTTTGCACGCCTGCCGCAGGCCAGGTGCATGGCGATGACGAGGATGATATCGATGATGAGAACGACTCCGCTCTTGGGTCGCATGCTTACGATGCGGCCGACGAGGACATATACATCTGGCGTGTTGAATGTCGCGTACGCCTGTCTCTATACTCTCATCCGTTGCTGGCCTGAGCTGCTGCCTTTCCGTGTGCTATCACCGTCGTGAAAGCACAATCATTCCTTGCAGCAGCGCAGACAGTCAGATTCTGAAAACCCGGCCGTCCGCCCAGAACGTGCCATCGTACGTATGAGGGGGGCCCTGTATATCAATGATAGCCCTTTCGTTGTGAAGGTCAGGGACCCCAGATAAAGGAACCCTGCAAAGTTTTCATCTGAGTGGTCTGATGTTCACACTTCCTACATGCATCCTTGCTTCGTATGCACTTCAACTGCTGAGGTTTGCACGCGATCCAATACGTACATGAAGATTGACCTATGAACTTCAAAGTCAGACAAATAGAAACAGCCTCCGAGCTCCTCCGAGCATCTCACTTTGATCACCGTTGTCACATCATGCTCCCATGCGCGCCCCCGCCCCCCCCCCCCCCACCATACCAGGCCAAATGTTCCCAAGTGTCTTTTCAGACTTCCTTCCGGAATCAGAGTCCATTCAGTCCCGTTATTGCTATCACTTCACCACCTACATTACGTACATGCGTCATCGCGGTCGTTCATCGGCTGTAACGTGCCTTGATGCATGTACGACCTGGAGGCCAATTGAAGCACTGTTCAAGCTGGCAATCGCGTCGATAGGTTCGTTATAGGCACAATTTCGGAATTAGATGAGGAGGAACTGCTGGTCTCGAATGACCAAGCAACAGAGTGAGCGCGCCCCAGGTCGAAAACAGTCACGGATAACGTTACAGCTGACCATACCAGGATTGAGATTGCACACATACTTGGATTCCAATGACGGGAAAAGACGACTGCATAGTCCAAAAAAACGCGCAACGGAGATGTTGAAAATAATCTGGAACGCTGGAAAACTGGAGAGCCAAGGCCATCAGCAAGCGGACAGCTGGCTCATAACGCCTTCAACATACCTAGGAATCGCTTCAAACATTGAGGTGGCCCAAGACAGTCCTTGCTTGAGGTTTCGACGCCGAACGCCGCGCCGCTATCTTGTGTTTCGGGTTCGTCGAAACTTGAGCCTTGACCGGCGGTACGGACAAGTTTTTTCGTGAGCGGGTTGCGTTGATCTTAAGGAGCGGTACAGGCGGAGGTTTGCGTTCAACGAGACGAGAGGAAGCGGACAGCAAAGGAAGAGAACGCTTGCATTGTAGAGGTTGCGCGAAGCGGATCGCTGGCGGAAGAGGAAATGGGAGCGGCGGAGGTTTGCTTTCGGATGGGCGAGATAGGGTAGGATCGGACGAACGTCGAGGGAGGACAGGTTCGGAGGGACGGCGAGGACGACGACACGCAGAACAGCCGCTCCTGAACGCGGCAGACTCATATCGGTGGCGGTCACAGCGTCCTGCAGAAGACGAAGACGAAGGGCGAGGAATGGCACTAGGCGGGCGTTCAGGCTCTCTCGTTGTAGTAGGCGAATGTACACTGGCATCACACTTCGATTGTGTCTCCTGCCAGTACTTCCTGCTGATCCATTTGATCCTCGCGATTGCTGTATCATGTCGATTGCTTCCATCGCCGATGATGAGACTGGATAAATCCAAGGCGAGGCGCATAATCGTGTCCTGCGAGAACTTGTCCTCGAGCTCCTGTGTCCGCCACACGCGTGAAGACCTCAGGACGCTAGGAAGTCTCTGGGCAGAACCGAGAGTTTCTGAGAGGGACAGAAGAAACGCAGAAGACAAAGGGCGGGATGAGGCAAGGCGTTGCTGGCGAAGGATATTTACAAGGATGTCGAACGAGGTCTCGCTGGGACAGGCGATGTCGCCGGTAAGGCCAGTCATCGACGTGTCAAGTAATAAGCCATCATCGGGTCCGTCGACAATAGAGCGGAGAGAAGTGTTCATCGTGCTTTAGGCGCCGTGATGGGACAAAGCTGTAAAAAAGCTTGACCTCCTAGGTACCGGACTGTGATTCGATCTGCTTGAGATTGACTAGGGTTAGGTCTTGTTGACGAAGGATTATAAGAACGCGTCCTTGTTTCCTTTTAGACCAGTTTCTCTCAGACTCTCACCATCAGCAAGAGGTTCATAGACGATCCTTGTTGTCCCGATTCCATCCGATAAGCAGGACCGCGTTCCCGTTATTATACTCGCTGGTGAGTGACCTCTACTGGGCACTATGGGCGAAGCTGTACACTGACAATGTTAGAATCATAAACACTCGAAACTAGGGAGATGCGTACACGTCGAGGAACACAATGGGGGGACGAGAAGCCGCCTTCAGACCCAGCGCAGTCTAGCGCAGTTCCCAATTCAGCCACATCCTCCAGCTCGTCACAAGTACCAGTCCAGCTTCAAAATGCGCCCGCAGTTGACCGTGAGGACCACATGCACTCGCCGCAGACTCCAAGGGCGAACCCGTCGCACACGGCTATGGAGCATGACAGGTTTCACGGCCAACGAAAGCGCGTCGAGCCCGACGACGCCACACCTGTCGCCAAGGCGCAGCCACAACACCACCGTTACCAAGTCTATGCGCAGCACAGACGAGTGATTAAATATCGACATCCTGCACTCCCACCACAAGTACCGGGCACTGGAGGCAAGCCATGCATGTTGCACCCTCTACTCGAACGGCCAAAACAATGCATTGCCACCTCGCTAGACTTTGCGGGAGAGTGGCCGGACATGGAAGATGCATTGGCATCCCATCGCTCAGACGCAGCCACGGATCCTCCGCTGCCGTCGCTCGGTGTATGGATCGAGCGCTTCCCGTGGCCGATTGTTGTGTTGGGACGGAATTATGTGAGCGTATACGAGGTCTTCAAGACTATCTGGGGGGTACTTCAGGAGCCCTTAGTCCCCACTGGGGCGACTATGGGTCCGGGCATGATGTACATTCGTAGAGCAGGGCTGAGTCCGAGTCCGGCGTTGCCAATCGCAGACGTGAATAGTCCAGGCCAGGTCGCGCGGCGATTTGATATCCTAAGAGGAGCTACGAGATTCGATGGCTTGTATCACGGCGAAGTTGACGGCGATACTTGGATGATGAGACTGGTACCAAGTACAATGGTGGAGGACGCTTGAGGAGGAGTGGTCAAATGTACAATGTATAGGCGTATCTGGATCATGTCTGTATAGCAATCATGCGTCAATGTACTTGACGGAGATCCGTTGGTCAGGAAAGACGAACCTCGGTGAGCCCAACTTATGAGGCGCTTAGATTGATGTTCAATGTCGAGAAAGTTGAGTGCAGCATGAATGTGGCTGGACCAAATTCCGTAGAAGTATTCAAAAGTATTTTCCTGAATCGAGCCTGCAGCCTTGGACTTTTTAGAAAAGAAACGGTCGTCTCGTCGTCGTGGAAGGAGAACAGCAAGTGTGGCTGTGGGTCACGTCGGGCAGAACTCGGCCTTACCGCTTTAGGCAATGCGCATTTTCCTCAATGCAGTCATCTCTCGTGGGCTCTGTCCTTGAACGCGCGCCATCCAGCACGCATGCCGCTCCCTCTCTACCATCCTTGCTGTCCACCAAAGCGGGCTTTCCTGTTGCTCAGCATCGATCCAAAGGCAAGAGTGCTTTTGCTCGAAGACGAGAAGAAGAAAGCAAGCTTGCCGGTCCATCTACGAGACCGCAAGAAGTTCCGGTCGTGATACCCCAGAACAGATCCTTCAATGCACCACCAAATACGGCTACCGACGAATCAGAGGCATGGCGCGATGATATCAGTCGACAGAACCAGTTGCGGATCGAGAATATGACTGAAGAGGAGAGAGAACAGGAGAAACAGGAGATCTATGAGCGATTTGGGTCGGACATTGGGGACATCCTGAGGAGAGCGAAGGAGGCGCGAGAGAAGAAGAGAAAGCGAGAGATAGGTACGTGTCGTCATACCTTTTTTGAAGCATATGCCCAACAGCTTTGAAAGCAGATCCAGAACATTTGTCCTCCAATAATGATCTCTTGCATGCAAGCTTAGTTGAAGGTTTGTGTGTGCATCAACGCATCCATACCTATCTCACTCTATCTGCATAGTACCTATCACAGACGAAGAGCCTGAACGAGCAGGTAATTTTGGCCAGCGCGCGCTCATTTGGTCGTGCAACCTAACTCGATGTGTTTACAGCTTCGCCGCCACTCGCGAACGTCCCGCCAGGATCACTCTCGACCAATACGTCGCGACCTTCTACACCCAATCGCGCCTCACGGAAGCTTCGTTTCGCAGAACTATCGCCCAAAGATGTTCATGTCTACGAGTCCGCACCTTCATCACCGCGCAAAAAGAGCATGCTGGCACTGCCTCCTTCTCCGGCAGATGGCGGTGATGATATCGTCTCCCTTGGTACCTACAAGGGTCCTCTGCGGCAGAAGGAGAAGATTGCGGTGAAGAAGGAGGAAGAGACGGAGCCCGAAGAAGGTACTCCGGAATACATTCGACGTAGATATTTTCCTTCTGCGCCCGCTACAAATCCGGATTTGGAATGGATGAAGACAGCTATGGCAGAGCAACCGTCAAGTGACTCTTCACCACTCGACCGTGTCAGGTTCGATCTGTCTGGCAACCCCATCCCTCTTTCCAAATCGCTGGAGTTACCGACGCACCTCGGACTTCATCATCATGCTGAGGGTTCACATGCCGGCTACACGATAGATGACATTTTCTTATTGGCGCGTTCGACGGTTGCAGCCCAAAGAGCAGCGATGTTGAATGTACTTGTCGGCCTGGTAAAATGGTTGATGGAAGGATGCCCCGGTGTGGGAGGGGTGTCGGCCGAGATTCCGCTCAAAACGCTTCCACTTTTGAAACGCATCCTTTTCGCTGGCCTGGAGGTCCTACCCGAACGAGGCAGTATTGGTGCTCGTGGTATCGATGTGGTTTGGCAATGCCTTGTAGGATTGAAAACGCGCGAGAATGCTGCTCTACAGGTTGATCTCGATGACCTTGAGTATCATTTCGGCGAAGTCGAGCTCAATCTACCTGGCTCGACAACGTCATCTCCGGCTACCTCCGTCTCGGCCCTCATCGATGCAATTCCTTTGGAGAAAGTTCTTCCACAACTGCCACCTCTAATAACGTCTCCTCCAGACCTTGGTACCACAGACTCGGAGCGTAGCCTCACATCAAATCAGTACCAGATTCTCTCCATTGTGTCGCGTCTAGGGAAGCATTCTAACAGCGCGGCAGAAGCCATAGTTCACAGCTTGTCGCAGCAATCGTCAACACCTTCCTTCTCCTCCCTACCAACCCCACTCCGTCTGCCCTGAATTGCCTCACCACTCTTGTCCTTACATCTCGCGCCAACGCCAAGGCGATATGTGATCCTGCCGACGCTCTTCTGAAAACCTTCGTCGACGTCTCCAAACTATTCAAGGACAATCTGGATTTCGAGGGTTATTCCCCCCTTCCCGACGAGGAAATTGCAATCGGCAGCATGACGCTTGTTTACCCTTGTACGAGAGACGTTGACCAAATCTGAGGACCTCGAGAATGGAACTACAATGGACTCAAATTACTTGTCTATAGTAATCATATAGCGACCACAATGGTAAGTGTAATATAGTCATGTAGATGTATGTGGCGCCTTTTCTTGGGCGGTGGAACGATGTTGTTTATGTCTGTGTCACATCATTCATAAGTCCGTCCGGAAGGGAGAAATGAATGATCTTACGAAGATAGGAAAGATGAGTTGAATGAATGACTTGATTGGCTGGTTCAGACCGGATCCTTGTCGGCCAAAGTCATGTTCTCGAGCGCAGCAACGAGGTCAAAGTTCGAGTCCTTCCAGGCCGTATTGGTAAGTCTGAGGGTTGAGCATTTCTCAAGGAATGTGCCGACGCGCCGACGGGAGGGGGTAGGAGATGGTGGAAACTCCTCGTCAGATTCAGACGACGGCAATATACCCTGCGTCTTTCGGGCCGAACCACCAGTTGCTAAGGTGGGAAATGGGGAGCGAACGTACGTATTACAACCGCGATAAGGCGAGCCGTTCTGGACAAAGTGAGGAAGATCGGGCTCGTTGAGCGCATACTCCTCCAGGAAACCATCAAATCCAGCTTCGAATGGAGTATGGTCTTCAATGCACTCGTGGTCAGTGGCACAGCTGTGCGCCCAAGGCCGACGAGCGTCGCGATATCTATTGAATGGTTCGCTGGGGACTCCGACCTTGACGGCCATCTCGCTAGTAAGAAGTCAGTTTGACGTATCCGGGCCCTCAGTGTTCACTACTGACTAGTTTGAGTATATCCCCGCCTTCGCCGCATTTCCTTCTCCGTGTGGAGATATGACAAGGTAGTAGTACGTTTTCGTCGTAGTACTAGTGGAATGCCCGTTATCGTCCCCCATGGCTGGAAAGTAGCGAGGGCGGCAGGTTTTGGTAAAGAGAAGGCTATCCGGAAGGCATTCAATCGGAGGAGCCTCGTCATTTGCCTTCTCTTGGTCGACCATTCCTGAAAAGTGCTAATTAGAACCAGGGAATGCTCTCAAGCAAGCGATCAGTAGCGCAACGATGATCTCACCTTTGCGTGCGTTTGGTGAAGCAGGTGTGGAATGTCGAGTGGTAATGGCAAGAGGAATGATAGGAGCCGTGATCCAGAGAGCCGTGCTTATGAAGGGTTACTCCCATTGTCGGTGCCCTTGCCCATCGAGTCAAAGGGATTTGCGGGAAACGACGGTTGCGAGGGTGAGGGCACCTTTGTGTATAGCTTGCAATGGTGAAAGGTGAAGCCTTCTTGATGGTCGTAGGGGTGTGTGCGTGCTCAAACATCAGAGGGAGTGGGGGCTGCAGACTTAGGGCAAGTGAGGGACAACATGGGCATGCCTTGCGTAACGTCACCGTAGCCTGCCACTACCACTGCCATGCAAGACAACAACAATAGAAACGGCGGTTGTAGCTCGGTGATGAGGGACTTGCGCTCATTGTTATGGTGAACCCTCCGGGGCAGAGCGATTCATTGTGTAAGGAAAAGCGCTTTGTTGGTCTATACAACGTAAGCCGAGCTTTGACCGATTCTCAGATTCGTGGAGCCACAGAGATGCGTTGCACACACTGTCAATGAGTGATGAGCTTAGAGCTAGACCTTACAATAAATTAAAGAGCAGGGATTCTTTTCGCGGGACCTTCGGTCGGCTGGTCCCCTTTGTTTGAGCTGGTCACTTTTTCCGGAGTTCGAAGGGTCCTTCTGGTTTCATCGCACATAATGACTCGAGGGCCAGCTGAGAAAGAGGCAGTACACGGAATAGGGAAGGATGGGACGAAAGCCAGACGTGGCGGTGACAGGCTGATCATGGGTGATTATTGGCGGATTCGGTTTCTCCGATCGACCCGTACAGATCCGCCTCGGCCACGGACCGGAATTGCGTGATCAGACCGTGAGAAGACAGAGACACAGGTTTCATTTTCCTTCGCTTCGCTGATGTCCTGTTGTTTCCCCTCCCCCCACTTCTGGCGCCTCTGTTCGTCGATGTTGAGCTCCGTATGGACTCACGAGCCGCTCCGCATGGTCGGGCGTCGACGAACTACGCACAGACTGTTGTTCTCGCTCCGTATGGCATCTTTGCGTACTCCTCGACGTCGGGGGTCTGCATGCATATATGCCACATTCTCATCATCTTCGCCGCCATCGCCTCCGAGATTTAATTCAACCCGAAAAGCTCAAAGCAGGAATGCTTGTGACGGCGTCGTCGTAAGCACTCGTTTCTCCCTGCCTGTCGCTCCTTCCTTTCCTCGGTCTGGCCCAACTTTTCGTCGACGTTGAGCTCCGTATGGACTCACGTGCTGCTCCGTATGGTCGGGCGTCGACGAATCAGAGTCCTGCACAGATTGCTGGTCTGGCTCCATCCACCATCCTTTGTGAATCTTGATGTCGGGAGTCTGTTCGCTTATCAGTCTGTAGCCTTCGTCCATGCCCGAGTTTCTTAGATCATGTTTGCCTTCTTTCCCCGTCGCTCCCTCCCTTCCCCAGTTCTGGCATCACTGTCTGTCGACGTTGAGCTCCGTATGGACTCGCGAGCCGCTCCGCATGGTCGGGCGTCGACGACCTACGCAAAGACTGTTGTTCTCGCTCCGTATGGCATCTTTGCGTACTCCTCGACGTCGGGGGTCTGCATGCATATATGTCACATTCTCATCATCTTCGCCGCCATCGCCTCCGAGATTTAATCAACCCGAAAAGCTCAAAATAGGAATGCTTGTGACGGCGTCGTCGTAAGCACTCGTTTCTCCCTGCCTGTCGCTCCTTCCTTTCCTCGGTCTGGCCCAACTTTTCGTCGACGTTGAGCTCCGTATGGACTCACGTGCTGCTCCGTATGGTCGGGCGTCAACGAATCAGAGTCATGCACAGATTGCTAGTCTAGCTCCATCCACCATCTCTGTGAATCTTGATGTCGGGAGTCTGTTCGCTTATCAGTCTGTAGCCTTCGTCCATGCCCGAGTTGCTTAGATCATGTTTGCCTTCTTTCCCTGTCGCTCCTTCCCTTCCCCAGTTCTGACATCACTGTCTGTCGACGTTGAGCTCCGTATGGACTCACCAGCCGCTCCGTATGGTCGGGCGTCGACGACTTACGCACAGACTGGTGGTCTCGCGTCGTATATCTTTTCTGTTTGACAATGTCAGGGTATGCTCTGCTAACGTCTTCCCAATTGCTTTATTGTGACTACGTCGTCGAGTCGTGTGGGTTGTGCTCGCTTTTCTTCTCTGTCTTCCCTTCCTTAGTACTGCCGGCACTGTTTATCGACGTCAAGCTCTGTATGTGAGTGTCTTCATTCGACATTGGCGGGCGGCATCGAGATCCCCGGCATCCCAATTAGTTGAACTGTATGGAAATCAGTGGACACAGCTCCCTACTGCTGACTTACATTCCGATATATAAAGAGCATCATCAATCAGCTCATAGAAAATGACAGTTGATTCTCAGAGCCTTCTGCGCCGGGTCGACTCTCCGTGAACGCTGCACCACTGCGTGGCACCGCGCCACGATTACAACGCCGAGCTGATCTAAATTCGGGCATGTTATGCGAAGTGTTGTCCAGGGGACAATGAGCAAGGCATAGACAGCATTTGTTATGCCCTAGTTCAATCCGCAGATTTAAAGCTGGTGTACAAATTGTCAGCATCAAGAACTTGAAGGGAGGGGACTAAACACTAAGTTGGTACACGCCACCAACAAAGAGCAACGCACTACGGGGACCACAGTGTGGGAGTATATATATAATTCAATAGCCAGTAGATATCAGACCTCCTTACAAGAGGGTGATAAGATGGAACGCAGGGGAAACCCGGTCGATAAGACAGTGTGGCGCACTGTGGGCCTGTCGGCAATTGATTCCCGATGTGCCGCTTCCAGCACGGCATCAGTTCGCCGAGGCGGCGGCCATGCAACAGCAGGGAGCTTCAAGTCGACACAAGAAGAACTTGCGCGTATTTCTTGCATCTTTAAGATAGGCAACACAGCGGACCCCGTCTTACGCCTTACCATGCCTCCATACACTTGCTTACACTATGCAGCTTACTTGTCTCACATCATCTTCATCTCTGTAAGGACATACTATCGCGTAGTCACTGTGTTTAGTTTCTCAGCTTGCAATGGCTTCTTGGCTGACCGTGACATGAGCGGTCATTCTTTGCACTGTGCAGTACATGGGAATAGTGATGATGTCACAGAGGATTCTGGGCATGAAGCTCGAGCGTCGGCCGATGGGACGTCAATGGCGTGAAATTGAGATGGTACATATGTAATGGGAAGTCGATCTGCAGATCCAGTACAGAGGCGCGTACATTGCCGCTCAAATGTGGCGTAGCTTCTCTTCCCCCTTGCGACTTACTCGCCTGAGCCCTGGCGCCCCCTTGTTGCAATAGAGTTCGTATGATCCCGCCTCATCTCTTTCCCACAGCTCGGTACCTTGCTTATAGCGAACGCCGTATTCAGTCGGATTCCATGTGTCAGGAGCCTCGTACTGCCAGAGACTACCGTCGCAACCAACCAGAAAAATCAGAGCGACGAGTTGGAGCGACAGTCTGAGCTTGGGTGCCCCTTGAATGACGTCGCCAGTACTTTGCGCCACTTTATACGAGATCACGGACACATCAGTATATCGAACTTTTCTCTCAGTCGGTCGACCTGCTGGGAACTGATCCGCTTGACGCCCCTGTCGTGTAGGATTTGTAGCCGGTGATTTTTTCCCGCGCAGACTCGACTGTAGAAGAAGAGATGCGCTATGCAGGAATGAGATTTAGCAGGAATCGGAGCATGACAGAGCTGCGCACTTGGGCAATAATCGTTGAAGGCCGGAAGGTTTTACCCTGAGGTTGAGGAATTTGTTACAGTGCGTCAACACAGAGAAGATATAACACACTAACTCAGGAATCATTGCACGAGCAACGTCTGTCGGCGAAGCTCTATCGTTCCACTGGGAGTCCGTATATGATGCCAAAGGAAAGGATAGATGTATAGCTGGTGAGGACAATATTGACGTAGTCGTTTGCTGTCGTGATTTGTGCATCACTCCGACTTCCTTGTATGCCGTTCTTCATAAGACACGGCCTGGTCAAATCACAAAAGAAGTGGCGAGAAACATTGGCATACCTCGTCAGAGTGCGTTCCAGCTCGGTAGCGGTCTCCTTGATAGAAATGAGGGGATCATGTTCTGGCTCGTCCTTCAGAACACCAGGGGGTAATGCGGATCCGTACACGGAATTGATGTTACTAGTGGCGCATGTGAAGCTGCGGTCAGCTAAATCTTGAGCAACATTGCACTACTCACCTAGATCTAGATGGCGCATGAGGAGAATTCGATTCTTGGACTTGCGCGCCGTTTTGAGACAAGTTCAGACGAGAACTAGTCCATTACGTTGTCAGCTACCAGAGAGCTTCTTCTGATCATGACCATGACGACTCACGCAGAAAAAAGTCTCTCGAGTTGATTGGATGCAAATGAAGAGGTCTTGCGCAACAGTTGGATCACCCCTTTCTCCTTTTGTGTACCTGGGCCAGCCAGAGACAGTCGCGGCTCATTTAATGGGTCGGATTCGGCCAATGCGAAAGCCGACTCCAATGCTTCAGAAGCGGCGCGTGGTCGAGACGAAGCGACGTGCGCACGACGAGCAATGTCTGGAGCTAAGTCACCTGTATTGCTAATAGGCAATCGCAGAACGGTCAGACTATAGCCTGTAGGAGGATATCTGCGCACCTCAGAGGAGTTACGTATCCCGAGGGCCTGAGCTGTGAAGCTGCATTGGGATGGTCGCTGCACATACGGTAGGAGTCAAGATTTCGATCGTCAATGGGATGAAAGATACCTATGATGATTTGGGTAAGATCCTGGTGCGGTCACCCGCTGTACTATGATGCTGGGCGGAAAGGGTTGGGGAACTTGACGACTTCATTGTTCAGTATCAGTACACCGCCATCAAAAAAGAGAAAACTGGTGTCACCACTCCGGGGTACTCCTCTCTAAGGACGGGATTTTCTTTGTATCCGACAAGGTGGGCCGGTCGCTGTAGGCCATAGGTATGCTAATTGCAGGGTAGTGGTCGCAAGTACTTACGGTTTGATCCGTATTTCGTAGGGGAGCACAAATCTGGCATGCGGTCGAGGGAGAATAAAGACGCCAGCGTTGGTAGAGGTGAGTATGACGGATACATGTCTGGACTTCCAAAGTTTGATGCGCGATTTCCGATAGAGGAGGATCGATCCAGCAATCGCCGCAACGAGAGCAGCAAGGATTAGCAGTTGATCGTCTGAGAATATGAGTTGCTGTACGTGCATTTCTCGAGAGGCTTCAGTGGCGAGGGAAAGTGAGAGTGCTGGTCGACAAAGATTTCAGGGTCAACCGAGGAGGCGCCGGAAACCGGCCCGATACTTCGGTCTGTCAGCACTCGGGAAGTCCCGCATGTGGCGGCATACAACCGTGCTTGGGAGATAGCGAGTGCGTCAATCTATGCCATAATCAGTCAGTGTCCATTGGGTGTCCGGTAGATCTAGAGTGACATACAATGTGTCACATTCTCAAAGCAACTTATAGAGAGAATGAAACTAAGATTCATCAGTTCAGCTATTGCGACAGGCGCGACATCGATTCATCGAATACAGGGGATTGCCTATGTAAATTGCTCAAGCCACCCGGCACCTATCACTCTATGTGGTACTGATGAAAGATATCAAAATGGAGAATAATCTTGAACGATGCGCAACTCGGGATCTTCGGATGTAGCACATAGAGAACAGCGCGTCTCAATCAGCCGAAACAAAAATAAGAGATGTGGATGCTGGTGAGGCTTGCCTCGCCGACATCGCATTACACTTGATCAACAACTAACGCATCGGGTAGCAATAGTTCTCCTTGGCGTTGTAAAGTCTCCCACATATCGGCCTGCATGGATAGGAGTGCCGGCTGTACTCGCTGCATGAATCCCACACCCTCCATGAGTTTTTCTGATGCCGATCGCGCCGCTGTGATCCGGCGATGGGACAGTTCGAGTTGTTCTCGGTTCAAACCAAGCGTCGACGTCCACGACGCCGATAACGACAGGCCGAGTTCGGCCTGCAATTTTTCCTCCCTCTGGACGAGTATCGATAGGGCGACAAGCTTTTCCAAAGCTGACGGAACCCAGCCACCTAGCAAATCCATCGCCCTCATGAAGACAGCTGGGTCGCTATCGCTGCATCAGTACTTTCTAGGGACAGTGAACGGCACAGAGACTTACGACTTTGGTCGTTTCATATTCTCAATGAGGACCTCGATGCCTTCTTTGACTTTCCGCAAAGTCTGTTGAGCCTCTTGCAAACCGTCAAGGAGTGTGTCACTATCAGGGCATATCATGGAGCCCTTCATTGCGTGTACTTCGGAGACCGCCCCCATGATGGCGGTTTGAGCGCCAAAGATAGACTTCATGACTATGATTTCGTGATCATGCAACATGAGGGGTGCGTGGCGAGACGGCCGACGACAGATTCTGTCTCCCTGTCCGAGAACAGGAAACGAACAGCGGTCTATGTACCCACCCCAGAGTAGGAGTATCATAGCTGTCACGGCCAGCAGTATTGAGGTACACATCAGTGGTCTCCGAAATCGTGCAGGAGGGAGAGCGGCCGAAGGCTGCGGTTGTGGAGGTGTAGGAACATCATGGTGATCATGCCAGTTGCGGAGGATGCGGCCCATCAGCTCAGTATCAACGCGAACAACTGGAAGAACATTAAGACGTGAATTCAAAGAGTCAAAAGACGCACGAGGCATGCTGAAGAAGTACTTTTGGTGGACACGTGGAGTGGCTTTGTGAAAGCGGTAAGTGGAAGGCAGGTGGAAGGTGCACGTGCAACTTGGCCGCCCTCTGAGTTTCAATTTGTATTCAATAGGATCCAGAAGTGCCGCTTGAGCGCTGAGCGCTGAGCGTGCGGCGGTGTGCAACCTTGCATGTGAAATGTGAGTGCAAAGATCAGTACTCTAGATATACCCCTGATATACCAGCCACTTGTCTTCAAGTATTGTTTTTGAGAACCTTCGTTGTTGACCTCGCTGGTCAGACCAAGCGAAGTCCGGATCCGCCGCTGTGCTTGCACGTCGCAGCTGTGCAGTCTCTCGACTGCATATAGTTTGTTATATACAGACAGTACGACTCGGACTGACCGATGGGGAGCAAGATCAAATCAATGGTAATCAGAATTAGCTTATTCGATTTGTACTGATATGGGCCCTGGCGGGGGCGGACGGCGGACGCAGTTATGTCATCCCTTCCTTCTTTCCTTATGAGTATCGTATCCGATATCTTGGCTTCATGTGGCGGTGAACCTTTTAGCAACCGTAATCGGCAGGATGACACTGTCAGTCTCGCCTTCTTTCTTTGATGGGACTCGGTACCACCCTTCAGCACTCCGCGAGTGGAGGAAGTGACGCAACGCGTAGCCTAATGTGCTTTGCAAGGATTGCGAAGTCATGCCGTCTACATTCCCGTAGCATTTGGTTCTCGTACCCGAAGGTTTGTTTGAGTGTACGCGGCCAATTTCCTAGACTGTACCCGGCCAGTTTTTCCACAATATCAACTTTACCCGACTGACAAAGATGCTTCGCAGCTAGAGCAATACCCTGTGAGACGATACCACCTCATACTCACACAACCTTGGTGTTGACGGACACTTGTCCAAGGTCTTAGGCCTTTCGAGGATGGAAAGTCACCTGAAACTCTAGCCCTTCTCACTCGCACTCGAATCCTTCTCTGCTGAGTGGTTGGCCAACTCCCCTAGCCCTCCTCACCTATTTACTACCCTGTCAAATGTTCAAGAGCCCCGCCACACATTATTGGTTTGCAATCAGCTTGAAGTGCACTTGGGCTAGTATGCACCAGTGCTATAGTTCCTCCTGATATCGATGCGGCAAAGTAAGTCTATACTCAACAATTCAATCTATCCGTTGCTTAAATAATTAATAATAAGGATACTTGTTAAGCTTTGACTCCCTCAGATGGAGCAGGACTATATGATTCCAAACGTACACTGCAGAAAGAGTACACGACGGCGTCGGCTGGTGAAAGCGGCGGCCTCAGGCTCGAGATTCCTGACGTTACCTGGCTACATGCCCGGGAGCGTTGTACTACTACGGATCGCCATGTTCAATGATACAGGGTGCAACGAAGAAATCCTGTACTACTGTCCGAGGACTCGGGGGAGTATGCCGGATCTCATTGCATGAAGAGAACCCTACTGTAGTTACAAGCAGTACGCGTACCATTGAAGAAAAGGGTCCCGACTCATTCAGATAACCGTACGCGTCCATCCGCCGTCCGCCGTCCGCCGTCCGCCCGTCCGGCGCCTGTTTCCAATCTGTTTACTAGTATTGACTGTTGTCGAGACAGACATGTAAGGATGGAGGTCTTGAGATCGTACACCATTCTCGATGCATGAATTCTGGGCTGCTTTTTTGATGTCCTGGATTACCGGGTGAGATGCAAGGGTGAGGGCGGGTCAGGGAATCTAGATATGGAAAGGGCGCTCACGGCGCATCGTCTCGCCTTGTCGGCTAGATGGACTTGCTGCTGGTTCATACATACTGCATTTACAATAATATCTATGGCGGCTAAAACCTCGACAGGCAAGGTGAAACTGTTCAACGTTCAACGCTCTTTGAACAGTCTCACATGTCAGTTTAAATCAAAATAATCCAGTGGAACAAGTAATTTTCGCGGGAGGTGATCCCAGCCATGGGAGAGACTCAGTTTGGCGGTGTGACTCATCATCTGCTGCTCTTACAAAGAAACATTGGACAGACATCGTATTCTTGAGTAGTTGAAGAAGTCAAAACGAGACGTCAATCTAGGATACTATCCATCACGTTGAATCTGATCATGGGCCTCAGGCCCTCTTGCGCTTGATTTTCTACAAGATAGGTCATGTCATGGAAGATAGCAATCAGAGCTACAACTACTTACGTTCTCCTTAAGGTGAGCAGACGTTGTGCGGCGCGCAGTAGCGGGTACTGAGATACTGTCAAATCCAGCCGCCCTGGAGGTGGTTGAGGATAGCATTATGCTTGGGCCCACGGTGGAAGAGGTGGCACGGCTTGGATCGACCTGTGTCGCTGTAACATAGTGTCCGAGAAGGTGAACAGCGCTGCACAAGACTCAGAGTGATGGACGGGGCCATGACCAGGGATTACGCACTTTGCGCCTTTGATTTCGAAGGCGACCTCCATCCCTTTGGGCAGCACAAAGCTGGTCTTGGTTTGGTCATTCTGGCGTCCATTAGTTACACCGTCTGCAATTGGCTCTTTGAGAACTCACCAGCTCGGGCGTCAAAGCAGTAATCATCACAGTCTGAAAGGAGGCCTCGACATCGTGACCTGAAGGACGGTAGTTCAAAAGGACAGAAGTACGCTCGTGCTCGGCAACGTCCTCTCCGAGACAGACGTTGGTGATGACAATCTGTTCATCGACTAGCCAAGGCTGTTGCCAGCCGGGAACAAGGGTTGTCGCCCTAATACATCCTGTGAGCCCAGACGTTGAAAGGAAGGTGCGGTCAACACACCAGATACCAGTGACTTTCTCGTAGACAAGTGACATTTGTTTGAGGTTGAGAGCAAAGAAGACTGAGATCTAACATGCATCCTTTCATAGTTTATATACTCGTTGAACAAAGGAAGACCCTCGGGGTCATGCCGAGTAACTCCATTGAGCTGCTGCAGTCGAAGGCACTGTCATGATCACCCAGGCATGACCATAGCATCAAGTATCACTCAAAACAGCGCATGGGATTCGTGTCCGCAAAGGAGAAACAGATCCAAGAGCAACGGAGAGTGAGTGGGGCAAATTTGAGACCGAACTCGATCACCGCAGTTGCGCACGGACTACGTCAAGACATTGTGAAGATGAGCTACAGACGGAAGCAGGGACGAAGTTCAAGTGGATGTCGGAGGCCAAGCCTGGCTGGCCAAGACGCCGTTGCCAAGAGGCATGCTTTCTATTACTCAACACCGACGGACCCATGGGATGGATGGCTGGGAGTGGAGTCTGGACAGACAGAAATCGGGGAAGCCCAATACTACTTTTGTCTTTGGTTCAAGCCCATGGAAGCACGGGCATGACGGCTGAGTATGGCTTGAGCGGCGGGATACCAACTGCGAGGATCGGAGAAGCAAGCCGCCGAATGAGGGATACTGACCAAGGGAGATGCAGTGCTTGTTGGCCACGCTGCGAGGAATGGCCACAATGATCGGGTGCAACACTACATTGAGGCCGCATATGCACCCTATATGCACCAAGACATGGCGAAATTAGGCGACGAAGTGCCCTCGAGGCTTGACGCGTGAAGGCGACGGCGCAGGTGGACAAAGGGTGCACAGAGGCGGCGCAGAGACTGGCTGGTATGAAGAGGGCGTCCAAACTGACATTGAGCGTCAGGTCCGTCAGACCCGGCAGACGTACTTACTGAGAACTGTAACAGTAGGAACGATCGTCTTCCTACTACAAAGTCGGTTTACGAGACTAACTGAGAATGAATATAGTATTGAATCAAGGTAGAGCTGGCCGCCCGGGCGGATAGGCCCGATGCACTTTGCACATCAACAAGGCCTGCAGCTGGACAAGTCGTCATGGTCGACAGGTGACTCAGCATTTTGTCTTTTCATTCAACCACCACCAGCAGCGACGAGCGACGACAACAATGACAACGGGTGACATCCTACAACGACGCTTCTTGCGGCCGCCCTCGTTGTCCAACAGGCAGACGCGTCAACGGCAAGCAAGACGACAACCATGGCAGCCACGACAACAACGAACACGTCCACGGCGCACAGCTCACGATTTGCCCCGCACACGCTTTTCAGTATTAGCTTGCTCTCAAACGCCGACGACGTCGACACGGTGTGGCAGACGTCCAAAGTTCGGCCCGCCAGCTTCTTCCGTCTCAGTCGAGTCTGTTCTCGTTTTATCCACCACGCAGTCGTGTCTGTTCTTGACTCTTTTGAGTTGTCACTCGAGTCGTAATCGTTCGAGTCGAGTCGAGTCATGTTCAGGTTTGAGTTTCGATTGGAGTTTGCCTTTGATGAGAACGAGTTCAATTAGAGTTCAGGTTTGAGTTCAAGTCGGATTGAGTGGGAGTGGGAGTTAGAATTGGGGTTGGGGTTTGAGTTGCATTGTGGACATTTGCAAGGTGATGTGAACATTTTGTGGGAGGTCTTCGAGTTTGAGGCGCAAATGATTGACAATCAACGGTACCGGAACCCGATCTATGCGACATCGGTCCGATCCGGTTCAGCGTCTCGAAACCCTCGAAACAATTTCGAAATCATCTTCGAGACAGTCTCGAGACGCTTATCAGGGGAGCCATTATTTTGTTTCCTAACTCGTGCAGAGCGGGGTATCTTCTGATAGCACTTGTTGCGCGCGTATCAATGCATCTGATTGCGTGCAGGTCCGCTCCCCGATATGTCTAGTTGGCCATTCCTCGCAGCATGGCCAAGAAGCACTGCCTTTTCCTTGTCCCCATCATCGACCTTACATAAGCTTGAGTCAGTAGCCCTCATTCGGCGGCTTCTCTGATGCTCGCAGTTGGGGTCCCGCCGTTCAAGCCAGACTCGACCGCCATGCCCGTGCTTCCATGGGCTTCTCACCGCGGTGGCCCCATCGCTTCAACCGAAACCAGCTCTCCAACGCCTCGACCCACGACTTTTTCCGCATTCTCTGCATCCATTGTAAATTCCCCCCCCCCCCCCGGTGTGCACTTGAACACTGGCTCCTCGTTTCTCTCTGCCTGGTAGAGCTCCAGGCACGTTTGAGATTACTTGCACTTGCCTCAAACAAGGCCGAAAGAGTCAAGTATTAGTGTGGGTTTTCGGCGTGCAGAATGCTGGTTATATGCTGTCATGACACCTCCAGTCCAATTTCTCCGAAAGGGGAGGGAGCACTGAACTTCGCAGTAAGGTGCCGTGGATCAGAAGTACATCTGCCGCTTCATGAGACTAATACACGATCAAATATATCCTCGTTGACATGATAAAAGTGTGGTATGCGGTCAAACCCTCCAAACAAGAAAGAATCTGCACGGGGAGAGACGGAGGAGCTGTAGAGGAGATGTACATGTGAGTATTGGCGAGGCGCGGCTTGTGGGAAACGTTTACAGACGTCAGGTTCACGTCCACATACACTGCCTTACTCATTTTGAGCCTTCTGAGACGCAGTACTTGTACCAGAGGCTCTTGAAGTCCATACATCAATGTCCTGTGACACGGTTTGTTAATACCAATCTCTCAAAAGTCGGAAGCTGGTTGTATACCTGTTTTGGAATTAGAGGATATACGCACAGGACCTCCTTCCCCACCAAGGCGGTCAACTCGGGAACTGGATGCAAATTGCAATGAAAGAGTTGGGAGATAGGCACAATGACACTGGTATCATCGTGTTTTGTATAAACGAGGCGTCCAGTAACTCGAGGGAACCGTCGGAATGCATCCAGGCTTTGATGCGTGACAGACAATTCCTTTGTTCTCCGAACAACCGCGAATATCTGCTCCAGGCAACGGTCACCGGAGGTACGCGAGTGTACGAACAGTTTTTTGATGTAGCCCGCCCGTCCGTCCGCCATGACAACCGTGCTATACGTCGGGGATTGATCATTTTCTGCATTGACGAAGCGACGACCGAAGTAGGTCGCTTCTTTGTGCTCTGCGATGTGCTCGACCAGCTTCGTCGAGTCACAGGCGGGATCGTGCGCAGTGATCCAAGAGGTCAATTCCTCAAAAAGTCTCGGGGAAAGCGTGGTGGGCTGTCCAGAGCCAGTAACAGTACCCTCATTAGACGCGGCATTAGAGACTTGTTCCGCCCAAGTACCTCGATTATCGGATTTAAAATGTTTTCGGAAGGCCTGCTGTAGGTCGGACAGTTCCTGAGGTAGGAAAGGGGACTCGATGACTGCCTGGAGATTCTGCTGGCGCACGAATGAGTTGAGCATAGTTTTTTCCATCTCGCCTAAAGCATTGATGAGCTATTGGTCAAGCGAGACATGAATCACGGACCAAATTTATTGCTGGTATTCAGTTGCTGCAGCATCCCATTGTACCGCTCAAACGCAAAGCAGCGCCAGGCATGGCACGGTCCCCAACGGCGCAAGAGAGTTCCGAAGTGTAATGACATGTGTTGGTAAGGGGTGATGGTCGTCGCGGGATATAGCTTCAGAAGGCCCTGTAAATAAGTCTGCATCGCCGTTTCGTATAGAGCAATGGATTCGGCAGTGACAGTCTTGGCCGTGGCGAGGTTTACCGCATCAATCAGATGCATGAAGTTCTCCAGCATGGCATATTTCTTGGCCTCTTCAGCGTCACTGCTGTTCTTGAATGTTCCCCATAATCTGGTCAGAGTGAAGGGTAGGTGAATGGTGCAGAAGGATCGCCATTGCTCGGCCGTAAACTTGCCCCAGGACTTCTCCCCTGGGTGGGCGGGCGGCCGTCCGAAACTGCTGGGAATCGAACGTCGAGAAATGTCGACACGGACTTCATTGAGAACATCCTTGCCGAGGGTGACTGTGGATTTCTTGTTTCTGATGACGTGGCCACGCGCATCAAGAATGCCCAACTCGCTTCGCTAGTGTGATAGCTCAGTGAAGGGAAAAGGACATTGGTGGCTAAATACAACCTTTGTTTGCAGCAAGTCTATCATTGTGCCTGTGGCTTTCGATTGAGCTGCTGTGAGAGGCTTGTCCAGAACAAGTGCACATATTTGAGTGAGCTCAGATCGAGCGAGTTTCCCAAGATCTTTCTTAGAAGCAGTGCTGAACAAATGCTTCAAATGCCCTTGGTAAACACGTTTGACCCGTTCCTCCTTGGAAATGGAGGTCGGGGTGATTACAGGGTATCCCTCAATAACGAACTGTGAACGTGGTTTAGCCATGCTGCAGCTGTATTATGAGAAGATACTTGCGTGATCCTTCAGTCTTTGCACAAGCTCCTTCGGGGTCCCCCCGTACCGCAGCTTTTTCTCTTTGCAGAGGTGCACTAGGACGTGGCGCTTGTAACCTTCAGATATCCCTGCCTGGAGCCCAAGAATGACTTGATCCATTTCCTCAACACTAGCAGGGAGGTCGCTGTCCTGCGACATCACCACGTCCACACCATCTTCGAATCGGACGTCCATGCCCCAAATGTCACGTATGTGGCGATGAAAGATGCGTAGATAGAATCCATGCATTGCATCAAAGGTGACATGCTTCGTTGGGTCCCAATAGGGTAGTCTAAGAAGTTCAGACCAACGCACGTGCTGGGCGTTGAACAGGGCCTTCTTTTCGGAATGGGTAGGAGCATCCCGCCACGCTTGAGCCCATTTGAGGTGGAGAGTCCTATCCCGGGCCTTCCAACAACGAAAATCGAGATTATCACGGTTGTGAATGGTTTCGTGGCATTCAGAGCACCACTCGGTATTGGCATGCGATCCAAATCCAGATAACTGTCTGGCTGCAGGCAGGTCGGCAATGATAGGCAGGATAGCACATCGAACACGACGACCACTTGGATGGGTTGCAGTGCTAGCAAGATAAAATCCCGTGTTCCAGCTGGACAATGCGTCGTCGACCATCGGCTGCAAGAGATAGTTGATCTGATCGAGACTAGGGCCAAACGGTCCTGGGACAATGCCGACAAGGAATATGTTTTCAGAGCGGTATCGGATGTGCGGCGGGAGGTTCAAGCAGACGAGATAGATTGGTCCAACAGAGACCTTTTTCCCTGCTATTTTGTTCCCGTAAGGATTCATGCCGTCCTCGTTGATCCCAAAGACTAAATGACTCTCCGTTCCACCAGCACCCAGACGTTTTCCCGGAAAGGTTGCCAGGAATTGTCTGAGCTCCTCCCCGTCCCAAATGTCCTCCATGACGACCGGAATGGTTGTCTCTTTCGCCATACGCAGAGCATGAGAATCCAACAGGTGTTCGATGTCAGGGCGCGCATAGAGGCGGGCCAGCCAGGTTTTGAGATCCTGGTAGAAAAACAGCCGCTTTGGAATGTAGGGAGGCGTGGCCGTACGAAGTCGACGGTTGCAAAGCGCGGGTGTATGTGGATTTTTGAGATCAAAGTCGCGGGTGGGATGCTTTCCGTCACAGAATTCTGGATAGGTGGGAGGGGATGTCCCCGAATCGTGCTTCCAGGTTTTGAAACAAGATGGGCAGCACACGTACCCCGTCGTGATTGCGTCCAGCTCCATATCTGTGAATAGCGAACGGATATGGCGAGGGATTGATTGAATGATTTGTTGAATAGCGGGACGACCAAGGTTTGAGGATGCCAGTGATAACTGGAGGATTAACCTGAGTCCAATCAACAAGAAGGTGCAATGCTCAATTGACACGCGAGAGAAGAGGTGTATAGTGATGGCGAGTATCCAGCAGGCAAGAGTAAGGACAGAGTTACTCTTGAGGACACGGTTTATGTGAAAGGCTATCGGCGACTGTCAGTGATGCCGACCTATATAAACTATCGAACATACTGAGGGAAACGACGTTCACTTCTAATTCCTTCTTCCACTGCTGTCGCTTGGCTTGCGCCAGGCTCTCAAGCGCAGGCACTAATTCCTCTCGCAAAGTCGTCGAGGTCGAGCGCACCAGAATGTTGTGAGAGCCGGCAACGTCCGCCGATCCAACGTAGTTCCGGAGCCCAACCAACCACTTTTCAAACTCATACCAGGCCTTGCTTGGCCCAGTGCTGACCACAGCCAATGATGGGTGGTCGACTGTAAGAGAGTCAACATCAATCTGAGCTTCCGGGGGGGTAACAAAGGATACGGGGACAATCTGCAATTCGTTCAAAATATCTTTCCAAGCCTTGATATGATCGCGATGTTGCTGCAAGATGACATAGACGGGATCTCGACGAAGTTCATCCATACTGTGAGGATCGCCAGTGCCAGTGCGTGTCCGGCGATTCCGTCGGTCCCCTGCTTCCTGGGCAGTCACCTCTTCTTGGCTCCCGGGCTGAATTGGTTGACTATCGTTCACATTGATCTCTCTGCTGCGTAACAGGGCGCGATGATCGGCCAGTTGCCTGGGAGAAAAGAGGCGACCTTGTTGGCGCACGCCTTTTTCGTCGAGCCAAGTATCGCTAATACAATCCGAACAGTAGCATGGCCTCCAGATGACCGACCCAGGGTCAGCCATAGTGTTGGAAGAATGGGAGGCAAGGAAAGCTGTCGACAAGTCGCCTCAGCGGAACAGGATGAGATCGATGATGGGCGGAGACGAGTTGTGAGATTGAGAGAGGTACCGGTGCAACATGTGAGCAGTACTTATCCAATACTTATCATACCCGTATGCGACCACCACGAACAAATGGATCAATCGGAGAAATAGATCCACAATGACATTTAGCGTAGACGGCCCGCTGCCCTGAGCAGTTTCACGAATGCGGCCAGATGTGAGATCTTACATCTGGTTGTAACTGCAAAGTATGCGCGTGTGTCGTGAAGCACGTGGATATCGCATTCCGCCCAATGCAGTGTTACACTGTTACATGATAGAATGGGGCACGTTATGTAAGATGGTGGGTCGATTAGTGGGGTAGCAACAGGAGTAACAACACAATGCTAATAGTAGATGAAGCTCTAAGAAGACGCGAGCCACGATTGATGAGCCCGCTGGGCCTCTAGGCTTGGCGGAGTGCTTCTTCTCTTGCGAGAGACTTCGCATGCTCAAAACTGCTACGAAAATCTGACGGTGACATGTTGCTGGATGGCCGTTGCGCAATCACAAAGATGTCGAACAGGATAAACACGCATATTGCCGTCACTGACAATAGAAGGCAACCAGTGACACCGCACATCAAGCAATACGTTGCTGAGACTCGAACCTGGCGAGGAAGTTGATAAGATGCCTCAAGATGCGATATATCATCCTAGGGGACGTGAGCTTCAGATTTGGTTGTATGTACAAGGTGTGAACCTTCGTGGCATGGGAGGTCTGGACCCCGATGTATGTTGCTCGGCGCCTCCGTTGGAATATCGCGGAGCTCCCAACGCCTTCAAATCCGCGTGCCGCTCTCGTGTCCGCATCCATTTGTCTGTACAAGAAGTCTGCTTCATTCGTCCTCTGATCATGAGCTGCCGCGTCCAGTTGCGGAAGATGACCATGCTGCATGCGTTTCTCGCCGTCTGTTTGGTCGATTTGAGGTTTCAGATTGAGAACTGCGAGGTTAGCAGTGTATCTCAGTTGAGATGGAGGACCACTCACGCGATTTGTTTGCCACATCCAACGCCTTCGTCAGTGCTTCACTCTCGCTCCGGTATTCAGTTCGCTGACTCTCGGTCTTCAGTGCCAGTTCTTCCGCGTGCGTACGCAGGTGGTTCTTCTCGAGCGTCACTATGGCAAGCTTGGCTTCAACATTGATCACTACGGAGGTTGACAGAGTATGTCAGATGAGATAGACAGGCGCTCACGCGTTTCCTTTGTCGAAGTCAGCTCCTTCGCCCGTGCCTCACTCTCGTCCCGGTATCCAGTGAGCTGACCGTGTAGGGTCTCGATCTGCAGTGTTGAACCCTCCACATGCGTACGTAACGTGTCCTTCTCGCTCGTCACTGTTGCAAGCTCGGCTCCAACGTCAATCACTACGGAGGTTGTCAGTGTGTGTCAGATGAAATAGACAGGCGCTCACGCGTTTGTTTTGTCCTAGTCAGCTCCTTCGCCCGTGCTTCACTCTCGTCCCGGTATTCAGTGAGCTGACCGTGTAGGGTCTCGATCTGCAGTCTCAAATTCTCCACATGTGTGCGTAACGTGTTCTTCTCGCTCGTCACTGTTGCAAGCTCGGCTTCAACGTCGATTACTACGGACGTTGTCAGTGTGTGTCAGATGAAACAGACAGGCGCTCACGCGTTTGTTTTGTCCTAGTCAGCTCCTTCGCCCGTGCTTCACTCTCGTCCCAATATTCAGTGAGCTGACCGTGTAGGGTCCTTATCTGCAGTGTTAAACCCTCCACATGCGTACGTAACGCGTCCTTTTCGCTCGTCACTGATGCAAGCTCGGTTTCAACATTGATCACTACGAAGGTTGTCAGTGTATGTCAGATGAGATGGACAGGCGCTCCGCGTTTGTCAGAAGGAATACAGTCCCACCATTGGATTCAGACTGACACAAGGCTTTTGTCAGTGCTTCATTTTGGTATCGGTATTCCGTGAATTGGTTACTGAGCATCTCTGACTCTTTCATCTTCTCCTCAATTCGCTGATGAAGCGCGGCCTTCTTGCCGTCGACCAAATCCATATGAAGTTGTAACTTTTCCACGACTATATCGATTTGTGCACGAACCGGCATCACCCGGCAGTCCGTGCTGGGACTCGAAGGGACCTCTTCCTGGGGTTGTGCAGCAAGATCCTCGCTCAATTCCGTTGCGTCTTGAGTATCTGAAGCCAAGTCGACACTACTGTCTTCGTCCTGAATGGCACGGGAATGAATGAGGCACTCATATGAGCAACACGAGAAGACATGCCTGAGCGCCTTTCGAGCGGCTGAGCACCAGTTCAGGCGAAAGGGGGCCATGGATGTTCCATATGTGTGGCGGACTACCGGACAAACCAGAAGAATCTGGCTCCGCTTCACGAACGACCTTGAGACAAATTTGTGAACGGAAGTATGCGACCTCGTAAGCTACTCACTGAACGAAGTGGGTTGCTGGAGAACAGCCTACTCGATGCCCCACCAAGGAATGAGTAGTCGCTTCCAAACTCGTCCAAAAGTGTCCGCGAAGCAGCTAGCGGCCCGGGGCTGTCTGTCTCTGAGTTGAGACCGTGGTACGCCTCTCTAGTATCGATGAGCTCTTGAGTAATCTTCATCATAAGATTTGCATTGGAATTTGCGGTTTCGTGCATGAGGTCGCACTTGTCAGAGATGACTGCGAAAAGAGACTACGCTTATACCTCAGCATTTCTTCTGCGATGCGAGCGTTCGCAGGACTCACCTCGTACATTCGTTGCTGTCGACACATTGCGATGTCCATTTGGCGGAACTTGGAGTATTGGGTCTTTCTGTATGCCCTGAAGCGGCGTTTCTGTCCGGATCTAGACGCGAAAAAGATTCTCTCCATCATAAGTCTTCGATCACTTTCTTGAGTAAGTGATCTGCGGAATTCCTGAAATTTGTTCCTTTGACTGTCCTCAAATTGTTCGCGCGAGGCGGCCGCATCGGCAAGAGAGTCGTCGAAACTTGACTCGATCGTTTTTTTGAAGGTCTGTGTTGACGATTCGGTAGGGATGGCAGGACAACAGTACAGGGAGTCCAGGAACACACCTCGAACTCGTTACGCAGTGTAGCAACACGCCGATTTGTGCAGCTGTTTTCCAAGAGCCCGTCTTTGATCGTTTCAAGCTGTGAATATATGTCGTCATGAGCTGAGAAGGAGTCAGATTTCAGATTGAGTGGCCAGATGATGCACTTTACAGCCGCAGTTGAC
Organism: Strobilurus luchuensis; assembly: GCA_019915105.1. Lineage (NCBI taxonomy): Eukaryota > Fungi > Basidiomycota > Agaricomycetes > Agaricales > Physalacriaceae > Strobilurus > Strobilurus luchuensis. Next base: position 850,463 of record JAHLMJ010000002.1, on the reverse strand, counting down.
CATGTCCGAGAAATTGAGAAAGATTCAAAGGAGTGTGTGGCCGGGATACAAGCACTCTGGCATGTCTGCCCAAGAACGCCGGTCTTATCAGCGGCTTTCAAAGATCTTTGACCAGTTCAAGGCATTCACCATCAAGGGACGACGACAAAGGACGGCTGCATCTATATCAACAGGCAGAATCGTAAACCTCTGTGCCACTGAACTCTTTCTCCCCACTCATGGATTCAGACTCGCTGCGCATGCAGCTTGAGCTTTATCTCCAAGGCCAAAGAACACTCACTCATGAAACTTCGGTTCGATCTCAAGGAGACGCGCAAATTAGATACAGGTCCACTGGTAGCTCGGAGCGCCATCTGCGGGATGGACGGCGGAGTTCAAGTGGTAAGTAATCAGGCGCATGATCTCATCAATACCTTATCGGTCGTTCTCTTCACGACGCAGCCCTTACGTTCGCGTCTTTCTCTGAAACGGCCAAGTCGGAGCAGCCTCATAACACGGGATTATACGGCGCCTCATCACCCGCAGCCCAGTCTTCAAAACGTCGGTATGTCATTCTGCGTATTCTAGACGCATCGCTGCATCTCAAGTCATTTCCAAGAATCTTGAACATCCCGAAGCGGTGAGTTATAGGTCCAGCGTGACCCTCTGGCAGCAGCTGACCATGAGAGTTCTAATAGCTCGGTGCAGACGGTTCACAGGTATGCCCAGCGTTCACACATGATTCCCGAAGTATAAGAATATACGCAGCGTTCCTCCAGCCTCCATCAAATCAGAACTAGTGAAGTCGATTACTTCAATTTTGTCTACTCGTCCTGATGCCAGTGATGGGTTGAAGTCCGAATCGCAGAAGTTGCTATTCAAGGGCCGCTCGGAGTACAAGAACCATGGAAAGGCATTGGGAACGGTAAGTAAGAACATCTTTATCAGGCGGCGATGTACTTAGTCTCTCTAGCCTAGCTCCAAGGCCGCTAAGCGCACATTCCTCTATGTTCTGGTTCCCAGATTGTCTGTTCAAGAGCGTAGTCAATACAAGGACATGCCTGTTTACTATATTGCCGAATAGCCACCGTCGCGCAATGCTAGTACACCGACGTCACGGTTTTCTCAAGCAGGTCACCTCCTCAGAATATAGCAGTATCATTCTTATGATCACAGCCTCGTGTTATACTGTGGATGCGACAAACACTTAGCTCTCAAGGACTTTTAATGAGAAGTTTACTCCAGCTGCAGGAGACGCGTCAGAGCAGTCATTGACAAATCTGTCCTGGAAATGCCTGAAGAGATTCTGAAGCCAGGCGGCGTATACGCAGAGTGCGCTGTGGTCAGACTGCATGTGCCAAGCATACCAGTCCCACCTCCACAAGAGAAAGTGAAGGGAACGGGTAAAGGGAAAGAAGAGACCCTCGAGCTAGCAGATGACGGGGAAATGGGTGGCGAGGCTTTGGGGAGGGCAGTTTGGGAGGCGTACTATGAGGCTGCAGTCAAAGCGTGGCAGGATCGGGACCCGCAGGAGAAAAATGATTTTGAGGAGACTCCTGGCGGCGGTGCTAAATCAGGAGGAATGCAGTAGCTTGTTCGTACTTGGCATCATCATTGGGAGAAACCTGTGGATCCTTGCGTGCACCACCCATCCAGTGACGACCGTCACGCAACGTGACTCCCCGCTTTCCTTCTTGCCACCGAGTGTTCCGGACGACGAGGACTGCAGAACTGATATCTGGCCTTTGAACCCGGAATGTCGACGGAAGATGGTGTCATATTCGAAGATCTTGAGGAGGTGCGGTCGACATGGACCATCATCAATTTCTGCCAGCTAATGGCGTCGTTCGCAAGTCCGAGATTTCTGGCGAGAATGGAGAAATCTACATCTTTCAATGGTTGTGATCCGAGAAGAGAATTGGGGAGGTGTCCATGGTGCGTAGCACACGTTCAAGCGAGTCAGTCACCGTCCGGACACGGAGACTTGAAGTGATCTTAAGAAGAAACAGTCCGACGTCGAGGCAGCGCTAGTCAAGCTCGTTGTGGCTCCGAGCCCGTATCGCGCTTCCGAGTGGGCGCGCTATCCAGAATGTAGTCGCCCCCTGTCTGGTCGCGCTGTACACCCGCTCCGAAACGAGGACACTCCTCGATACTTTGCAAGCGTTCTTACAAATAGTTGGCGATAGCAAGACACCCGACAGGGACACGCATAAGATGTAGGGAGTCGTTCCACGCGGCCTTTGCGGATGCTGAAGGGCAGTTGACAGAGCCGCACTGTATTGCGTAGGGGAATTGATGTTGGTCTTTGGGTCACAGGTGCGTCGATGCGTCGCTCGATAGTATGTTCTCTCTCAACGTCCTCTCAGTTTATGTCATGATCATTCATAGCAGAGATCGCGACAATAACTCTGCGAACAGCCAAGTCGTCAAGTGTAGGTGCACATGCTAGCTGAAGCATCTTATCAATGAACAGGCATCCTACAGTTGCCTTTACTCCGCTATCATGCCATATGCGCGCCTAGGAAGACACTCACGACCGCCAAGAAAGCAGTTCCAGGTGGCGCGGTCACGGATATCCTCAAGCAGATGCGTTCGTCCCTTACCGGCAAATGTCTCCCTGTCCAGCGCGCAGCATCCGAAGTTCGCCTGCACCATCTCGATTGAAGCTTGACTGACTACTTCTTCAGGTTCTTATTGTCATGTATGGAAACGACCACCATCCAAGCGTCCATGACATCGATGCCATCATAACTCTCTGTGTCAAGAGCTTGGAAGGAGCGGAGCAGACCACCAGGCATTCACTGTCCCTACTTGTCGGACATCTTCTTGCCACCACTCAAATTGAAAGGCTGGTACCGTCGCCGGACACGTCATCCAAAAGCAAGAATACCAGCGACAACGCCGACGCTGAAGACTCGTCTCCTTCCCACGCTGCAGCTCAAGACGTGACGAAGCCGCTGCTGACACCGACGGAGATGTTCCATCATCTATCTTCCCAGTACAACAAGCCCAACTTGTCGCGCAAATGCCGCATTGGCCTGTTCGAGTTTTACGCTGCGCTTTGCACCAAGCTCGGTGCGAACTTTCTGGAGAATTGTTCGTGTCGCATCTAATGACGGACATCGCATGAGTCCCCGGAATGTCAACTCGATACGATCTACTCCTCGTTCGGCGGCTAGTAGAGATACTACTCAGAGATCTTGTTGGAGTGCGGATATTGAGCGAGCAAGGGCAGATCAGTGCTATTCAGGATCTTGCTCGTTCGTATCTGAAGCGGTGGCCTGCCATGATGCCCGGGCAGACAGCACCTTCATCAGTTGTCTTGGCCAAGAAGCAGGGGATACCGACTCATGGACTCCTGGCGTCTCGAGTCCCTGACTTGATTAAGATGGCGTTCACGGCATCGACTGCATATGTGACTGAGATTCGTCTCGAAGGATTAGTCCTGCTGCAAGTTGTTATAGAGGTTGGCTGTTTGGTCTCGCCTTTTCGTTCGCACTCAAACAGTTCCGCAGGTCTTTGCTGCCTCCCCCGATCCTGCCTTCGACGATCTCCTTTTGTTTGAACAACATCAGGATCCGATCACTGCTGCGCTCACGCCTGCTTTTTCGGCTGATTCAACGCCTGAGATCTTGGCGTCAGCGGTGCAAGCGTGTGCTGTCTTCGTCGGTTGTGATGTCGTCAAGGACGTGGGCAGAATGGGACGTATTCTGAAATTGCTAACGGTGGCTTTGGAGCAATCCGAGGGTATGATTACTTACCATCTACTTCCATTTGGTCTTGCTCATGGTGACATCGCAGACTCGGGAATGGTGTAACTTGGAGAGTCGGGAGAGCTCAGTCCCAATGCGTCTGCCATGCCGAGACTATCCACCGTCTCGGCTTGGGTAGAGCTGGAAGTTGCAAGTGTCCGCCAAGAGTATCTGAAAAAGGTTGTTGAGCGTTACCGCTCTACCCTGGCAACACTTTGGATTGTGTCACTTCGAGACTACGCCAGTATCAGAACAGACTCGGAGTTCCTGCACGATACTTCATCGGTCGCACTGGACTCGATTTATTCAAGCCTCGGGAAGAAAGTTCTCCTGCCTGTGAGCTAATTTGGCATTGGGCTTCTGTGCTCCAGTACTCACCATCTCGTAGTAGTACACCAAATCTTTGGGCTCTTATTCTACAAGCGGTCGCGACAAGCGTGCAAGCTGGCGATCTGCATATCTTGGCTGCCATGCGCGGGCAAGAACCAGGTGACGCGAAGCCCCAGACCAATGGCGCTCAGCACACAGAACCTGCCATTTTATTCTTTGTCATCTTCGGTCTGATCTTCGAGGCATTGGCGTCATCTACAGACTCGTCGGCCGTCATCTCTCCAGCATTCATATGCTGTTTCGGGATCGCTACTCGCGGTGAAGTGTCTCGTTAAGCCCGAGTATGCCGGTAATGCCATGATGGAACCAACAATATTCGACGAGTTCATCTCTGTCTGTTACCGCATGGCTATGACAGAGACAGCGTCCGTTCAGTCTCATCTCATCGAGGTTCTTTCCGCTTTTGCGGCTTCGCAAGAGTCCTCAAGTGTCGACGGGTATGTGTTTCAGACCGGCCATTCTTTCTCATCTCTGACGGTCGTTTCTAGGGCCATCGAAGTCCTCTCTCACACATCTCCTCGTGCGCACTGTCTCAGAATCCGCTCCTACATCCTAAAGCACTCAACATCTGCTTCCCATGGACCAATCATTCGTGCGTAACTCAAACTATAACTTTGTTCTCTCATGGGCAACAACAGAGGGCGATATCGCCGACCGAATTAAGATGATCACGACATGTTCCTCTGCATCTACAAGCATCGCGGCGTCTATCGACACCAATCGAAGGGAAGACATTCGAGGAGTTGCCATCTTGCTCTACAGCTGTACGTTCATCATATGAATCAGATTACGGCCCTTCATCGTCGTTGTTAGATTCGCTTCAAGGACGAGTCGTCCGAAATTGACTTAGCGGGTCCAACATTGCCATCCCTCAAAGGCTTACTAGATCTCCCAACCTCCACTGCTTGCGACTCTCGTGAACGTTATGGCCGTCTCGTACATGCGTTGATATCGTCTTGCTTGCTCAATATCGACGGTATGCGTGGGCGCGATGGTGCCACCTCGACCAAGAAGATGAAAAACAATCTGCTTGCGGCTGTTCTCATCTTGATGATGATACCCACGAACGTCAACCGGTCCTGGAACACTGCTGCTTCTTGATATCTCAGAAGCTGCTCGATGCTAGTGAGGTTGGTTCATCTTGAGATGATGCTTCCTATCTCTAACGTCACCTTCCTTAGATGGCATTGACCGCGGCTCGTTGTGCAAAAATCTTGATCACAGCGTCCGCTACTGGGATCCCTGTGCTGAGACAATGTGCTCGCCTGCTGATACTCAGTTTGATCGAATTCATCGCGAAGATGGCTCCTTCCGTAAACGACGGCTCAATCAAGGAGCACCATGCAGTCGCAATCGGGGAGGTATGGAAAGCATTCTCTGCATTCTTTGCAACCATCGCAGAAGATCACAGTAAGTCTGCTGGTTGACCGTAACGACGCAAGCTAACATGTCTTTCCAGAAACCCGACTACTCGGCGTCCTTCTACCCACCATCACTCTGCTATTGACCAACTCGCAAAGCACGCTTTCACCAGTGGTGTCACAGAGCATTGCCCAGCTATTGTCATTCGCGACATCGTCGCCTCTTGCGTTCAAAGAAGCGGCTGGGAAGCTAGATCCTACGACGCGGGAACTACTTGAGAGTTCCGTGCGGCGCGCTTTAGGCGGAAGTGCTGGAGCCCAGGCTGCCGGGGCGACGAAGCCTCAAATCTCTTTGCGGTCGTTTTAGTCTCGTATCTTGACGGACTTGTAGTAGAACAAACTTCACACGCCATGGCTGATATAGTCACACAATTGTACATTAATTGTACATTACTACTAGGTGTTCTGACCGGAACGAGTCCTATTGCTGCTGCGTCACAAAACGGTAAGAAGGAAGAGAAGCTCCAAGCAATAACGCGAAGTCTGTCTGAGCGGTTGCAGCCATACTCGTTATCCGCGCATTTGCACAGGGCAGGACGACCGGCAGAGATCGGGATTGGCATGCTCGCCTATACTCATGACGGTACGCAACAACCATCGTTTACTGCCACGAATTCGTTATTCGCGCATTTGCACAGGGCAGGACGACTGGCAGAGATCGGGATTTGCATGCTCGCACTCTACTCATGACGGTACGCCTCAACCATCGTCTACTGCCACGATAGCGCTCATGGCAATTCCCTTCAGGGAGCATTTACGCCTCTTGGGCTGACAACCATACAAAGTCTTGCACAAAGAGGGGCACATAGCATAGCATTGACCTCGGGTGACGTCGAGTCTACAGATTCGGAAGCAACCATCCTGGTTGACTTCTTGCGTTCCACAACCGCGAACCAGGAGATATACGCAGAGCATTGCGATCTTTCGTCACCATCATCTATCCAATCATTCTGCACCAGATTCATGTCTGGGGACAATACGAGGATAGACGCGGTTCTGCTCATGCACAAACGAATACCAGCACGTTGGACAATTTGATTTCTTGAAGACCATCGATCCGCCCTCGCACGCTCTTCTAGCTTTCGCACGCTCTTCTAGCTTAAAGTTACAGAGTCTAGACATATGTCGAAAACGAAAAAGGCGCCATATGTTCGTACTTTCTGCTGAAGGACTGTGACTGGCTTGCGCTGTTAACTTGGAGCCATTGTGGCTGACATACTACTTAAGACCCCGGGTTATGCCATGCATTGTGTTCATTGGCATCCCCCGGCAAGGGCAGCCATCTCCTGCACCATGTCGACAGAAGCAAGGTGCGTTCAGAATAGGGTGTATCCACAACCCGTCTCGAAACGACTGAACTGTGTCTTGAGACGTGGAGCAGCCAATCAGAATTGCGTCTCAGGACTTTTGAGCGAGTGGCGGATACACCGGTGCTAATGTGCATTTGCAGCAGCTATTATATTATTTCCTAACTCGGGCGGAGCGGGGTATCTTTTGATAACATTTCATGTTGACATGAGTAACTTAGGTATGTACATGGGTGGCATAACCTAAGTTAAACATAAGTCAAGATATAGACTTGTGAAAGGACATAACAGTTATCTTAGAAGTAGCATGTTTCAGATGGAGACTTGACTAACCCAGTCCGTGAGAAATTGTTCTCAAAGCTTGTTACTCGGACAAACGTGTTACTCATAGATACATTGATACTTCGAAGTCCTATGGTTATGACACCCAGTTCCTAACTTCCTACTTGAGTAACATATTGCCTCAACAACGAATTACACGGGGGCGGCTTGTGAGTCCATAAGGAGCTCAACGTCGACGAACAAGGGCGCTAGTACCGAGGAAGGAAAGTAGCAACGGGAAGGAAAAGCAAGTCTCAACGGCGCGTTCACAAGGATAATCATGAGGCCTGCAGGCCCGATGTCGACGAGATGCCATACAGAGCAAGACCACCATGATTCGTCGACGCCCGACCATACGGAGCGGCTCGTGAGTCCATACGGAGCTCAACGTCGACAAACAAAGGCGCCAGAAGTGGGGAAGAAAAGTAGCAACGGGGGACAAGCAAATCTCGACGGCGCGTTCACAAGGATAATCATGAGGCCTGCAGGCCCGATGTCGACGAGATGCCATACAGAGCAAGACCACCATGATTCGTCGACGCCCGACCATACGGAGCGGCTCGTGAGTCCATACGGAGCTCAACGTCGACGAACAAAGGCGCCAGAAGTGGGGAAGGAAAGTAGCAACGGGGGACAAGCAAATCTCGACGGCGCGTTCACAAGGATAATCATGAGGCCTGCAGGCCCGATGTCGACGAGATGCCATACAGAGCAAGACCACCATGATTCGTCGACGCCCGACCATACGGAGCGGCTCGTGAGTCCATACGGAGCTCAACGTCGACAAACAAAGGCGCCAGAAGTGGGGAAGGAAAGTAGCAACGGGGGACAAGCAAATCTCGACGGCGCGTTCACAAGGATAATCATGAGGCCTGCAGGCCCGATGTCGACGAGATGCCATACAGAGCAAGACCACCATGATTCGTCGACGCCCGACCATACGGAGCGGCTCGTGAGTCCATACGGAGCTCAACGTCGACGAACAAAGGCGCCAGAAGTGGGGAAGGAAAGTAGCAACGGGGGACAAGCAAATCTCGACGGCGCGTCCACAAGGATAATCATGAGGCCTGCAGGCCCGATGTCGACGAGATGCCATACAGAGCAAGACCACCATGATTCGTCGACGCCCGACCATACGGAGCGGCTCGTGAGTCCATACGGAGCTCAACGTCGACGAACAAAGGCGCCAGAAGTGGGGGAAGGGAAAGAACGGAAAAACAAGCTGTCCCAATTTGAATCATGTGTGTTCTGTCACTGTCTTCTCACGGTCAATCATGCGATGCGTTGCCGAGGCCTGATTCAGAGGTCCGGATCTCGGCGAAGGTTTCGAAACCAACTTGAAACTATTGCGAGATCCTTGAGACGCTCTCGAGACGTGATGGTGACACATCCCACTACGCAGGTACTGTATGTCGTCCCAGTCTTTGTCGCCCCAGTCTGCTGCTCAGATGCTCCGTCAAGAGGTCAGGGACATAACTTAGCAGGAGAGGCTCCAGGTGAGTAACATTCCCTGTCTTGTTGGTCTAATCGTTTATCTCATCATCAGACTGTCCTTGCAGCTTTACACGGCGATCTGGCTTGGACGCGCTCATGTTTCCGCGCCGTTCGCAAGGCCGATACGGAGGCCCTTCGCTGGAGACTTGATGATTGTATCTTTTGCCACGACGAGGACACCGACTCCCACTTTGTTTCGCTTGCACATTATCGTACTGTATTTCTTGACTCACCTGGTGCCAGCGTGCCAAGAATGAACCACGCGAGCAGCTGATCTGTATCGCCCATCCTCGGTTGTTGTATATTGACAGACGCGCCCAGTAAACATCTGGAGCGTTTCGTAGCCGTACCTTCTCGGGAAGAGGTTATCAGGGAAGGTGCTTTGCTGACATCATCTGGCCATGCATTCTCGTCAAGGCCGAGTTCCTTTGTCCCAGTCTTTCTTTGTTTTCGTGGCTACGTCTTCATTTTCTCCTTTCACGAGATCTTGACCACAACACAGAACGACTGTCCATGAAAGACAACTTCCTTCAATATCGGCAAGGTTGGTCGCCAGATTCAGTTGCAGACTTACGGTGACCGATACCTGCCAGGCTCCTCCTTCCAGATGTCGGATTCTGATGACGACGACCCAGTGAGACCGAACGTCTACTTGGATGATGATGATTGCGATAGCGTTATGGAAAGTCGTAAGTGGTCAACCCTTCTAGCGATCCCCACCTTTGACCAGTCGGGCATCTTCATTCAAGTTTTCTCGTCGAAGGAACATGTCGAGTTGATTTCGGAAGTGTCATATGACGGCGATCGTCAGTACAAGCCTACTTGTTAGTAGTTGTCTTCATATTAGCGATCGCTGATGCGAAGTGATTTAGATCCGCCCCGGGAGCCTTCCTACGAGTCCTTAGCTGGCGGGGAAATCATAGTCGAGGACTATATGACAACAGCCGTTGAGGACAACGACCGGGGAGTGTACCTGCCCGGTGGCGAACTTGCCATCTCGACGGAGGCCTGCAGTGGAGCACTTGAGGACGACTACAACTCCACGATTGAACGTCCTCTGACTAGCTCGCTCTTAAGGAAGCACTGGAATTCACAGAATAGGCGGAGTGCAAGCGATGAGTACCTCCCGGGAGGAGATTTTGCTTTGAACGAAGAGGACGCAACGCTAGCAGCGAATTCATCCCCTGTCGGCATTCACAACCCAGTCGACCAAGTCGAAGACCAGACGTCAAACAGAGCAGTGCACAAGACAAACTTACCCGGTGGAGGTATTGACATCGAGGAAGAAGGAGGGCAAGTCTTCGCTCATACTGAAGACTGGATGGCTCAATTACAGGGGGGATTCCTACCGTTCTATGGCAATCGATCATCGACAGTACCCATGCACGACTTCATGCTGGTCGACGACGAATTTGCCGCCGATGAAAGCACAGGCCAGGAGGGGTATCTGCCTGGTGGCAACGGCGCAGTCGACAGCGATACCTTTATGACCTATGCGGCGGATGACGGAATTCCGGTCAAGACTGCCATGCATGAGGATTACCTGCCTGGCGGTGACTATGCCGTCGAGAGCAATACCTCCATGACCTATGCGGCGAATGATGGACTTCCGGTCAAGACTGCCAAGCACGAGGGATATCTGCCTGGAGGTGACTATGCACTCGAGGGCGATGATAGCCCTATGAGCGATTTGGTGGATGACGAAAATTCGGTCAAGACAGATATCCAGGATGAAGTTTTGCCTGGCGGTGACTATGCAGTCGACGGCAATAACTTCATGAGCAATCCTCTTGACGACGGAATCCCGGTCCAGACTGCCATCCACGAGGAATACTTGCCTGGCGGTGACTATGCACTGGAGGGCGATACCTCCATGACCAATCCGTTCGATGATGGACCTTCGGTCAAGACCACCATCCACGAGGAAGGCATACCTTGCGGCGACTACTCCGCAACCCCGTCGGTCAATGTATGGTCCTCGGTTGAGAACACCAATCCGTTCGATGATGGACCTTCGGTCAGGACTACCATTCACGAGAATGGTCTGCCGGGCATCGACTACTCCATAGCCAACCCGATCAATGTCTGGTCTTCGGCTGGAGATACCCCCCACGACGAATACTATCTGCCAGGTGGCGACTTCGCAATCCAAGAGTCCAGAGTTCACAGCCCCGTTCGCCGGGAATCTGCTGGCGCGGTCCACCTCAACGGCGAACGTTCACACAGTGATAGCATTCAGAGGCAGCATTTCTCCGATAACGACTACGAAGTCAATCCATTCTCACAAAAGGCCGAATTCGACCAAGAAGTTTTCGCAGTCGCGACCAAAGGGAGAAGCGGGGTGCATGCTGTCGACCCCTTTGACCGTTATCAAGGTGAGCGTACTCTGATGCCAGAAGGCGAATGTGCTGTTACTCATGCTCTCCTCAATAAGGGCTCAATTACTCCGCTCCAATGTCGGACGTCTTCAATCAACAAACCGGAGGGGTGTACGGACACACATGGCCATATGTGCAGGCCCTTTCGAGCGGAGGCATGGAGCCAGCGGACACTGATATGGCCGACGTACAGGGTAGTACCGGCGTCCACTCACAACACAATACGTCGATGATCAATGATGAAGGTTCGTATACTTTGCTGCACCGCTACGAAAAGATGCTAACTCGTCAATAAAGGAGGTTCAAATCATGCTCAGACACCTTTGAAGGCTCACAAGCAGCAAGATGTAGCCTTACGCGAAGGTCTGTCCATGCTTCAGCTGAGGATTGGTTCATTTAATATACATGCGCATTGCAGCAGATCATTCATCAGATCCGGCATGCTCGGCCGCAATGCAGATGGACCAGGATATAGATGTCAACTCCTTGGGTACACCAGAAAATCGAGGATCGCTAGATAGTTACACAACACCTGCGCCCACCCCTACACAATCACGCGGACCACCGAGGTCCACTCATTCCACGCCAAGGAATGGCAACTTTCCAGTTCCGATGGCAGACTCTGTGTTTACCACCCCGCCTTACATGCCCCGATCGGGCCGTGGAGGCATATCAACCCCAACTCAGTTTTCATTCGTTGTCAACACACCTTCGCAACTCCCTCAATCTTCCAGGTCATCTGGTCTTTCACGTACGAGTAACAGAGTAGGTGCGCATCCAGCCTCTGTGGCACATAGCTAACCACCGTCCTATGTCTCAGCAGACTCGTCTTCCTGCATTGGCATCCACGGCTCATGCCGCTGTACTCTCCACCATCCCTGAGACCCCTGCACGTGCAGAGCCTGCTGCTGAACAAAGCGAAGCACCCTCTGCTCATTTCGCTTTGAATGCCCCAAATGTACAAGAGCCTCCTCGTCAGGACCAGGCACAACCCGTACAATCCGGAAATGCTTCAACCCCCACAGCTTTGACTCAGACCCCTCAATCGCTTCCAGCCGCATCACGAAGACGTCCAACATCACCTGAGCGTCAAGCGCGCTCATTCAATCACGGAGGAACAGAGTCTACGCAAATCTATCAGCACGCTACAGGTCCTTCCGCAAATCCGGGCCTCCTTCACCCCCCCCCCGCATTGCCTGCTTTTTGCTTCGTGCCCTCAACTCGTTCTTCTGCACCACCACCAGCTCATGCACCGCCGCCAACACCTGCGCGTCCGCGTCCGCCGCCACGGCCACCTGCTCGCCGATCTGCACCAAAACATCCTCTTCCCCCTCCGCCAGCGCCGCCTTCTCGTCTCCCGCATACTCGTCCCCCGCCGCCGCCGCCGCTTACTCGACCCCCACCGCCGCCGCTTACTCGCCCCCCGCCGCCGCCGCCACCTAATCGTCCCCCACCGCCGCCGCCGCTTACTCGACCCCCGCCGCCGCCGCCGCCGCCGCTTACTCGACCCCCACCGCCGCCGCTTACTCGCTCCCCACCGCCGCCGCTTACTCGTCCCCCACCGCCGCCGCCGCCTAATCGTCCCCCACCGCCGCCGCCACCACCAACGCCGCCACCGCTGCCGCAGACTCGCCCGCCTCCGCCTCCGCCTCCGCCACCGCATACTCGTCCGCGACCGACGCCATCCTCGCATACACGTCCGCCACCGCCGACACCGCCAGCTCACCCCCTTCCTCCTCCTCCTCCTCCCCTTCCTCACCGTCCCCGCCCTACTCTCGGATTGGCTCACGTTTCCTCTTCTTCAACCGGTCGGCCTCCTTCATTGCCCCGTGCCCCCATGCCTGCTCCAAAACCTTCCTTAACCAATTTCCCCCCCATCCCCCCATCTAAACCCCTTCCGGCGTCCGTGCATCGCTCTCATCCCCAGGTAGGCAGTCAACCTTCTGATCCTGTGTCAGTGCCCTCAGAGTCCTTAGGCACATATTGCGAGGACCACTCATTTCAGCCGTCAGGATGATCCCGAAGATTTTGGAGTGGAGATTGCTGCTATTCCACTTGACTCTGACGAAGACAGTCTTGATGATGAACTCCAACGAAAAGCAGATCGTCGTGCCCTGCGCAAAGTAAGTTTTTATCAGCCTCGCAAACATTCATCTCATAGCGTAGTTGCGTCACAGTATGCCTCAATCTAAGACCGATGCCAGGGATACACATCGTTACAACTGTCTGCGAGTGCGTGCCATGCCATGTGTTCCAACTCTTTTCCGTTTCTCACATCTCTCTAGACCGTTGTTCACAGTGTAATGCATGGAGGTCTTCCTGTCTCGGAGGCAAACGTACACACCGTGGAACGATTCAATGCTACGGGACGTGCGCCTATACAACCTACCGTGGACTCTCTTGTCTTCGATGTCACTGGAGACATGTCCTCGCGATGGAACAAACAGCACGTGGAAGTATTTGTTGAAGCCATAATAGCTAGACCTCAGCATCGCGATGCTGACGTGAGCATGCTCCGGGCTATTGTGGCCACCCATTTTCGATATCGCAGGACTTGCTATATCCAGAAACAAAGGCAAGATCTTGACGCTCCCGAGGTTCAAATGCAGATCTTCAACAAGAAGCAGGATGTGGCCACCAAGAACCGAATGCGTACGGTACGTGTGTGCTCGGTGACATGAATGTGCCCTAAATTTCTTTGCAGCTACACAAGAACCGGATGAACGGTTTATCTTCGTACACTGAGATCGATGACTCCTGCAAGCGCAACCACGCCCTTCTGAAGAGTCTTCCAACAGGCTTTATGAGTGAAGATGAGGCCGAACCGTCCAGAAAAACATACCAGGTCAAGACCTATCCGTGGAGGTCCAAAGATCCAAGGATCGTAGATCTTCTTCGCGTTGCAGATTACCTCCATCTTTCCACACATTTCAAGCCAGGGTCTTCGAAAAGGAGGGCTGGAAACCTACCGAGGACTCGAATTGCTTCAAATAAGATTTCTACATCTCCGCCGATACCCAAGCTGCCAATCAATTTCTATGATGCCTCCTATTTACAAACCATGCGTCGAGATGATCCTCTCACATATGCAGCACTGAAGCCGAAGGCGCCGATCCAGTTGGACGAACTGCGGTTCAATTCCCAGGTTCACGCGTATGTGCTCAAGTAATCCAAGCTCAAACTAAATTTAACCGTGTTAATACAGATGGGCGCAGAAAACGAAATATGGGATACTTGGCCGGCAGAAGAACCTGTAGGCGCCGCACTCATAGTCCTCTGTTGCAACGTGCTGTAGGTACCGAGAAGAGGTGTGGGCGCTGTGTAATTGCTAGGTTACAAAAGCCTTATAGAGCTATTCTATTCTATTCATACGCGGCACGGACCACTTACTAATCGCCGGACAGGACCAGGTTCTTCTATACATCTTGGCATGATCTCAGTCCGGATAAGGTGACAATCCACCCTTGCTATGTACAATTTCAGAGCGATGACCGACATGGTCTTCCATACCCCAGATGCAATGAGCCGCATACTGGGCAGTGCTCGCTTTCCTGATGTAGTGGTCCTCAAACAGAGCACCGCTCGTCTCGGATGCAGCAAAGACCACCCCAACATAGCGTTTCAGAACCGAGTACGCCAGCACTTGACCAGCGAGCGTGAAAATCGGGACCGGGCCATGCAGTTGCGCCTCTGTCCCAAATCGCATGATTGTGAAGAGTATGAATGAATGAATGACTTGTGATTGCAATTGAAGGCCAGGAGGCGAGATGTTGATTATTTGATTTCCTAACTCGGGTGGCCCGGGGTAAAATAGTACACTTTGAATTTGCGAGCCGTCATGTTCCTTTAGTGGGACCACCAGACGGAATATACTTACTTCCTTCCTTCCTTTGGGCCGTCACATCCCTGCTTCTAGCTATAGCAGTCTATGTATTAGCAGTGCCAACCATCCTCTGCTCTGCCGGCACACACAAGTGCGTCTACCCGAGTCCTTGACCCTCTTGGTTCCGTCCATCACCAATATTACGATGCTCCATCCAACGGCAATCCTGGCGGCCAGTGACGGCTACTTAGCGTGCGGAACGGGATACCAGTAAAAACAGTGGAATGCTCGGCTGAGTTACGCGGAAACCAGTTGATACGCCGTTGTTGATTGCGACAAGAATCCAAGCTTCAACGAAGACGGTGTCAAACACACAATGCCTAGTTCATTTTGCAAACAATCAAGCCAATACTCGTGACGCGCTGGTTCGACGGAGTGAACGTGCTCCAGCATCGAGGCATTCGATGGCTCGTGCCACGACAAGCAGAAACTGGTACCTGTCGGTGTCACTCATCAGTCTTCGTGAAATCATCCTTACTTATCCCACAGTGGTACGGGTTCCCGTAGTCCACTGGCCGTGCGCGCCTGATGTCGTCTTGCTCTCCTGCGAAGTAGCTCCGAATGACACAATCGTCGTCGTCGTCGACAAGCTAAGTATCAGGACTTGCCCTACGAGGACTCTGGGTTGACTGCTTGCATGGTTGGTCACGCCCCTGGCGCCGTCGCTTCCACCTTGCCCTTGTATCTTCACGCTTTACACCTCACATACCTGCCAGAGATGAAGACGCAAGCTACGGCACGATCTTCAACATCCTCTTCAAACCGCCAACAGCCCACAGACGACAACATGGAGACTTGCCCCGTTGAATCCCCTGAAGCACCACCTCGGAAGCGCCACAAATTGACATCAACTACTCCTGCAACCGAATCCGTCAGTGAGCACGAAACGGTCCTCTCACTGGATGAGGAATACGTTCCAGAGTCTGAGGAGCTCGTGGAGACATCATCCCTTTTACCATCAACGCGTCGCAACAGAACCCGTGGTCCCTCAAGGCTACCCAAGTACCCGGAACTCCCTCTCAAACTGAAAATCATCGTCAGTCAAGCTGTCTTACATTCAGGTCGTTGTTCTCAATCTCGTATATCATGTCCGCAAATCTTCTCTTTTCTCAAACCGATGGATTTAGTCCAACTGCAGCGTGTCCGCAACGAGGAGGTATCACACCTCCTCCACTCGTGTTCAGATATCTGGTGAGCGGCGCGTCAAAACTTCGCAGCGGAATATTCTGACTTGCCCTCCGTTCCTGAAGCACCGCAAGAGATTCCCGAGAGCGATTTTGTTGCGCTGCTATTCGAACGGCGTTGCTTGGTCTGTCAAGTCTCCAAGTGTCACGAGCCCCAGCTAGGTATATGACCTTAGAAATGCTCGAAACCCACCAAGTTGACCCAGTGGGAGGCTTACACCTCGAAGATGACTACATTTATCGAATGTGTGAGCAAATCAGACCCGAAACGTGAGGGCTTTACCGACGCTTATCCTGTTATAGCTTCTGTCGCGATCAGCATGATATCAGCCCTTGCTGGCCCTTCGATATCGAACTGTGGTACGACGACTGCGTACTGTGTTTTGTGCCCACCTTTCATGACGTGCCTACCTTTCATTATGAGCCGAGTACGTAGTGCTTTGCTGTCCCCAGCAGTGTGAGCACTCAACATGAGTTCGCTCAGGCTACAATCTGTACTATCATGTACCTTTGTTCAAGGGCCTGATTGATTATGCGCGTACGATGGATACCGGAGAGGATCTCCGAGCTTTCTTGATGGACAGGATGCTCGCTATTTGGAAGGTATGTGAGAGCATCATGCTGGCTGCATCAAATCACTAACCGTGTGTACAGCATGCATATGAGTGTGCTGAATTCAAAGAAGCCCTCAACAACAGCAGGGCTATGACTCGAGACAAGCTTTGCCAGGAACGCTTCGAGAGGTTCGGACGCCTTACATGTACATACCGACTTTGGCTGATGTTTGTTGATCGGATTCGTAGCATCCGAGACCGCCTCCGTGAATTGGGTTGGACAATCGATTTTGGCTGCGGGTCATCAAAGACAAGATAGCATCGTACAAACTGGTGCAAAAACCCCAACGCCTGACGGATAGAGGTATGTCAACCACTCATGCCATGCCCAATTTGTGGACCGCATAACTTCTTTGCATTCGCAGTGTGGAAGAACATCGAGCCCGAGATACTGAAATTCATGCAGGATCAGAGAGCTGAGCGGCACGAGAAGATCATGTCTGACTGACAGAGAATGTTCGAGTATTTCTATGAGCAGGCAATGCGACTGGCATGCAAATCCGACCTCGAGCTCGAGCTCGAGCCGCTGATCCCAATCGACGTTGCGCACGAAGAGCCGTTCCGCTCTATCGTCATTCATGAGACAAGATTTGAAGAAGACATACATATTGAAAGCATCCCTGTCCGCGACTTTGTGGATGTCGTAAAGAACCTGCGCCAGCAGATGGATGCGCAGCTCATGCAGCAGCTCGACGCGCTGGGACTGCCAACGAACCTGGAGCTGGCGGTATACTGTTGACAGTGCACGCAGTGCTCGCGGAGCGTGTCTTGTCCCGGCGTTCTGCGGCTCTCCTGCTCTGGGACAGAGTCCAACTCTGACTCGGACACCGACACGGCCTTTCACTACCTCGGGCCTGTGTGGAGAGCGGATAAGTTCGAGCTGGTCCCCAGTCAGCATCGCATACGCTTCATCAGAATGGGCGACCTCGACACGCCCTCCGCCACGCAGGAAGAGCATGGCCCGTCTGAACCCTTTCTTTGTGCACAAAGTGTATCTGGGCCGGAGCAATATCGCATTCATCATCTACAATGGTGGCAGGCCTTTGTGCGTACACTACATAAATGCTCCTCACGCTGCTTACTGATGGTATGCCAGAAACACTCCCAGCATAAGCGTTGGGCACTTGTCCTGGATTTAGAGGACCAGATCAAGTTGGATAGAATCAAGCACAGCTTCACTATGCGGTGCCCGCCGTTCCGATTCCGTGGCGACAGAATCGAATGGAGAGCAGGACGGTGATATGCACACCGCTTCGCGTTCCAAAGCTCCGCATGTGGCGGCAATGATTCTTCTAGAGAGATTTTACCTCTCGTGTATTGTCAATAATAAACAGGTACTATGTGCAACCTTTGGACGAGGTCCCCTCGCACTGGGAAAGTACGACGTCGAGAAAAGTGCCAGTCCTGTGGACGTGGGTAAGATATGTAGTGGTTCTGTCGCAGGCGAGGCGGTGAGATGAGGCTTACTCCAGTTGTCTGAATGTTTCACTCGAGCTATGAAGTATCCCGTTTTTGCGTATTTCCATTCAGGAGGTCTCCGAGTCGCGAAGGAAGAGCGCTGACCAATCTTGCGCGGAGCCGGCAGAAGAAAGCGCAACAGAAGGCCGCATCGGCTGCCAAAGAGCTTACTTGCCCTTGCTGACCCTCAGCCTCGCAAGCGCCAAGTCAAACCCAAACGCCAGCCCTTGCAAGTATCCCGTCAATGTGAATGGGCATCAGACAAGGTGCACCAGCGCGCCGTGCGGAGTCGGGGGTGGCCTAACGGCGGTGAGGTGCTGCCATTCCCCGGACCATAAGAGCCTGGATGATGGCAACGGTGCAGATAAATCTTCCATTCGTACCCAGGCGTCGAGAACGCTCACTTTCTCATGTCCTAAGTGTCTCCGACTCCACACATTGTCACTGGGAGTGAGCTATGTGGGGACTTGAAGATGAATTTGTACTGGTTCCAGCGGCTAGTCAGCCAAGCGACGGGAAGGCTGGAAGGAAGTGGACATACCACATAGCATGATTTGGTTTGACCACTCACCCTGGGGAACAATCACATTCCATATATGTCTTGTGATTCTCCGTATGTCAGAATTAACGACACACGCGATCAATCCTATCAGACGCGGTCTTCTCCTTTCGCTACCGTCCATCTACCATACTCCTCTATGCCAATAGCTATTGGCTGCAGTTTTTGTCTCTTCTTTGTCTTCCAATGTATCTCCCATAGTTGCCGACAAACGGCCGGCCAGTGCAACACTCGCAAACAAGGCGGTGTGGCCTCGGTACCTCCCCACATTTCCTCATCCTCCATTGCTTTCTTGCTGCTACACATCTAGTGGCTCCACAAAAGCTAGTCCCAAGCAGAAACTACAGTAAGCAACTACATGTTTCATCTGCAAATCGATGTTTATGCGTGCTATCCTATGTCTTCCACTAGCACCTGTCTCTTCCTCGCCAAGCTCTCTTCTCGAGAATGGATCTTGTACCTATTGTGGAATACACACCTCTTGGAGATGACCATCATGCTGACAGGGTCCTGGCGTCACTCCAGTCGGCTAGTCCGGTCGAAACTGAGGAGCCTATCGCCACCATCCTGAACACAAATATCTACCTGCAGCCTGGTCACGGCCAGGGACTGTCAGCGGTCGCGACTCGCATCGGGGCCCTTCACTTCGTGGAATATTTACGATGCAGTTCTGTATTGACTTCATTGGAGAAGCTTGCTGGCAGCAGACAGCAGCTGGTCAGTCAATACTCTTCGAATGCCGAAACCGACCTCTACATCTGGCTCCAGTAAGTGTAACTCCACTATGCACGACCCAGCCATTGTGAAACATTGCTTTTTCTCTTTGCTAGGCTCGCGGACGCCAAGACACCAACCGAATGGTCATCAGCCAGAATTTTCGCCAGGAGCGATCGCCAGCTATGTGAGGTCGTGGGTCCTGGGATCAAGCTCCTGGAGAGTGACATGATGGGTAGAGTCTCCCCACCACCCCCGCCACCTTTCTACTATCCGGACCGATTCCTGGTACAGCGGTATGTCCATATGGTTGTGCCATGGACGCAGTACTAAGTCAGTCGCTTACTCCTCCCAGGAAAATTGTGCGCAAGCGTACATCTACGGCCTCGATCAATTCCCTCTAGTCACTATTCCACCATAAAGCTCTGCCAAACCATCTTCATCTGTACCCTACCAACAAATCTTCTCTGTTGATCAGACAAATCGTGTACATCAGAATTCACCGCTTGTTGTTTCATCAATGTAGACTGTTTTCCTCGTGCTGAATCGGCAGTCTAAGAATGCATGGAAGTGTGCAAGAAACAGCACATGGTCCGTACCTATACGTACAAGCGAGCTCTAAGATCTTCGGGACATCGGCTTCCCAACTCCAATTGGTGTCGCCATACAGTCCTCTTATAGTACTGTAGAGGACTCGGAGTGGATACAACGTCACGTGCACCGTAACGCCCCTGACCTTAACAACAGGACCAACGTTGCGCGTTACGCACCCCGAAATTAGAAATGCGGCCGCCTTGGCGGCCGCCAAAAATGGTAATTCTACCCTGAGTAACGCCGCCAACGTCAACAACAGAGGCCGCGTTGCGCGTTACGCAACGCGAAATAGGATACACAACGGGGGCCGCGTTATGCGTTACCGTTGTTACCATACACTCCTCTACAGTATGATGTACTTCCTTCCATCCACCGATTGCGAGGGCAAATGTCTGGTATGGGGCTTTTCATAGGTCGTTAGGTATGTGTAGCATCAACCTTCAGGTATCAATGCTATAGAGCTGTAAGCGGGTTGAAATTGCGAAGAAGAAGCTACACACAAACGGCTCCAGTCCAATGGTCTTGTCCAGCTGCAGGAAATGTTGGGACAGACCTTGAACCGGACCACAGTGAGGGAGGCTTGGTCAGCACGACAGCGGACAGCTGGGTACGGGAGCCGTATGTTGTGTTATGATGTGATCTCTGTAAAAGAGGGATGTGCCCTAGCTGATGACACTGTGGTTGGCTGGTGTCCAACATAGGATGCAGGCGATGCCACACCGATGTGGTTCATGAGGTACCCAGGGTGAGGCAAGGGAAGACCGCCGTTGAGACTGAGAAAAGCTCCAAGGGTTGTCCGAGCGGATGCGAGATACGGCTTACGTCTGTAAAACCATTTTCTTCCGTGGACGATTGGAGGCAGATGAGAGTGGAAAGCAAGGAAGGAACTCGGTTCAGGGCCTATTGTGCAGTGTTTGGTGACAGCTTTGTTCTGTCACCCGAGGCCTTGGTCACGGTGGCAGTTTCTGCAACTTCAAGTACTGTACGAGAGTGTATGGAGGCGACATAACGCGTAACAGAGGGCCCGTCGCATCGCCTAATTTCCGGCCAGTAACGCATAACATAAAGGTCGTCGCCTAGGGTGAGTTGCATTACCTGCCAAAAATGGTCATTTTTGTGGCGCAAAAATGACTCTGGTCGCCTAATTTGGCGACCGTAACGCATGATGGGGACCCCGTCGCCTCGGTTTGGGGTGCTACGGCGCACATGACGGCTGCCTCCATACACTCCCGTAAATTGGGCTCGCAGTCTTCACCAGTTCTTGTTCCAGCCGCCCTTGGTAGGTCATAGCCATTGTTCGAGTTGTTGACTTCAGTTTCTGTGAGCTGTCGGTTGCAGGGGCTGTTCAAGTAATAGGTCACCACCAGGAGATGCCTACTAATAACCAAACCAACGCCTGCTAGTAACTGCAGAGATTGGGCAGCTGCTGGAGCGAATCAGCTCATCTTGAATCATGTGCGAGAATATTGCCGTGAAAGATGACAACTGGGGAATGCATACGTCGGGGAGTGAGTGCATACCACCTTGTATCGTGCTTAGCTCGGGACTACTGCTCATAGAGCGCGCTGCGCACAGCGGCTGGAATGTAAAGATGTGTTGTAGTAGGTTAGTTGCGCATTACTTGTACTCTATACCACTCCATGTTTTGGGTTCCCCAAGTCTGGTCAATCACACTTGAAATTGTACGGTGCCATATTATACAAATACATCGATGACAGGACTGCAGACTCGAAACGTTAAACTATACAGAGAACTAAACGATAACACAACTGGGGGAACTTCATATCGAGTACACTCAATAATTTGGACTTACGGCTGAAGGTGAGGAGTGAGTATATCTACACAAGACTGCTCGAGTCCACAGGCGACCTTTTTGGCTTCCCTGTTCAGCCTCAAAGCTTTGTCCCAATCTCCTTGTTTTAGAGGACCCTTCTCACCATTGACATACGATTTGACACGAGATTGGTACCATTTCTCTGTGTCTTCCGTCCAGAAACCGACATTGAATCCACTGGATCGCCATCCACCATGCCGAGGAAACCAGGATATATAGGTCGGATGCTCCTGATTGTGTACATCAATGACGACGTAGACACCGCAAATGATGTCAATTTGATCCTGTGTCAGGCGTTCCTCACATAGGACAACGTTGCTAGAGAGAGTGGTTCGCTGTCCTCTAACCTCGACGTACCGCCCGGGACCCGATAGGACAAGGCTAATATCATCCACATGTTCCATAGCCAGACGCCAATACATCTCTCCAGCCATCAAAGCTGCGCGCAGTACACTTGTTCGGGAGAAAAGGGCAGCACGGCGGGAAAGGTATTGTCGGTAGTCGTAGACTGTTGGGTGAAACGGATGATTGCGGCTGGGAGCCTGAGCCACAGGAAGTGGTCGCTCCAGGCGGTACCCAACGGCTTTAATTGCCAATGAGAATCGGACTCCCATACGAGTCAACATCAGAAGGGTTTCTTGTGGTGCGCGAGCTTGCAATTGCCGCACGAAGACTAAAACGTCGGTCGCACGAAAGAAAAGGATGCGTATTGAGGCGAGCGGTGGATAGTCCTCTAATACCACCTGGTAAACAAGCTCTTGATGGTATGCAAACGACAGTTGAGAGATAACCGTTTTGTAAGCAAGTCGGCTGAGGAGATGGGACATGCGGATTACTGAGAGATCGCAGAAGGGGCCAAGTAGATTGTCCGCAATTGAATGGGTGGGTTGGTTGTATTGCGAGTAGGCGTACAAGAATGTCTCGAGAGCCTGCAGAGCTGCATCGGACAGCGAATATTTAGGATCATGAGCGCCATAACCACATCCCAACAGTCGCCGGCAACGATAATATGGTCCAGTGGGTGGTGATAGACAGAGTGCTCCGGGAGAGGACGCATCAAGGAAAAGAGAGTATGGCAGGTGCAGGCCGTGGACCTGAGTGATGATGCTTCCAAACGTGATAGGATCTACATGGCGCGTGTCCAGGGGCGGTGGGGTCAGTGCAAATACACGACGGTACTCGCGGTGGAAAAATGGGGCTTCCAAGTATTCGTGGATCTCTCCTTCCTCGGGGGGTAAAGAGTTAAAATCAGGGATCGACGAGAGGCCTACAGTCATGGCTGAGAACGAAGAGTATGGGCTAACAACGTGAGGGCCGGCAAATACAACAGAGTGTTCTGCCAAACCAACGGCGGGTATATCCTCTAGAATAGCATCGAGGGAGGAAGGCGGAGTACTAGCAGCAACAGTTGGAATTGGCTGCTGGAGCGCCTCATCCTCGAGACCAAACTCTTCGCAGAGATCCCACTCGTCGAAGGTGGAGCAGTACACCCGCTGGGAGGAAGGGAACTCAGCCCAAACACGTCGTGCCTTGTGAGCAGGTATTGAGACTCGTACGCGCTGCGTCTGGTCTGCATCTGAACTCGTCCGCACTCTCCATTGAAATACGTGGGAGGGAGGGAGAAATCCTCGACGAAGGGCCTCCTGCTGTCGGTTGTGGATGATGGTTTTCTGGGAGGAGGGAAGATCCAGAGCCAGGATTGTTCTTTCACGTCGGATAAAAAACTCCGACCAAGTCTCGTGGGATTGTGGGGCGAATTGAGATGAGGAGGTTATCAGCTGTTTTGCGCGACTGAAAGGGTGTTTAAAGCCGCCTTGGAAGCGAATATTCTCGAAGAAGACACCTGCCTGAATTTCGGCGTAAGGTCGAACATCCATAGCTAGATATTTCTTGACTGTCTCCTTGTGGAAACCATAGCGGTGTGCCAAGAAATGATCTGACGGCACAAGAGTATGAGTGCGATTGCCCCACCAAAACCAAACGGGCACGCGGAAGCATTCATAGTTCCAGAAGCCGTAGGAGATGTCAGACGTCTGTGCGTTGACGAAGATGCCAAACCGAGGTACACAGGTTCGCCCGTCAGCCTTGTTGTAACCATGGCCAGGAGCTGCCTTGTAAAAACCAGCCGAGGGCAGGAACATCCAACATTGATGTATGTCCTGCACTAAAGCATCATCATCGGGAAAGGCCAATCGCACCTCATTGCCAAACTTTTCCAGACTAGTCGGCTTCGAGGAGTAAGGTGCGTATAGATATGAAATTTCGGCGCCAAGGAGCACAAATGCCCACCGAGCCCGGATCAAGCGCTTGTGAAGGACAATGGGGTCGTTCAATACGAGGTGGTAGAGATATTTAGAAGGTGTGGGAGCTGGGAGGTGTTGTTGACTGGAGCGGCGACCGTTCAAGAGACCAAATAGAATGTCTCTCAAGGTTAGGAGAATGCGCTCGAGTAATCTCCACTGCTCAACGGTGCAGGGATCGAGCTGCCAGTTACGGTGGGTAGTTTCCTGGATGGGTATTTCCCATTTGCTTTGGAAGACGCAGGAGAAGAGAGGATCGTCAAAGCAGACCCGGTATACATCACATGGAATGAATCCTGAGTAGGGGATAGCATTTATGGACCAATAACATCCAACAAGGAGTTCGGGCTCAATAGTACGAATGTGGCGCGTCTGGTAGGTGGGAGGCTTGCCAGGCAGAGGGGGGAGTGAGTCCGCGTGCAGGATGGTGAAACTGTGCTCGTGGGTGTCGATGAGAAATTGGAGAGGGGGTGAGCTGTTTGACGCGTCAACACTTGCGTGTCAAGCAGTTTTGTAGAGTAATAAGAACGTACTCGAGGGGATCTGTCACCAGATCCTGGTCCAACTTCTGGATGTTGAGGCGCGCGGCCCAGATGTCCCTGTCCACTTGGCCGGGTTCGTAGATCACAGGGCGGAGAGCGAGGTCATCGCGCACCTGAGGAAGGAGACGGGTCGCAGTGATAGAATTCTAGAGGGAGATCAAGTATTGACTCTGGAAGTACTCAAGGTATGTACGAACGTACAATTGATCTGTGCCGTAAGTTAGGCGGGGAGTCTGGTGTGCACGGTGATTGACGAGTTTCTTGATGGCTGGAGGTGGTCTTGGGCATAACCTCGGTAACACCGCGTATGAAAAGAGGGTGGATGAGGGAGTCAAAGTAAGACGTACCAAACACAGCCACATCCTCAACTCAGACTCAGGAAGCAAGGAAGGAAGGAAATTCATTACACTCGGGAGTCTAGAGCTCATTTGGCTCTTGTTATGAATTTGCTCAACATGCTCATGTACTGAAACAATTTTGACTACAATTTTGACTAAGACGATTTGATATGCTCCTAGCATCAGCGCCGTCTTTTCTGCCAGCCTGAGAGTCCTTATACTAATAGCACCATTAGCAGGAGCGAGCAGCCGCGAAGAGACTCCAGCAACCACCACGGCCTGGGTGATCAGGGAACGGCTGCAAGAACGTAACAACGTTGACACTCATCCCTGACCTCGCGAGGTGGCGACCACATACAACCACCATCATCTAAAATCCAGGTCGGGCATTTACTCCTCCTGAGCCGCCTCTAAGCGGAAAACATTGAGCACTAAGGATTCATGAAACCCCATACTACCTTGCTGCCTCGAAGTGGCCAGTCTACCAAAACCAAAACCAGAACGACCTCGCTTCCCGGCCTCGAAGTCTTGTTAGCGAGCGTTTCACTTGCAAACCTCTCAGCTCTCGGATTCCGCCTTGCTGTTAGTGCACCTTGGCCGCTTATCGTGGCAGGAGAATCCACGGGCTACTTTGCGTCGTTGGACAGTGTCCTCGACGCTCCGCTCTTTGTTTGGCGCGCCTTAGACTACGTCTTCAGTCCCTATGCTCTCGCAGCCTCTCTGACTAAAAGCATCCCTCTTGCCGATCCTATTGCGGGTCAGATGCTTTGTCGTCAGGCACTGTCTTCGACAACGAGCGACCTGCTTGCTCGCCGTCTGCGCTACGTCAGTGACACATCAGCAGGCAGTGTCTTCCGGCCGACGGCATGCCCATCACCCAGTGGGCCGTGGCCCTCCGTCTTGAAAGTTGAGCAGAGAGAGCTCTGCCACTGTGTTTGTTCAATTTGTTGAAACTCGACTTCCTCGCGTCGCCTGAATCGGCGACTGCAACTGTTCTCTGGAGCCACGAACCTCTAGTCCGTCATAGACAGTATCTCTATCGTCTGACCTATGATGAGGCGATCATAACCTACGGCTTGAAACACGGTGAGCTCATCTGGTGTACTTACAAAGGGGCAGGGTACCATAGTAACTCCCTGTATGTATGTATGTACTCTGCGACCTGTCACGTTTCAGTAGTTGGGACCACAAGACGGTATATACTTCCTTCTTTCCTAGTACCCTACAGTGGTATAACAATGTTTTGTCGCGTATGTGCTCTGCATAGTCACTGTCCTCCCTCTAACCAATATTGTATGCGCTCCGCTGAGCGAGACAATAATGTATGATACCTACTCGCTTCCTTCGCGTCCCCGCGGCGCAGCGTCAATCCTATGCCATTTGACATAGGCAGCTTCTCTGCAATGACTTCCCTCGTCGGTCCTACAGTACCATGCATGTTCCCAGCGAAAAAAGTCCTGGGTCATAACCTGATCAGTCTCGGGAGATCCTCGAAGTTATGATGTACATACCAGACCAAATTCGACTCTGTTTTGAGGATGACTCCGTACGCTGAAAAAGAGAAATCGTACTGTCCGTTGGGTGCTGATTTATCGATTTGAATGCTAACGGTCCATGAGGCATCACGATCGGTGTGTTGTGTGGCAATGTAATCCCATGTATAGAAGGCATTGATCCCATATCGTCCAAGTGGAAATGTGTGAGCATCTGATTGAGCTTTGAGAAATTCTTTGTACACGTGTGGACTGGTCTGTCTGACTACAGCCATGAGAATGTTGACGTCCTCCGAAAAAGTTAGTTTAGGGGACAGAGTGCAATCTAATAACTCACTTCGCCAACCGAGAAAATTTTGATCAACGCCGCAATGAGATCGGTCATACTTCCGAAAGGCAGCATTGTTCCAGGATATCCGTTATATCCATCGCCTGGTCGTCCTCCTTGAGGAACCCGGAATCCCTGGCCAATTATCGTGCCGTATGCTACCTTCTGTTTATGTCTGCCACGCTTGATGTTCTTGGTATCCTGCATCGTGGCATGACTTTGGCGAACCTTTTCCAGTGCATGTGGCTTGAGAGCTTTGAATCGAATTGACCCCACTTCTGCACCTGTCTCCTCGTCGATGAGAATGGTGACATCTCTGCCACAACGTTCTTGAACACGTGGTCGTGATTGGATCGTTTGCACGTCTTCCATGTCTCGCACTTGAACTGTCCGTAATTTCTCGGAAGTCTACTCAAACAATCAGTATCCCGACTTCGTAAAAATTACAGACTCACGCCGGCGCCGTGCACGTATGGCGCGTGTATCTCCTCAAAATTGATCAGGAGTGAGTGTTCCATGTATGAAACGTCTCTTTTTCTACATGGTACGATGCGAATACATCGGGCCGGAGAGTCCTTACTTAACCCAGAACAGTGAACACAGTCTCGAACTGTCGGGCCAAGTACAACAGAAGGTCGACGAGTAGCATGCTTAGCAGTGAGTGACATCAGCATCAACAGGAATGGATGTGTTGTTGTACTCCTTCGACATGCAAGACTCGAACATGCTTGACGCATGTTTCGGTGTTTGACTACCAATTCGTAATCAGGGAGGGCAACCTGCGTTTGTTAAGATGCACTTCTGAGAATTTGCGACGCAGAGTACTCACATCTGTTTTATCTGCGAATGCAGCTGGTACGACCACCTCTTTCCAAACACGAATGAAATTGTGAGGACTGAACAGAAAGAAGCATGTCTCTGGCTGCGAGATGAAAGGCACATATTTCATGAAGTACGCTGCCATTGATGACTCGGGTGGGTGGACCTACGATGGTATTGTTATCACACCGATTCTTTCTGAGAAAATACTGGTTGTGACCTTGTCTATGCCACGAAAATACTGCGGACGTGGAAATGGTACGCTTGACCTTGGCGTCCAGAAATCGATGCAATCCGCTAACCTCATATTCCACCTATACAAGGCATATGAAGATATAAGTTCTTTCTTGAGAGCGAGACGCGCTGTGCCGTCAGAGACACGAACGATCATGAGTCCGAGGCCTGTTTTCTAGAGTCCATTGGTCTCAGAATGAGGACGTCTTCAGTAAAGTCACCTTCAGATCACTACGCCACTCTTCGTCTCGATAGATTCGACATGCCCTGAGCTCACGTAAAACGGTGACCATACGGAACTCGTTGGACCCGACATTCTATAGCTGGTAAACACATGGTCCTGACAGTCACATCACACTCACCTTGAAGAAGAATTCGTTCAATGACGCTGTCCAGTTCGAGAACATTTCTAATCTTCGTTCACGAGGAACAACGTGTGCCTGACGCCATTCGCGCAAGTTTCGAGCTGTCAGTGGGAAGGGAAAACTGCATTCATTTGGGTCCCCAGAACTTTCCGACGGGGTGGGCTCTGCCATATGTGGCGGATGAACGGACAGTTGGACCTCGTCCCGGCAGAGCTCTTCCGCAAACGTGCAGTCCTTTCGTAAGTCTTGCTCCACTTGGGCCTCTACAGTCGATAGAATATCTTCATCGCAGGTGAGTATACTCAGTAGCTCGGTGAAAACATATCGAAAGCGATCGTTCGCTGGATGATCAATGAATGGTGGTGGATCTAAGTTTAGATGACGGATCTCGCCCTAAAGATAATTGAATTTCGTGTAAATGTTTCATGAGATGACCTTGCCTGTCCTGTTCGACGAGCTGTCTGCAACCAGGAGTCGAGGTCCTTGACACGTCGAGAATATCTGTGGGATGAGTCAAACGAGAGTAAGGAGACATAATCAGCACTTACTCATCGTAAATCTGTCCTTCGTCCGCCATCTTCTTCTGCAAGCTTTTTGCAGAGAGTCTGCGTGAACTCGAGGAATGCGCCGTGGCCGCGGAAGCAATCGTACCTCGATAATTCGACGTTCAAAGATTGTAGCGCCGCGTCTATAGACATAACGTTAGGCCATGGAAAAGGAATCAACCATCACGCACAGCATTGTTTAAACTTGTCAGAATTCATGTTTGACATTCTTTTGACGTGTGCTATGTGTCGACAGAACGACTTCGTTCGTGACTGATCAATTTCGGAATGCCAAAGACCGCGCTGTATAATGGTTCGTTACTGCGTGTGGCCGTACCTACTGCCGCGTCAGAGAAAACGCATCCTGAGATGCATACTCACCCACGCTATGTCCCGAGTGATATGTCCGTCGTCCAATGCTGCGTCGATGTTTTCTTGCGGCGCTGACGCGGTAGGTAGGGACTGACGAATAAAATTCGTGAGTAAAGTGCGTTGACGCCGAGACCAAGACTACGACACAGGTCGCAAATTGTAGTAACGCCGTGCAACCTGTTGGCAGGGACGCTCAGACCTGACTATCCGTTACTCACCTTTCAAGCACCTTCACTTCCAGTCTTTCGCGGCCTGTCAAACAGCGAGCGAGTTGCGAATAAAGCGGTCGGTAGAAAAAAATTTCTGCGTTGAACCCGCCTCTTCCGTGACACGTACGGCTTTACAGCGGACGTGGTAGGGTGGGGGGAGAAGTATGGCCGTGAGAAACCATTTCTCCCGCAACATCATGTGCACGTGGACGTGCAGGGCTTAAAGTTATCGAGAGTCACTCAGTGAGGTGACACTGACTCAGTCAGGCTCCCAGCTGTCTCGTCCATCTTTCCATCATTCATCTCGCCCGACGCCCGTCAACCTGCTTCAGGCCGCCCCGTTTGGGTCCGATGCGGTGTCGTATTACAGGCGAATACCTACGGTCGACGTCGCCGCAAAGGGCCGCCCTCCGACGAAGCGACGGAACAGAGTGGTGTGTTGGGGAACTCATCGCCATTCTGTTTGCCTACGTAAAAAGCCTCAGGGGAGAAGGTACATGATATCGTCGTCACCGTGCCGCCCGACTACACCCAGTTTGGGCGCGACACCATTGCGGACGCGACTGAGATCTCCAGCTCACCGACGCCGTCGCGGTCAACTACGCCATAACCTGTACATTTGCCGATGAGGAGCACAGCATCATCTACGACGCCGGCGCATCGTCCATTCGCGCGACCATTGTATCATTCGCCTCCGACGCCCGTACCTTCGCCGACGAGGAGCACCACATCATCTACGACCCGGCGCGTCATCCGTTAGCGCGACCGTTGTATCATTCTCTTCTGACGTGACGCCACCCACCGGCGTCGTCCGGGGCGTCGTGAACGACCGCAGCCTCGGCGGAACAGGGCTCGACCGCAGACTACGCGATCTCCTCGCTGATGTCTTTGTTGATGTTCGGTTTCATGCAAAGGCGAACCTCCAGAATGTGGACCCTGTCATTGACGATCCAGACGCCAGCACCTGGTGCACGCTCTCCTATTTTGCTTGGTGTTCTGTTCACTGACAATCTCCGAAGTTCGTCCAACCTTAAACCATCACTCGCCGCCGGAGGTCATCGCTAACTTCCAAAGGTGCGTGCCTCCGCGTCTTTTCAAGCCCCGCAAGCGCGAATTACCCTGTTTTAGATCACTCCGACGTTTAGGCTTGTGCTTTTATTGTGGGCTCCTCGGCCATCTCAACGTCCTCGTCCATCCTTCCTCGCGTCGCCGCTTGTTGGTGTCCTTCTTGAACTTGATTCGGCCATTGGGACCCCGTTTGAAGCCGTCCACGGACGTCAGAATTTCTTTGTACGCTGTACCTGCCACATCCATCGCTGCTGCGCCTCGGCCTCAGCGTCTTCATCATCGATAATCATCTTGCCGGTATCATCGTCGGTCTTGAATTTCGATGCGTCTGGACCGGGCTTACGACGTGGGTTATTCGACGAGACTGGTGTTGGAGGCGTCAGGAGAGATCATGGCCAAGGAAGGGAAGGACGCACTAGTGACTTGGGTGGCTGCACCGTCCAGCAGATCCATGGGATCGTCATTGTCCACGCGGAGGCGAGCACCTTCAAGGCCTTGGGTGGGTTGCTGGTCATCGCTGTCGTCCAGCTTACTCTCGCTACCATACAACACATCCTCGAAGGCAACGCCGGTCTTGGCTTTTGTGATACCCACCTCATCATCACTCTCAGTTATCTCGCCAAAAATCGGCGGCGTTTGAGAAGAGCGTGTGTGAAAACCTACGTCTCTCAGCCTGTTATCCAACTGCTTCGCCTCTTGCATTGCCCGGACATGGGTAAGCACCCCAGCCACGAGAAGCTTGCGTTGCGATGGGCATATTTGTTGATAGTGTTTTGTCGCGGCGGCACGATCTCTATTGACTCCCAGTAATCACAATTTTGGTGGTATAAATCGCAAAAAAATGCATGCAAACGATCAATTTTTGTTTCGAGCTGCGCGACAATGCGTTGAAGGTGTAACTAAAATAGGTGTTAGGTTCAGGGCGAATATGACGGATGTGGGGTGGTAATGGTGAAGGATTTTAGAGCCCGGTTAGGTCGATTGGCTTTTGCGCCTGCGAGGAAGACGACGGAATGAGGATGGTGTCATTCACTGTAGGTGGTGACGGAGACTGGACAGCATCATCCACCGTCAAGTCAATGACGGTGCGCTTCGATCTGAGATGCCTTTTAGCATACCACTTAATGCCATGACTCCAAGTTGCACACACCTTTTCGCTCGTATTCGCCGTTTCCCAGTCAAATCAATGACTTCACGCCCGTCTTTCCTGCGTTTGAGGCGTGCCGAGTAAATCGTCAACGGACGATACGGACGTAGAACCACCTCTGCGCGAACGTGAACGGCGGCAGGGTTCATTTGCCAACCAAGGAACATGATGTCGTCGGAGACGGCGGCGGATGAGGCTTCCATTCGGGCTTGTCAAACCTTAAACGGGTGCGCCTGGGCTGAGCGTTCGATGAGAGGGGCGGAAAAGAGCAGTAAGCAGGGTCACAAGCAAGACCAGAGCAAGACGGAAGCGGTTCATGAATTCCAATCACCACGGGAGCTGACTATGTCATTCGGCCCCTGGTGCCGCAGATGCCGCCCTCGACTGACAAGCACTACTTTGTCTCTCGAGTGTGTACTTGAGTCTTTGAGACATGTGCATTAGTCATACTTCCTCTTCTACTCCTCCGACTCGCACTGTGGCCACTTAACAGGATGCCTTTGACAATGAAAGAGTATGGAACCTGGTGCGCTTTCTCGTCAATCCCTTGCATGCGCTGCTGGCTGATAGCTGCACGTATCCCTCTTAGGAGGGTGACTGTACATCCTGGGACGCAAGCACCTTGGACTGTGGATAGGACTGTCAAAATAACTGCCTTCGCACTCTCTGAAGAGGAGGGTATAAAGCTCTCTGAGCTGCGTTCTGGCATATCGTTGTCTTTTGGACGCCCAGGCCAAGCCCTTAAAAAGGTCGTCCTGGCATTCCTTAGCGTCGGTTCGGTGCGTTGACTATGCGCTCTCCTGCTGTTCATTGACAAATTCCCGTAGGTGGAACATAGCTCTCACGACTTTTTGCTCACGAAGGGCACATGTTTGTCTTTCACGGTGACAGGCCACAAGTACGCATTGATTACTTGACGATAACCTGCCCACCTCATTGAGCAACAGTCCCGTCGTCATTTCTGGACATTATCTCTCAGCGGCTTTGTCTAAGCCGGTTCTTCCAATCCCAGTGACGAGACTCTCTGAAATGCTTTCGGTAAACCTCCAGACAACACGCATCCTCACAACTTCTTACTTCCCAGCAAGACGAAACTCAAGATTACTGTACGCGGTGAGGATGATGAGCAGTTGGAGGTGCGCAATGTCTGGTGATCCGATTCACTATCGTAGTCAATGAGACACTCTTAGGCTGGGCCGGCATTGGGGACTGGTATTGACAATATGGGTGGCCTTGCTACAGGAAGGGTAGGCAGCATATGACTGTCATGAAAGCAAATATTGACTACTTACAGCCTTTGGACGATGACGGTAACGGCAACGGCGACCAGGAGGTCAGCGACAACAATGAGGCCGGCCACAACAATGATGGCGACGACAACGAGGACGAGGAGGAGGAGCAACCATTGCGCAAGGTATGAGGCACATATATGCTACTTCTTCCACCGCCAACACCAGAAATTCGTAGAAACCGAAGTACTAGCGTGGGGTGTTCTGACCTTGTTAGATGCAAACAACCCGATTCATAAATTAGACGGTTTACACATGTCTCACGATATCACTTAATTGAAGCCGCTGAGATGAACAAGAGTGCAATCTATATTGTCTTCTGTGACAGTCATCTACCTTTCGCTGACAAGGACAACCGAAGGGAGTGTCCGCAGCCTCATTTGGCTACTCATGACCAGGGCTCTGCTTTTCGCCGGGTGATGTCGACCTGATTCCGACGGCTTTTGAAACGATGATAAACGACTCGCGACGAGGCAAATATAGGTCTTGTAGTGCCCGAACGCTCATGGTCATATAGGATCTTGAATATTAGCGGACGATTGGTGTCAACAACCTGCCCTACAGAATCAATCATGATTGAGAGACCGGCATGCATAGCGATACTCAGCATAGGCCTGACACAACGCCCACTCTTGCTTCCTGACCATCACAGCCCAACTTAGCAAAAGGCGACACATCGCGTTGTTACGTTATGCACTGTTGGATGTACTGTGCTTAGCCATCAGCATCATCCTCACGCGCTCAAGCTCACCTTCCAGGGTGGACGCCACGAAAAATTTATCTTGCACGATCATTGTCCGCCTTGTCATGCTTTGGCTCTCAGACTCTGCCTTGACACTATGCTCTGGCTCTCAGACTCTGCCTTGACACTATGCTCCCAACTGCTACTCCCGAGACGAGCGCTGTTTTCGCAAAGCGAGCCCGGCCGCCCATGGGCCCCCTTCTGTTTTCGCAAAAGCGAGCCCGGCTGCCCACGAGCCTTCCTGGATCAACAGCTCTCCTTCTCCTTGTCGGGATGAACAGCTCTCCTTCCTCCTGTTTTCACGGCTCTCTTCCGCACAAGCGAGTCTGCGAATCCACTCACTCTGTAGTGCTTTCCGTTCTTTACGTTGTCCGCATTCGAGCACGAGGATTTTGAACGTCGAGGCCGCATCGCATATAGCAAACACGGAGATTTTGATTGTCGAGGCCGCATCTCACATAGCAAGCACGGGGATCATGAATGTTGAGGTCTCATAAAGCAAGGATTTTTGGGAGAACGAACGCTGAGCTCGCCCCTGGCGAGCCCGCGAGAGATGTCGTCGCACACAACGAGCCCGCGTTATCCGTCTGCATCCAATGCGGGCGCTTGAGCAAAGGCTTCTTGAGTGAGTTTATTGTGTTCACGCTCGCGAGGGGGGGACGCATTTCACTTGTGCGCTCGGCACGTGCCCGCCCTCTACCACACTGTGCGCCCTACCCTGACGCTGGGCCCCGCCTTCAGGTTGGGATGTGTCATTTCCATGTGCTAAGACATAGCCCCTAGAAGTGTCCCATCTTGTGGCGTTATTTTGTGACGCGAGGCTGAGTCGTACGTGGTGCTTCTGTCTCACTTGTCCTGAATATAAGCACCCCCCGGCACCCCCGTCCATGAGTGCGGGCGTACAGGCTGCATCAGTTTGGAATCGTGGGATGTGGATCCGTCGTGTGATTTCACTTGCTCTTTGGGGCCGAGGTTGTACTGAACATTGTGAAGAGTCACTACCTTATGTTGAAGGTCGCTGAGAACCAGAGGATGATTTCATGCTCTTTTGAGTTGTGAAAACAATGTGGCCATTGTGGACTTGCGTGAGGACTTCTATGCGAATGTCGGGCGGTACTACCCTGCGGCGAGGCGAACCATCAAGGTGTCCCGATGGGAAGTACGGTCTTACCCAGGCCTGAATCGCAAAGGTATTTGCTCGAAGCTGTGCATAGCATGTCTTGCAAAGTGTGTTTATAATTCAATATCAAGACATGATCATTTGCTGGAGTCAGTGACGTTTCACTGACTGCCCGGGGCGTTGTCTGGGGATAGGCAATGTCCTGTAAAAATCTTGCTCGCTGCGTCGCCCGTGGGAGGTCGGTCTACGGGGGGAGACGATACTGCTCATGGTGAGTGAGCTGCGGGCCGGCGAGCGCGTGATTGGGCCACGCGTGACGCAAACACCTATTGGTTATCCATCACCTTAGGTTTATCCTCCTCCTCCTCCTCCGCCGAGCAGCCTGGGGCAATGCCAGATTCAGATTGAGTCACAACCATACCAAAAAGCGTGCATTCGCGAGCCAGATTTCTCTGAGGTAATTGGCGGTCATGTCAATGATATGCGTAAGGCGTCAAAATAACATGTCGACCTAGAGCTAATCGACAATTTTGCTATCGGCCCTATATTCTGGCGGATATATAGCCAGTAGCTTGGAGTGATCGAGTTCAACTTTGGCCCCCGCTTGACACCAGTTCGAACACTCCAGCTCTGCAGCCACCCATTTAGCTACTGATACTCCACGCCTTGACGCTGCTGCAGGTAGTTTTTTCTGAAGATTGACCTTCACAATCTCCTCTAGGACTCGGATGGCAGTGCTGTAGTGAGAATCTGGTATGGTCCGACGTATGTCAGCGTCTATCTGCTTCTGCCTTTCAACCAGGTCTACATCGGTTGAGAAGTCGCCCGGGTGATTTGGGTGTTGCCCATGCATGGAAATGAACGCGTCGCTGTTGATCAGCATATCATATAGCGATAAGATCGGTCTTCGGTGTATGGCTATGATATAATTAGTAATTGGCATCGGGAAGAGACCAAAGGTTATCTCACATAGATGGGTGGCCAAGGGCAGCGACAATGCAAGTCTTACGAGACTGCGAAAAATATCCTCATCGGAATGTGCGATGTTTGTGGTTGAATCACCATGCTTCACATCCACTTCTCTTGACCAATGCGTAAGGTGTAGAGCTTCCATCATCCAGAACGACGAACCCCGGAAGATGGATGGCACTGGGGTGTATACCAGATGCAGAGTTCCGGGTGGCATGAATCTACATTGTGTCGGGTCAGGACTACCAGTCATGAATGGTCCGACTCACAATGTATCTCCTGGTAGCAGTAGAACCGTCACGATGGTCCCGAACTCGGACTTGGGTATTACATTTTTGCGTGAGGTGAGCCAGACCGTGATACTTTTGAGCTCTTGCATAGACAAGGTGCGTTTTGGCAAGAACATGGTCCAGAACTTTCCGCCAGTGATTGCGTCCACTGCTGTCATCTTGCCGTCTCCATCGTGATGCCACCACGACAGTGATCCAGCGGAGTGGGCCAAGCCCCAGACGGAATCCGGCCATGTCATCATGTCATCGAATACTTTCGTATTGTTGAAAGCCCGCGTGCAGTCATCTAGTCTCCTGGCAGCAAATTAAAGTGTTCTCGAGTGAGTGTGTCTCTCGCTTACCCATGTGGAGTACCGTCATCAGTCTTATTGGTGGGCAAGTCCAGGATGAATCTCACTCGCCCCTCTTCGATTACAGACCGCTTGAATTCTCGGAACTCCATCTTAAGACGTGGATTGTACTGCGCATCCTCCATGCACGGCGTGGGCGTCAATGGCACAGATTGCGTTATGGCAGAAAATCGCAGATCGTTGTCATCGCCAACTGGGGCGGAGCCTGCCCATTCTTTTTCTTGCTCTACGAGGTCTACAAATGATCAGAAGGAGCTCGGGGTTTCTGTGGTAGTGGGGGGCGGGGGATTTACCGAAAACTTCACATTGTCTGTTCGGCCACACATCATAATCGCCAAGTACGTCGTCCGAAAGACCCTGCCACCACGAGTCTATCTGCCGATCGCCCTTGAACAGAACCGGTGTTCCTTCAGACCCATGTTGTCGTACAATCGACTCAATGGCTCGTTTGCTATACAGGCTTTTATCGAAAACCAGCACTTCCGGTGTTGTAATTTCCACATGTCCGAACTTGGCGATCTCCTTGACAATTGTGGCGACCTGACAAGAATTGTCGAGATCAAAGACGATGTTTCATTTCTGTACCCGTACTGACCGGTGCGAGAACGTCCGTTCCATTTTCCATGTATGTGGGCAAGCGAGCTCGTACGGTGGACCCCGCGTTCCCTAACCACCAAATCTCTTCTCCGTTTGCAAGAAATGGGACGTGTGTGGACAGATCATAGGTGGCTTGTTGGCATGTGTTCGACCTGGAATCATTGTTAACGCCTATCACATATACGCAGCTACAACTCGTACCTTTCGATGGTCAAGTCCGGATCTGTTCTCCTTTTTTTGTCCGACCTGACTACGATGAACAATCGACTTCAACACATTCTCTTCGATTTGGCTTACGGTGCACTAGGACCATCAGCGGAAGCTTCCCTAAAGAATACTCATTCATTGTCGACATTATACTTGAAACAAGTGTATCACCTTTTGACTGCATGCTTCTTACTTCTGCTCGTCTCGACTCTCAGCCTCTTCTTGAAAGAAGTCATGTGGTCATTGACTTCGGCCTGTTCATGTGGAATTGCGATCTTGAGTGGGGCCCATGTTTGGGGTCGCATACGTTTCGACGGCAGTTCCAGAGCTGGGGAGACATCTCCGATAGCAGTTCTTACTCGAGCCAACCAGGTGTCAGAGAGTTTTCCATCTACGACGCCTTCGTCCTGGCGAAAGAAGATGTCCGCGCCCCGCCCTTTGGCGTCGAGGAGCCGGAAAACACGAGTTAGGAATGGCTCTGAAGCAAGAGCCGCTCGGGGGTCAGTACCATTGCTACCATGGCCACATCGGCATACGAGTGTTTTCTCACCTTCATCCATGTTGCCACTCATGGGCTCTTGAAACTCTGTCTCGAGACTCAGGAGATTGTTTCGAAACTCTGGTTCTGAAACGAGATCTGATTCCCTTAGTCAGCCGGCTCAAGACTTTGATGTATTTACCCTGCTCTGCACGAATTAGGAAAACAAATAATACTAATAACTACGAACCATGCGCATGTGCACCTGTCAGTGACTGTACCATGGCCAGGAGTACAAATACGCCTGGCAATTATGGGCGCTAGCATTCATGGCGGCGACCTTGGGTTGGCTGCAACTCCGACTGAGATTGATCTGTTGGTTCGATTGCGACATTTGTCTGTAAACTCAGAGCCAGAGGAGTGTGTGAGGGCGGAGGCAGATGAGAGTGACGTGTCCATCGCAGGACACTGTAGACAGCGATATTGCTTACTCTGGCTCATTCGCTGTCTCGAGATCGTCTCAAGACTGTCTCGAAGGTGGTTTCGAGATGCTGATTCCGGGTCCCGGGCCGCTGTTGCATAGACACCTAGTAATAAACGGAACTGACAGAACTTGTTGCGCGTGTTTATAGTAGGCCTGTAGTAGGCTGACCAAGGAAGACTGACAGACACCCGGATTGGTGAACACCAATGATTCTGAAGATCTTAAAGCTTCTTGACAGCCCGAGCTTCAACTTATGATCACATTTAGTGTGGCGCCCATCAGAGTCCTGCGGCGTGACTTCTCTATGGTAAGCATCGTGCGCAGTGCGCACACACCAGCCAGTTCTACTCATGATCAAGTCTGATCATTACCTCCCGAAGGCAGTACTCTTCAATTGCCAGGTAAATTGCGAAAATTCGAGCGAAGACATGGCTCGGTCAAGAGTCAAGACGCGGGAGACGGATTGGTTAAGGTAGTACTAGTAGTATAGCTACTATAGTAGTAGTAGTAGTACCGTACGTAACCGTCGTAACGTATGATTCGATGAAATTCAGATTGGATATGATTGGAGAAGGGGTTGGTCCTCGGAGAAGGCGCAGAGCACGAGATTTCAAGCTTCAAGTTTCAAGCTTCTAGACTGGCGTATCAATTAACATTGTTGACTGCCCTATTCCGTGGCTGCTAGTACGCGCCGAAACGCTTGATCATAGAACGACTGTCTTCTCTACTTAGAGCCGGATTTCAACTTTCCAGGCTAGCGTCATTTTGATTGAGCACGTGATCGGGATCCGGGGACGTGTAACGCCATGACTGGCACGTGCTAGATCTAGGGTCAAAATGACTGCTTTGTTCCTCAGAGTATGAAAGGCCATCGGTTGCACCTGCAGTCTTTCACCCTCATACCATCACAACGATATTATTTTCTCCCACAGATGATATACGATAAAGCTACAGGCGTCTGGTATGTCATCGACCGTTAGCCATTTTGCCTTCGTACTAAGCCCAACAGGTCATTGACTTTGGCCCCAGGCTGCCAAACTCCCTGGCTGGTTGAGGAAAACATTTTGATTACGAACATCGCTCTTGACTATGCTCTGGCTGACTTTGACCGTTCAACCTTACGCCTCAACTATAGTAATCCGGGCAAAGATTTCGTTACGGTGGTGGTGGCGACATTGCTGCCGGCAGTGAAGGTACGTTTCTTTGAACGCTGCCTTGAGAATAACACTGCAGCTAGTGCAACAGGTGGAGCACATACAAACGAGCTTTTTCATTGCGAAAGACCAATGGATTGCCTTTGAGGTCCTCGGTGCGAAGTTCGTACATGTCCTGATTGAAAGCGGGGATAGGCTGACGGATCTCCAAAGCACGTTACACATCCTGGGCCACCACGTCACCCCGACGGCCGTAACCAATGACCTGGTGTCCCCCCTCATGCACCGACATGGCGTCGGGGTTAGTCGTTCGCCTCAAGACACCCTTGCGCATCAGAGGATTGCTCCTAGCTTCTCGGAAAGGATCGCCGCCGCCTCAGTACGTGTTTTCAGCTAGAGTCAAGAGTTAGAGTTCGAACTTCTCTACAAGGCCATCGATGTACAGAAGGGGAAGGGAAAGGAGAAGGAGCCCCATGCGAACCCGGCAGGCGTCGGAGAGCCGCAGTTTGTGACCCCTGCTCAGCCTGGTCCCTCCAAGATGACGGTATGTTTTCTCGGTGCTTCAGTTGCCGCACATGACTGATTCCACTCCAGACGCGCAGGATGGCACGGAGTGACGAGGGCAACCTTTGAGGCGCGGTTTTATCCTTTCAATCGACGTACATACCAATGCCACGCACTTTTTTGTATAGGCTAAGTCTGCGCCGCCGGCGCACGCACGTGTAACAGTTCGCATATACTGTCCCGGGTAGCGCTGCCATACAATGAGGAATGTGTGTTTCGTCTTGTCAAAGTAAACCAGTGCTCGCTGTTCTCACTATTCGCGTCCCGGAACATCAGTTTAGTGACGACAATTATAATGGTCCCACCAGTGTCAGTTGCACTAGACTGGTCTCCGCGCCGCGAGGTTGGTCCGATCCGTCGGCGCCAGATTGGCACTCAGTCCCGTTGTCGACCAGGCTAATGGCGTCTGTCGTCGGCAGAAGAAAGAGTCTGCTGGCGAGTAGAAGGGTTCAGGAGCAGCCAGAAAAACAGGAGCAGCAGCCTGACCGCCGCTGGTGGACGCGTTGAACTTTGGTTCGGTCAGCCTCAGTCAGTGCAACCTTGTTGACAAAGACAAGATCAGAGGGATCGGCGAGAACATGATGTGAGTAAAAGCAGAGGTGTTCAATGCTATGTCGGCAACCTGATCAACGGCGACTGTCAGTGGCATCAAGTTAAGCTGAGAGCTTTACTCGTCTCAAGCAACAAGACCGACAGCTATAGGGTACTGATATGGAATGTCACTGCGTTACGGGGGCATGCATGCATGCTTGAGACTGATATGATGAGCTGGGGTCACTCACACTGATCCGGGTCTGGGACTGTCGACAGGCACGGTCTCTATGCGACGAGGCAGAGCTCTTCCGGCATCGCCGGGTCGCATCATGTCCCTGCAGTCACGGTCCTTGTAATTATAAGATGTATCGGCAGAACTAGCAAAGCGCCATGGTCAGGCCATGGTGTACATGTAGACTGCACCTGCGAATTCTGGTGGCTAAATTTCCTGTGCTTTAGTGCCTTGTTACTCTGTGATAAAAGATTGGCGACCTGAGTTTTGGGAGTACGCATCGATTTTGAGCGCTCTCACTTAGACTATGCTAACATCAAATACGGCTCCTGAGCACCGTGTAGCCAGATAGTTGTAGTGATTAGAGATCGTATCGGGCAAACATAATCGAACATAGCTCCAATGTGAAAAGTTAGCTCCAATGTGAAAAGTTACTTCGCCTCGCGGCTCCTATCCCAGTCCCTATCTGCTGTGTAGACATAGAACTGCTTCCCAACACTATGACACCAAGATACCCATCCATGGCCCATCGGCCTTGTCTCCTGGCGCAGAATTCGCAAGGGACTCTTCCTCTGCACCCATGTGTGTTAGTGTATGACCAGCCCCTGAGAAAAGTATCTCACCGTAAGAAAATTCAGGGTGTTTGGCTCCCTACTGATGCAAAGCTCTTTCGTGGTCACAATTCTGCAGCCGTCTTTGACAGTTGCAAGAAGTGGTTCGAGTGGAATCATGACTGCAGGAGAAGGTATCATTGAATTTCAAGCAAAAATGGAAGGTCGCACGTACCTTCTTCGGTGAAGGCCCTGTTATTGAGCAGAACGACATCTGCCAATAGCAGATTGTCCCGAAAACGGGCGCTGTGTCTCATGTCCCCTTGCTCCAGATCCACTTTGAGAGTAAGAAGGTTATGCATGTGACACCGACGCTGAACTTCTTCTCGAAGTTTATGAGCAAAGCTATGCAACGTCCCATCCAGTTCGATCCCATAGCCCCAGCATCCCGTCCTCAGCGCAACTTCGAACAGGACGTTACCTACACCGCTGCCTGCGTCGATGAACCTGCTGGATCTGTTGATTTCGAAGTAATCAATGATCCACTCGATGAAGGGCAGTTCCAACTCCCCGTATACCCTGTCTGAAAATGGCACGTATGTATTACATACACCTTTCTCTGTAGACGTGATGCATCGATCATAAGACGGCGAGCCTACGAGTGCAGCCCCGTCCAAAGGTTCCAAGTTGTACTCAGCAGCGCTGACGCCTTGCAAGATGATGTTGATCGTTTGGGAAGTCCGGAGCACCGACATGAAGTTGCGACGCTCGATAGCCTGCATCAGCGTTAAAACATGGAGCTGTACCCAAACAGTCAGAGCCTTAGTGAAACACAAAAGGCCGCCCTACCGATAATGCATTGCCTTTAGGTCCCCGGACCGCTGAATGAGCAATTAGGCTTCCTCCGGGGGCCTACAATTGACTCGACTTTACCTGAGCATACAGCACACACCTGGGCCTGGAAATCTTTGACAGGATTGTAAGATCGTCCCTCTAGGTCGCGTGGAGCAAGA
The DNA here is from genome assembly GCA_019915105.1 of Strobilurus luchuensis. NCBI lineage: Eukaryota > Fungi > Basidiomycota > Agaricomycetes > Agaricales > Physalacriaceae > Strobilurus > Strobilurus luchuensis. The sequence goes on along the minus strand of JAHLMJ010000002.1, from coordinate 808,247 downwards.
AGCAAGAAACTGGGATGTGGTGAGCTACAATTTGTCGATCTGCCGGCCGCGAACCTTTCTACGACATGGGAGACAGGGTTGTGAAGCGCAACTTCGGGATCTGTGTCAGAGACGGGAAAATCTAGGTCAACGTAGGAGGGATACATCGCTGACTGGGGAAGATGTACAAACAAGGTATATATTGATCTCGGTCGGCTTGAACCACGTCTCTGGAGTTGATGGGCACAGTCAGCTTCCCAACACGATAACCCTGACTCCTGAGATACAAGAAAACACGGTAGATGTCTTCCGAACTGACGTGAACCCAGTCATTGATATTGTTGGTGACAGCGGATGATTGCGATGGCAGGAGACCAGTCTCCGGTGATGATGATACAATCGGATCAACAAAGCGCAAGCTCATGCTTTTTGTGGATTCCCGATTTTTAGACCCTTTCGGTCTGCCTCGCGATCTACCACTCGTGGTTCAATAACATAGTGGGAGGTTGGGTTGCGTACGCACCGGCTACTGGCTTCGCGGCCCTTCGCTTTTGCCTTGATCTCTTTGCTCTGTGTAATCCATGATCGGTGGTTGAAATGCGCAGCTCGATCCGACCTACCGTGCGAAGTGACATTGAATTGTCTCGGGGAACGCGTAAGTGCTACTGTATGTGGAAGGAACGTAAGGAATATGCGGCACACATGATGCGGTCCCGGTTCGGATTTGGCCGACCATAATTTGAATTATTGGTCAGTCACACTGTATGAGTCAGCCAGCTCGAACTGACACAGTGCATCGGCTGGAGGCTCTCTGGCTGACTACCTCTGGGCTCCCTAGTGCAGAAGAGACTGACTCCGCCCTGTGACTTCGTGTTCGCACCAGTGGACAAGAAAATATAGCATGTTGAGCTACCGCGCTCGCCTTCCCGACGATTGCCGTGCGCTGCCTGCGATTAGTACACGATTGAGAAACCCACGATTGCTGTTGCTCAACTGCCTTAGTATCATCGTACGGTCCCTTTCGACGCGCTTTTGGGCGGCGCGGAAGACATTCTGAGTGGTCTGGGCGTGCGGCAAGCCCTGAGAGACTTGCCGGAGGATACACGATTTCGAGCATCTAGATGTATGAGGACTCGGATCTGCACCTATCGATTGTGGTAGAAGACTTGTTTTGAGTTGAACCTAGATCTTCGAAACAAGGATCGAAGAGGAAATTGAGTACAGACTGTGACTGACACTACGCTACAGGCCTGATTCGTTCGTTGACGTGCTCTTTGCGGTTTGGTTGGGAATTTCTGGGGGTAAGGCAGAATGTGAAATGGCAACTTGAAGGCGTCGCGAACCCGGCGGTACTTGAGGCTAATCGTAATGCGGCTTGTATACACTTGAGGCCAAATTGATGAGTCTTGTCCATCAAGAGAATGGCATTGGTAACTCAGGCGAGCTGGAGAGCACGGACATATATATAGAACAAGACGCCATTCATCGTAGAGATCATCAGCAGTCTGGACCGGTTACCTTCGGACCGATCAGTCCGCTCATCACCCCGACGGCTTGCACGCTATTCTGAGTGGGATCACTCAATCCAAACGATATCGTGGGCGCGCTAACGCACTCGTCATTCTAGCAATGTTTGTGTGTTTGTCATTCATGCATGGCTTTTGACAAACTTTGTACCTTCTTCCAATTTAACGAACAACTTGATTCTACGCTACGAAGAAAGCTGGACACAACGAAGCACATCTACTCGAGCGGATGGCGATAGGGCCCATATCTGTCCATCGACCTCTTCCTGAGTCGAGTTTCCTTTAACTCATCACGCTCTTCGTCTGTCATCGCACCCGGCTGGCCAGCTCTGCTTTTCCCCCGGGCTCTTCTTTTCTTCCGTCCTGTCCAATGCTGCTCTTCCTCTCGTGCTCTCTCGCGGCGTTTTCTCGAGTTTGTCAGTGTCTTTTGCGTGGCACGTTCAGCTTCATCTTGAAGAGCCCACGTGTAATGGACAGCAAAGACGTGCCGATTGCATTGAGGACCTGGTGTCGACAAAACTCAGCAAGCACAGCAAACAGAAAATCTCGCACCATACAGGCGTGTGCGCTGTCGCGAGAGTTCCACCATCTTTGGAGGCATCCCTGTGATGGAGAAGAGAATCGAACAATGCAGTTGAAATCTGACATTGACGACTCACATAATGCCACATCAAGCCTACACATGTGCATGTAAGAACATGCTCACGCTCAATTTCGTCCACATAGCATGGCAGCTAAAGATGTTGTGTCAGGGATACATCAAGATTCAAGCTTGATATCTGGTCGTACCGAGCACGGTCCGGCTCTCCAGTTGTACATGTTTTCCTCCCCAGACAATTTTCGATGATGGGCGTCTGCCTTCTTGATGGACCTCATGAATTCTCGAGTTCGTTCCTGCGTTGGGGAGGTGTCATTCAAAAGACGCGATAGAGCCTTTGTAGAATTAGTCAAAGTCGAGTTTTCAGGGACGTATCTTCACCTGTAGGCGCTCCTGAAAAGTCCAAGTGCTTGGCGCGGGATCCAGAAACATCTCATGGTATGGCTTTACAGGCCGATGTTCGTCTCTGGCAAGGCCAAGTGGAGGGAGACGAATCTTGACCGGAGGTAATTGGAGAAGCAATGGATCTGCTGGCTGCTGTTCACCGTTAGCTTCAACATTGAACTACTTTGTTGAATTCTGACAGCTTACCGCTTGTTCAAACATATTGGCGGTAAGGCGTTTCTGGTCAGCTACACGACATTGAAACATGGGCACTGACACAAAGTTGGTGAAGCTCACCAATCCAAGCATCATCAAGCTTGATGGTACGACGGCCCAAGTTGTCTCTTGTGTGACCTTGTGCGGCCAACCGTGCCCATGCCTCTGAAATGATTGCAGGAGCCTCTATAAATGATGATTCCGGTTCCCATCTATTTGTGTTCAGTTACTCCATGATGGAACGTAGACACGACGAACGAGTTTTCCCAGTCTGGATAGTCAAACCATTTTGTTAGATACCACTGACAGTATGGTAAGCTTCAGCCGCAGGGCAAGTCATGGCGGATCGAAGACGTACGAGTTCTCTGGAGCCTTGTCTTCCCCTTGCTTGGACTGCCAATACAACCTCTGTAGATTGTCGGCACAAGATTTGGACTAATCCGAGCATGTTCACTTACCAACAAGATATAATTTTGGCGCTAAAGGAGACTCGCGGGAGGTAGTGGCCGCCGTGTTGTTGAACATAGATCTACTACCTCTGTTACGATCCTTGCATTTTGGCATCGGGCCTCTTGCAGTATCGATGCTGCTGCTGAAAAGGTGTTAGCACAGAATCCTTGTTCTCCCTCCAAGTACGAGAGCGCCAAGCAGGGAAAGTTTGGAGTACGGCAGATGATCATCATGCAGTGCAGTAGACAGTGGCCATACCACTGAGAAGATCAACCAGACAGTAAGCGGAACCTACCCTCATGGGCCAACGTGCGGTGAATCTTGATCTTCAAGTACGAGAAACGACCACGCGGATAACTTAGGTACAAGCGGACTTAAGCTGACGTACCGGTAAGGTGGCTGTGCCATAGTTTATGCGTGCTGCTTGGTTTACCCACGCCTCCATCCTTCGCCCCGATTATGTCTGTCTCTCAGCGTGCAGCCCTTGGGTGTGTGCAGTTGGCATTTGCACGTAATGTGCACTACAGCAGTGTTATCCACAGCTCGCCACTGCACCGAGTCCCATTGGCTAAGCGTTTTGCGATGGCGAATCGTGGATTTTACACCGCTTTTCGTCCCACCCTTCCAGTCCTACAGACAAACGGGTGACTAAGGCCTCGGGGATGATCAAGAACGTAAATTCAACCATCCAGGACATCTTTGCCGTGTACAGGAGAATCAAGACTGGGGATGCTTTGTGATATATCTCTTGAGTAGTACTTTTTTCGAGCGACATCGCAAATTCCAATTTGCTGACGCTGAACGGACAGTCCGCCTTCGTATCACTCGCCATTCATCACGTTACCTGTCTTCTCATGGTGGACCAACGTATCAGAATGGACGGTGCTGCCCTTCCTTGGAATACCAAGCGGCAGGCCAGAGACTTGCTCGCGGCCTTGGAGAATCTGCTCAGCAAGCTCGAGCAGAAAGCCTTGTCTGGAGTTGAACGGGTATGCCCCACCTCAAAGTACATCTCAATCTCACTAACAACGTTCCAGGAGTCTGCCTGCTCCACACTTCTTGCCAAGACTCAAGACACCGAGTCGTTGGTCCTCGACGCGCTGTACTCCAAATCTGCGGTTCTCGTACACGATCTCCTCGTCCACTCGGTGACGTGTTCGACGCGTACGGAATTATTGATGCTCATCCAAAATTCGAAACCCAAATGCTCAGTGCTCAAAGCACACTTGACCTCCCTCATGTCTCGGGATGCGATGGAGAAGAACGTGCTGAAGACCGGAGCTGGCTGTTACGAATTGTTGAACGGATGTGGGGAAATCTAGGGCGCGACCGAGGCTGATGGCGCCACGGACATCCGCGACGTTCAATATGACGATGGCGTCGCGGGTCGCAGAGAACACCTCGGCCTCCAATGATCTCACGTCTCACGACGAGTTGGTGCAAATTGAACAACCCGAACGCCCATATTTGCTTTCTTGCCCTTATCGTGGCTCGTGCTCTTCTTCGTCGGCTGACTGGCGAACACCAAGTCGACACTGCGCTGAAGATAGTCCAGACACCTGATTGACATCAGGTAACGACATCCGAAGACCCCTCCTTGGACGTCCAGGAGTTGCGGGAGGTGAGTTCAAGTCGGTCATGTCAACGTTCGAAACTCAGCCTTCTGTCTCTAGCATATCGACGATACGAAACCCGGCAGGAGCATCGCCATGAAGCCCAATAGCAAGAACACTCTCTGCTGGGTATAGGATTCTCGGGTGACCATCGTGGCCGAGGTTTCGCCTCCAGAAGGGACTGTCATCGATTGGTTGATGCAAGACTCAACCGCAGTGAGTCTACAGTCGGCCTCATATGTCACTCCGTTAGATCTGATACCACGTGAAGCAGATGGATGCTCCCGACTATCGATACGTCACCCTCATGCGCAAGATTGACGAAGCAGCGACTACTTCTGTGGCAAAACACCCTCAGCGTTCTGTTCGGTAACATTCAGGACGGCGCCTTTGCCTTTTTGACTGGCATATCGTTGACGGGTTTGGATGACCAGGATCTTGCTGCGTTGACCTTGAGTCACTGTGTCTCGCTGTTGGAAGCGTCCAAGTCCACCTCATTGGCAGTCGATTTCCAGACCGTACTCCCTTCTCTTCTCGTCGCGCTCCAGTCACCGAGACTCCAGATTCGTGACACTGCTCTCCACTGTCTCACCACCATGTCAGACGGCACACAAGGCAACTTGGAACGCGTCTACGCGTTTGATAGTATCTACGGCACAAGTGCGAGTATGTTGTGCTCTGATGCTCTGACATAACCTCCCTACTAACGAATCTGACAGGTCTATCGTTATATCTCTCTCAAGAGGATAAGTACCTGGCCGCGCTGGTGGCTCATCGGGTTTATTACTTCCACGATCCTAGCTATGTTATCATATCCCACCGAGAGCACCTGACCCAATCGAAGACAAGTGGAAGGCGGCGGAGTGAGTGCCAGCACCCCCTGCTCCGCTATCGATGCTGACATATCTGCAGTCACAAACGCAGCGTCATCTCTTGCCTTTCGTCGCATGTCAACGCAGCGCCTTCCCGTTCCCGACATTCGCTTCTCAAGATTGTTACTCCAGTCATCGATGATTCGAAGGCGGCGAAGCTCCAGCCTTGTGTACAGGAACTTTTCTTGACGTCGCCGAAGACACTTCAAGAGACCCACGGACACGCCACCTCGGACTTCGTGGGCTTGGTCTCATCAGTCTTCGATATCAAAGCCCACAAGGATCTCAGCACCAACAAGGATGGCATGTGGTCTTCGTATTGCGACCTTCTGGCATACCTCGACCAGTCCAGTATGTCGTTCGTTGCCCCCTCTTGTTAGCTTCCTGATTGTTCCGTAGCGTACCGTTCTGCGACGAATCTGATTCTACAGAACCTCGAGCGTGGCCTGTTCAAAGCTCTGACCGCTGACCGTCAATTTGAGCTCTGTGACCTACTTGAACTGAGCAACCATGATCAAGACGTGGTACGTCTTCGCTCACGTTGAACAAACTTTTGCTCAGTATATTACCAGCATAGGACTGTGACGAAAGTCCTCGTTGCCCTATTGATTGAGCCAGTCTCCATCGTCAAGCTAGTGCAAGCTTTCCAACCGGATCCTGTCGACGCTCCTCCAGCCACCAAGCGTCCTCGAGTTTCCACCGAGTACGTCTGATTTTACGCATATCCTGGGCGAATCTAAAAGGGTATCCCTCAGCACTCCAGAGGAGACACTTCCCAAACTAAGTGTCCTCGCCGAAGTTCTAGCGACCGCTTCTCTTCCTGGTTCCTTCGACCTCATCGTGGCACTTGTGCAAGCTTCGAACAATGTCATTCAAGCTTCGACTACCTATGATGTCGTCGACGTTGTCTTCATCGAGCAGTCGTTGATGTCCGCTGCTGCCACCACCGTAGAGAAAGTCACGGTATGTTGTTGATCATCACGCGATTCGACTATAAAACCCAATTTTTCATTAGGAAGTACCGAACTTGTCGCCCGGTGCAATCCGTCTGGAGGTCCTGGTTTATTTGATTCGGAGTGAGTGACTCGAAGCATTCGTACAGAATCAGATCCTGATATCGTATCCCCTTAGCTGCCAACAATCCCCAGACCTTCTAACAGGCCCTGTTGCTGATGGCGACCCTAGCGCGTCTCAGTCCCGAATCGGTCCCGCACAACATCATGCCCGTGTTCACGTTCATGGGATCCAAAGTTTTCCATCGCCGTGAAAATGATGCGGGTATGGTGTAGTAAATCGTGAAATAGTCGATGGGCGCTTCATCGGAGGAGAAGCTGTGACGAACAGAGCGAACAGAGGCATCAGAGAGCGTAGTGCGCGAGTTCCGGAGGCTGTCTGCGGATGAGAACCCGGTTGAAGTGTGAGGACGCTCAGAAGGATGGCCGATGGGAGTGACCTTGGAAGTTGATGTTGCGACTCCAATATCATCAGTCGCACTGGTGCACCACCTTCACAGGACCGGACGAGAGGCCGACTCTGACAAGCGGGTCATTCGTGCCGCGTACTGTCGCCCCGTCCCGGCTGATGACTCTCTCGAGCACCACGAGAACGGCAAAGGTCGTGTACACGACGCCGTCCGGCCCAACGCGAGCAACATAAGTACGAAGAGACTCGTGCTCGGCGCCGTGTCCGGCCTTCCAGTATTCGACTTTGGTGACGATATTCTCCAGAAGGACGTTGTTGCCCGTTTCGCAGACGGTTCGCAACAGCTCATTGAGGTACGCGGAGGGGCTCAAGTGTTGAGGAGCAGATTTCGTCCGGCCGACTTTACCAAACAGAGTCTCATAACTGGCGGCGGCGGGATAAACGGGGGCGGTGAGGGAGTGGGAGACGCCATGATAGACCGAAAGAGGTGGCGAACTGCTGAAAAGATTCCCATACTAAAGATGTTCCAGGGTGAAATAGAGAGGGGGAGCAGGAGATAGAAATGAACATGCCCCCATCGCGTTGCTCAATGCATGGCGAAGCTTAGATACAGGTCGGAGTCGGGTATCAAGTGGCTCTGATGTGACACAGCACAAGGAAGTCTGCTGGCCAGTACTCAGGAAGAGTTGAGAATCTTGAAATTAGAGCTTGCTCGCCATGATAGGCAGGAGATTGCTAGTGATGGAGAGAACACAAGGCAAAACGTTAGTCTCGAGGCCAGATTCGCCAACATACTTGATGACAGTCGATCGAGTACCTGGCGAATCGTTCGGACCGGACTGGCGAAGTTACTGGTGTGCTTGGGGCAAGCCCTCGCAAGGTCGCGCATGTCTCCACCATCATATCTAGGCTTGCCAAAAAGGCTCAGTCATTCAATTATACAACCCCGATGACTGAAAATACACATAATTCGCCACCCCCACCTGTCACTACACCCGAGTGGCAGGTCCAAGTGCATAGGTATTAGGAATTATAAATTCATGCGGAAAAGGGCGAGAAAGGGTAGTAGAATTGTAGAGATATATAGTGAGTAGTTTGTACAGGGAGCCATGCCCATCGTTGGCCATCTTAGAATGAACGACGTGCTGAAAGATGGGAGGCGGAAGCTTGCCTCCCACTGGCAATAAAGAGTGTATATGTAAGCCCACGCTACCCGATCACGTCCAAATCCGTCGACAAAATGTGTTTGCGCCCTATTTTGATTCCAAATCTCGTCCGATCTCCGTAATTTAAATATGCCCCAGGAGCTCTATCCCGCTGATGCAAGTCAAATCACTTCCATAGTTGTTCAAGACTTGCAGTACAACGACCTGGAAATCCATTCGCATGCTAACGTTGAATAGGTAACCTCCTGTCATTGAGGGAGGCTCGGGTATCGTGAAACCTCCAAGTTTCACGAAAAAACCCTTTGCATATATGGCTGGGGTGTGGCGCGTTGTCTGGAAAGTCGTCGCTGGAAGAATGCTCATCTCAGAGGTGATCGGATGGCCGGCTGATACGAATCCCCAGATTAAGACATCCCGCGGCGTTTGTTCCCAGAATGCGAGCTTAGGTCCACGAACCAAAAGTTCGGCAGGTTTGCTGGGGCGTGCGAGAGAAAGAGCTATGTGACCATGGTTACCTGAAATCTTCCAGCATCGCGCCCGGTGACTTGCATATTGCAGTACGATCTCCGGAGGAGATGCGTCGTAAGCCTCGCTCACGTCAGCTCCATCGAGACGATATCGCCACAATCTTCGATACCAGACAAAGGTGGTGACCTCGGGCCTATGCGTCGGCGACGTAAGAGAAATGATGACTTCAGCGCCCGGTGAGATGGGGTAGGGCGGTGACGGTGACATCTCCGGTCCTGGCGCAGTTACAGTGGCCTAGAGACAGAATCATTGTCTGATATCACCACCTTTTGGGACGAGTCATACCAGTACTTTATAGGCTCTTGGAGGTAGCCGCACATAGCAAACCAGCATCAAGGCATACAAGACGATCTAGGCATAACTCTTGGAAAGGAGCTGAGATTAGGGTTGAGGGCCACTCACTGCAACTAATAGAGCGACACGGAGGTGCACATATGAGACGCAGCCATCTCTTTTAGGTTTGTGGTCGCCGAAGCTGCTGCCCGGAAGCCACTGTCGTCTGTGTGAAGCGTAGTTGGGCATGGAGGGCATGATGGTGGTGTGGACCGTGATTGATTAATTATGATAATCAATTTGATAGTACTCAAAGTTACTCGCCATCGGTGGCACAGTCCCGTGGTCGACCCTCGATCGCCCGACGTGGTGGCACTTATCATTGATAACTTGATACTGTACGGTGTACCAGTCCTGGTCATGACCATGTAATCATTTTCACGGACAGAAAGCGTTGACTAGAGTAGCTGTACACAATGCAATGCTCTCCATATCAGTGCAAAGCGTTGTATGATGTATCGGCGAAGCTCAAATTCCCATCAAAAGATACTCCGCTCCGCCCGAGTTAGGAAATAAAATAATAGCTGCTCGAAAGGCGCATTGCGCATGGGCACTTGATCTTGTCAACATCGTACAGCTACCCATCGAGATGGGTGATCATGGCGGTGGATGCCAACTCTTATACTACCACTCATAGATCCATGAATATCTGTGCGATCCAAACGAAGTACAAATATATGTCGTTTTCAACATATGTCTAAAGCTCAGAGGGATCGTGCAAGGGCGGATGCAGATGAAAATGCTACTTTTGTTGCAGGAGGCAAGAAAAGTTCTTTGAGGTCATCCTTCCCGCGAGTGTCTCGAGATTGTCCGAGAATGGTTTCGAGATTGTCCGAGAATGGTTTCGAGATTGTTTCGAGAATGGTTTCGAGACGCTGACTCTGGGTCTCGGGCCGATGTCGCATTATCATAGATCGGGATTCGGGACCCTTGGGGATTGCGCTCATCGGGCGACAATCACTAACCTCTTCCTCTGCGCCGAAGCCGCTTCGTGCCGGCCTGCGATAAGCATGGCCTAATCTTGCGGTGGCCTGTGCGGATATGGTGTGCAGTGGGAGGTTCGCGTGATTCGTTGCCCACCTCTTTCCAGTCTCAAGGCTCATGCAAAGGTGGACTCACTCAATCTCGACGGATGCATAAGGCGAAGATTTTCCTGGCAGTCCGAGCTCCCATCCCTTGTTAATAATTCTTGGTACGGCGTCCATCAGAGTTCTGCAGCGTCCGTAGACTCTTCTAAGAGTAAGCCTCGTGTGTGATACATGGCATAGTCCTTGACTCTCAAAGGAAGTACTCGCAGACCGTCAAGCCTAGCGGCATACGCATGTGGAGCCACGGCGCAAGGCAAACTCGCTGCTTTGAGAAGTCAGGCAGAGGATGAAGAGTCGCAGGTGAGGTCAGTTCTTGTAAATACCGGAACTTCGGCTGCGCAAACTTCAGCAACACGCTGATTTCTGGGCCTGCTCTGGAGTTCTTCACCGCCATCAAGCAGTGCTAAAGATCCTATTGCGTTTTCTAAGCCATGAACGTGGTCAAAATAGAAAATATGATGCAACAAAGATGGCCAGTGTGGCGACAGCCCAGTATACTAATCACGACGCAGCTTGAGCAGAAGGTAGAAAGTGCACGTTGTAAACCTACCTAGGTGGATAAGAGCATATCCAAGTCCGTCGTCATCAAAGGCTATAGTGCCGATAGGCCTAGCTTCCCACAAAGAGACAGAATCCAGACTCGTCGTTGCTAGATAGTGGATCCAGTCACCGTCACGACAACAGGACAAGGACTGCGAACATAACACTGTGAGATAAGACACTCTGTTCTGGATATACACTTTGACCCACCGCTATTGGTCCTATCTGTGGCTTGATATGGGCCCCAATCTTCAGTGGCTGGATCAGGGAATCACTGCGAGCAGTATCCCACAGCCTGACTCCACTAAGTGACGCGAGTACTACGCAAGTGTCGCTATGACAGATGTGAGCTTTCCCAGCAATATGTATATCATCCTGGGCCGGTAAGTGGAAGTACGTGCCCTTCGCTCCCGGCAGGGAGTACGTAAAGACTGCCCTTCCTGGGCCACCTACTGCAGGACCTTCTATCAAAAAAAGGTTACGGTTGGATGCAGATGTCAGCCTGGTGAAAGTCAGGAGGTATTCATTCACAGTGGCCTCGAACTGACCAGCGACACTGAGGTGGCAGCGGATGTTCTGTCAATGAAACTTGACCGCGGGTTTCGTATGTGCATTGTCTACAGAGAGTCAGCATATTGGTCATTAGTTGCATCCTAGACTGACAAGATGGGCAAGTCACGCCGCACAACATATATAGTATCATCCGGCTGATTTTGCGTGGACCAAGTTACCGACATTATTTTCGAAGGATGGGCGAAGGTAATGCTCATACTATGAGACCAGAGCCAGTCTGTATCTTGCTCTTGCCCTTCCAAAATATGCACGCCTGATTCCAATGTGATTGCCAGAAGGCGTTTAGTCGAGTTCAATGCCAGCGCAACAATGGCCTGGTCCAGAGACGTCAGAGTTCTGTATCTCACACGAGTCGAGCTCTAGAATTGCATGACTATGTGATCAGCTATGCATGTAGGATGCGCACAAACCTTGTCATAACCGAGAGTCTGAACCATCGCTACAACCCCGTCAGAAAAACCGCATATCCAAGTGGAGTCGTTCAACCAAATGAGTGCGGTCACTGTGGATTGACCCTGTAAACTGAAAACCGATGGATCGGCATCATCTGCCAAGCTGTCGAGGAACATGGATGATGCTTTGCGAGCACCCAAATCCAGGACAAAGACGCGGTTATCTGAGGCTACAGCAAGCAGAGATCCCTTCGTAGAAAATGACAGAAGAGAGATCTCGCCATTTCGAAGGAAATACGTTGTGGACATCGAATACTCTAGGCATCTGGCCATGGCGTCCGAGTGGCGAGCTGAAAGAGCGGGACAACCTCACTTTATGATCGATCATGATCGGGGCACTCAGGCACCGCTTCCGGTGTTTGCCAAGGTCAGGAACACTATTCTAGAGGACTGATATCGTTCTGAACCCGAACTATATAAGACGTACAGTACCTGATCATTCGTGCGTTAGACACAGAATGAGACCCACAGAATGAGCGTTTTGAGGTGTGTGTGAGCGCGAGGGCAGTGTTTGCCTCGATTTGGATCCGGGATCCGGCTCAGTCAGACTCAGTGACCATCATGTCGAATCCCCGAGCCCCAGCTGGTCTGGCTGCTTCCTCCTTTCGCTCAGATCCCCGAGCTCTTCACTCCATTCTTCTTGACCGCATGAATGCTCGACCTCGTTCGTCTCTCGCACGCAGCCCCGGAGCCCGCGCCATACTAGCCAGATATCCCGGCTCTCCACCATGTCCGTAATCCCTGGCGTGCGATCCCCGAGGCCTATACTCATGAGGTGAGCTCCCAAATCCCTGAAGTGCATTTCTCTCTGACGATCCCAGAGCTCCCTCCCCTTGCTAGGGATCCATTCCGTCCCATCGGCCGCATATCTCTCTCCCCGCCCTGCAGCGCACCCCGCGCCTCCCCTTCAAACTATTGCCGGAGAAAGGGGCTTCCCTTTTGGCAACGATATGGCACCTGGAGCATGTGAAACCTGCCTCTCTGTACAGTTCGGATATGTGTGGCGCAGTACCACAGATGACGATTTGTAAGACTGTCTACAGTTTCATTCCAGGTCCTTATAAAATTTTGCAAATTCACAGGATTTCCTCTGACACATGCGCCTACCTCGATGTCGGGCTTGAGACTTGAATATCGAATCGATGTCTAGGACTGCGACGACGTAATCCTCATGGCACCACCTTGCCTCCTCCCATTGAGCCTAGCGGGATTGCATGCGCAGAAAGTCATGTATGTCTACCATAGGCGATCACGTAGATATATCTCATCCTGATCACTCAATGTCGTGTGTTCGTGAGTAATTATCTCGAACGTAGGAGGTCCAACAGCTCCGAGAGACCCAATTTGACTTGGGATGCATCCAGGCCCCCCAATGTGGCCTGTGCTAATGCCCGCTTCTGATTTTGCAGCTGGAAATGGTTCAGCTCTCGATGGCCTAAATGAGATACACCACACGCACTTGGAAGATACGATCCTCTACTGTGCCATCTATCATCAGTTTGTAGATATGAACCTTCTTGTGTTGACCAAGTCGATGTACTCGATCAAACGCCTGTTCCTGCAGTACGCGTCAACCCTGTTCGGTATGGAAAGACTGAGGTCGCGGATTTCGTGTTACCTCTAAGGCAGGATTCCACCACAGATCTACCAAGATGACATGATTGCAAACGGTAAGATTTAGCCCGGTGCCGCCCGCTTTGAGGGATATCAAGATAACCTTCACGTCGACGTCAGACCTGATTGTTCGCAGGGCCTGTTCCCGTTGGCCAGCATTCATGCTGCCGTCATCTGTGTGTGTGTGAGCATCGGCTACTTCTTCGAACGGAACAAGATGGAACAATCACGTATCCGTACATCTGCAAAATAAGATACCGCGTTCATTGAGGTGCGGCTCCATCAGATCCAGCATCGAGGTGAATTGGGAGAAAATAATGGTCTTGTCCTGTCCATCGCTTCCAAGATCTACATTATGGAGAAGTTCGAGGGTTCGGCGAATCTTAGAGGACATCGGTGGTATGGTGTTGGGTTGACCTATGCTTTGTTCGTCTCGCCCGACCAGGTCAGCATGATCGCAGGCTATAGCACGACTGGTATGAGGCTTTACACCAAAAAAAGGTCAGTCACACACCTTGTCTAAGTCTCAGCAGCAAAGTCAGCGCCCCCATGTATTTGGCATTCCCATGCTGCGTAATGAGGTTATCTAGACTAGACCCAGTCTCAGAAGATAGCCTGTCGTAAAACGCTTGTTCCTTCGCGTCGAACTTACAAGCTTCAATGTGAAGCTCGCGATCTGGGAGACTCAGGTCCTCTGCGACGCTTGATTTCAGGCGCCGCAGCATCACCTTCCCAAGAACGGCCTCAATGAGCGTACGCGTGAGTCATCGGCCTCGTGGATCCTGTACTGAGATTCGTTACTTACCTGGAGCATTTCCATGGCTTTCTTCACGCCCTGATTAGACTTGAGCGGTTTCGCGACGGTCTTGTTGAAAAAGTTGATATCGGAAAGAGGTCCAACCCTCAAAAATCGGAACAGGGAGTACACCTCAGACACTTCATTTTGTCTGCGCAAACGAGGATTTAAGGTGCGAACTGAAGCAACGGTAACCACCTACATCGGGGTGCCAGTCAGACACCAGCGGTAGGTTGCTAGTAGCTGGCAACAGGCCGCTGAACACTTTGTCTGTGGATTCTTGATTTGATGTGCTTCGTCTGCTTTCGTGAGCCAGAGACCATGAGATGAGACGTATTCAATCCCTACCGAGCACAACACGTCGCCATTTCAGTTGCATGGTCGCATCTCTGATGAGTTTTCCCGTCTGGAGACCTGAGAGGTTACGGCTTTGATACGCTCTCAATTCGGACACCAAGCAGTTATACGACGTGACAACGATGTCATAGGTGTATAAAATGCTTGCCTCTACCTCTATAGTCAACGACTAAGTTTCAGAACAACGCAATACAAACTCACCCGCCGGACGTGCGGAGCCTTGATGCACAAAGACACGCAGGTTGGTAATCCTCCTGACTTCTTGGGCCCATTGCTCAACGACAGCCAAGGGCGACACGACGCTGTTGGTTTGTCAATTGGTCACCGTAACTCGGACGCCGTCGATATCGCAATGCACCACGACTCACAGAGTAGGGGCAAGAACTTGACCGCCGCGCGTTTCACTTGAGCGATCCTCCACAATGCGGGCCAGCATTTCAATGGTTTTTCCCAGTCTAAGACTTCGTCAGTCATGCTTCGAATCCTGAGTGGAAAAGCATGCACCCCATGTCATCCGCAAGTATTCCCCCACAGCCGGCGAGCTCGCGGTTCCTCATCCAAATCCGCGCTGTGCATTGGTGAGGTTTCAAGAGAAAGCCGCTCGAAAAGCCATCCACAGACGCTTCTGCGTGGCTCTGGATCATGACGGCCTCGTCTTTGTCGAGGTCCATCGATGCATCGAAAAGCTGGTGCAAGAGGCTGAAGTCGGATGTATCGCCCGAGTCGCTGCCAGGAGTGTCGGCTCCACTGTCGCTTGCAGAATCCAGGTCGGATGCACAGTCTTTCTCTTTGCGCCTGTGGTCGGAACGGCTGCCACTTACATATTCATAGGAATCTTTGCTCTCGCCTTCCTCATCGGATGAAAGGACGGTGAAGTTGGATCGAAACCCCTTCGGCCGCCTTGGAGCTTCATAGAAGGAGTCCTAATATATAATCGTAAAAGCAATCGGGATGAGAACACGCGTCGTACGCTGCGAGCCAGCTCGCCGAATGTATCATTGCTCATATTCTCTGTTCTTGAGCTTGGGTAGTGACATTCATTAGGAGGGTAGATGAGGCATGGAGTAGCTGCTTACTAGTCGGTTGCTTCGAGTGGCTAGTTTATGTGGCGAAGAGGATGTGAAAGGAGAGGAACATTTGTGAAGTGCAGATGGGACAAACGCAGGCTTAGGCTACACGAGGTTGATCGAATGGATATAATGCACCATCACATGACAGTGTCGCCCTTTCGGCCGCTGCCTTTGTGCTCGTGTCTTTCCGTCACTTTGCGCTCTGATTTGCTCAGGATTCAATTCTACGTCCCAGGCGGCTTGCAAAATCTCGCCATGTTTGGCTCCGAAAGCACCAACAAAGATGCCATCAATGCCGAGTCGAAATCGATGTCGAGAAGTGATGCATGGTAGTGTTTTTCGGATATCCCTCACTTTTAGCCCTGAACTATCTGAGGCATGGGCGCACAAACTATCGGCGCGAGATACTACGATACCCTTCTTTCTTTCTTCCTTCCCAATGGCCGCTTGGGGCCCTCACGACCCAAGACCTTTACGGGCGTTACGTGTACATACAACTACATTGTGCAACTCACTTCACAAGTAATTATTGGAAGGTGCACATTGGACGCACAGATGGCAGTGTAGCTCTTTGAAAAGTCTCTGCTGCTACACCCAGATCGTATCAGGCTCCGCGTCAGTAAATGCGAGCGACGTCAACGCCATGCGCGCGGCGGTCAGAGCGGTCAGCGACGCGTAGGCATCTACTAGAACCGTCCAGGCTGTTTCGCTACTTCTCAAAACGTCCTCTACTTCACTCAGCTCCTGTTCCCTTTGCCTCCTCGCTGGAAGCCCCAACGTCGGCTTATATGGCGCTATGTCGCGCTCGATGGCCGTCCGTAGGTGCTGAATTTCCCTTTCGAGAGCTTTTTGGAAACGAAGAGAGTCGTCCAAAACTCCTTCCATTTTTTTACAGATGCTTCGCATCATGGTTCCCGCAGTGGAAGGATCCCAACCTCCTTGACCCAGCCGAGAGCCCGCGGACTGGTGCCTGAACAACGCGATTAGTTCGGCGGTTGCGATAACTATGTGAACGAGCACCTCCGATGTTCCCATTCTATGTGCATCGCCAGTCTTTGGACATCTTCAGTCAAGCCCTCCATCGCCTTGTGCGCAAGTGACGCCGTCGCATGAGCTTTACAGTCCGGATCAAGGAGAGCGGAGGCGCCCACGTAGGATGTCGTGAATAAGATGCGCGCTCTAGCGACGCTGCTCAAGAGGCAGGATATGGGGATTTGACCGTCGTCGCATCCAACGAAATGGCCCGCTGCGGCCGCCGCTGGTGGTGCATTCCAGACCGCAAAGAAACCGCGATAGGTCGAACAGATTGTGCTCTCTCTAATTAGAAGGATGTGGGAAGAGCATACGATCACAATGGAACTTGTTGCTAGATATGCCACTCCAATGTAGATCAGTGCCAAGAGACTGAGCGAGAACAGGGAGAGGATGCTCGGGAGGCACGAGGCAAATGTGAGGAGCGCAAGGGGAAATTTCGCGATGAGTTGTACTAAACGTGCCATTAGCAAGTTGCGCGGACTGAATCAAGACGAAAGTTTCTGAAATCGGAAACGGCAGTCTGTATCTGAGTGGCGTGTGAGAGATGAAAGATGAAAGGAACTATTGGGCGTGAACCGGTGGAACCAGTGCATTGTGCCTGATCGTCGACTTACATACTTGTTCAGATCCTGCAGCTGAATACGGAGTTGGGTAATCTGAGGATTCGGACTGGCAAGCCGGGGACGCACGAGATAAAGATCAACGAAAAGGGAGTACACCTGGGTGAGTGGAGATATAGTTAGAGTAATGGTCAGCGTTGGCCTCCATCTTCAACTTCGATTGCGGAGTAGTTCTGCTGCCCCTAAGTAAGCCCACTACATGCTGGATACCATCTTTGTCCCTAATCTTCGTCACTATCCTCTTGGTCCCCTGCCAGCTCGGGAGCGATGACTCGTTCCTCCACCCAATAAGTGCCCCCTTGCCTTGTCTTGCCAACTTTCCGTCGTGGGCCAAAGGGCTCCGCGAATGAGTGAAAATCCGTGTACAATGCGCCACATCCTTCATTGGAACAAAACAGCTCGCCTTCCATCAGCTTCCACATCTTCAGAGCAAAGCATTTCGAGCATTGTGGGATAATCTGCTGCCCGTAATGCATGCGGCCCTTTCGGTGAAGGACGTATCGGAGCTCTTTTGCCTCTAAGAGCACTCGCACTACGGTTTCAAGGCCTAGCTCTGGGTGGCCAACAACAGCGGCCTCAATGGCGCTCCTCCAGCCCTCGTTCAGGAGATAGTGATTGTAGAGAGCCTCGACCAGGAACTGGTTTGTGAAGCTTGTGTGAAGGGTCTTGCTCTCGAAGCCAATGACGGCCTTGAATATCCTGGAGTTGCAGGAGTGAGTGATACTCCAGAAACTAGCAATGCACTGCACCCTTTCCGATAAAATTTGATGATTGCACCGTGAGCATCAGGGATAAGCCAAGGAGCACCACAAAAGGCAAATATACAGGATGAATCGGCGCCTCGGAGTTGTCGCGTCAAGAGGCTGTCAGCCGGGAAAAGGAAGCCCAGAAACTAGGAGACGACAGTTAAAAAGGAAGTCGTGGCAGATCCGTCCAGTTTGCATTACCTGGTCGACAGGATATGAGACTGGATCCTCCGGTGTACCGGCATGTAAGTCTCCCAAATCTGGTGTCGAGTGATTATGTACGACGACGATGATACGTTTCGGACTACATAGAGCTAGTTTCAGAAGGGCAGAGAAGCAGGCAGTAAACTTTGTAAACACCCACGCTTGAGCCTGGATGTGCAGTCCAATGGCCGTGATGACATTCTCAAATTCGCCGGCACTGACGTCGTCCGGAAAACAGAAGGCAGCATCGATTGCGACCATTTTGTTGGTGCCTGACGCCTGATGTTCGAAGTTGTCATAGAAGTGGCAAAAAATGGCCTGGGCAGGACTCCCGTCGGCGGAAAGACTGTACAGGTGGAAGTTGATGATCGAGAGTCCAGTTGTCAAAGTCGTGGCAAAATACTTCGAGCTACAAGGCCCTTCAATCAAAAGGGAGTCGACGACTTGCCCGTCAATGACGACGCCCTGACGATGTATTGAGTGCCGATGCAGAATAGTCAATCTCTTACACACCTTCCATGCGTTCTGGGGGAACATCGTGGTAGCACCAGGCGGCAGAACGCCGAGCTCGCGCTGCCGGCCGATCTCTTTCAGATAGGCATTTGCAGCAACAAAGTATTCGTCCAGGTGACATTGCGGGCACTTGAAGCGCAAAGAGGCAAGAGGAATGTTGCCTGAGTATTTGACAAGCAAGCACCCGGGCATATCTGTAGGATCAGATGGCGTCTTCCAGCAGACAGTGCGCGGGCAATGGTCGCAGGTAATGAGGCGACCACCATCGCGGCACACACAACAGAACTGGTTGGGGTCAGACTAGTGAAAGATCAGCAAGAGCAATGGATACCCGACTGCTTTGCACATCCTTGTCGCCGTCGTCTGCGTGGTACGGCACTCGTCGAACGTCGAATTGAGCCTTGGGGCGCGGAACAGGTTTGAAAGGGATAGGACGCCGGCGGATGCCTGGCACGGTCTGCGCTGTGATCAGTCGTCTGCGTGAAACCGAGATAGTCTCGCTGCGCGTAGCGTAGGCGCCCGTCGTTTTTTTTGCCGTCTGCTTCGTCCGGGCCATAAGAATTCGAGCAAGATTCGAAAATGCAGATAGGTCTAAGGACAGAAACCCCTCAGGCCTCAGGCCTCAGCTCCTGAAACATTTCATCCATTCCTGATGACCCTGCGCATGCCCTACCCTCAGGCCTCAGGCCTCAGGCCTCAGCGCTCAGCAGTCAGCTCAAACACTTGTCCTGATTCGGTCCTTGGCCGGGGTGCATTGCATCACGACCAGATCACGCTGAAGTCCCGAGGGATGGCGAGTTGCAGTCCACAAAAAGTCTACGTCTTGTGAACTGCCGGTTCAGTTCAGTTTAGATTTATCAAAATCCAATTGGCAAGACACGATGAAGCCATGCCCAAGGCAGGATGAGCGCAGTTAAACAAAAGATAGCGGGGAATGGCACTTCTCTCGCGGAGGAACAAGAACGATCTGATGGGGGAAGGGGACAGATCATACTAGTAGCTGTGGGGCGCCAAAACATTTGGACCGATTCTACTGTGGTGCCAAACGAAGGCAAAAGATGTTCACGCTAAATTCAAACTCCGATGCTCCGAGGCTTGCTCATAGCCTCATACATCAAAGAGGCCAGCTCATCGGGCTATGGGCCAACCACTCTGGTCAACGAGTTATTCGCCGGATGGCTGCCTCACCGCAATTCGCCCTGTACGCGAAGCGCCTATTCGTACCATCCGCGACACCTCCCCTCCTCCTGGCTCTCAGCAGGACGAGCCTTCCGCTTCAGATTCTGATCTCGCACCCACGAGGACAAACACGCCGTGGCTAGATATCCATGGTACAAGTGATCGATGTTATCCGAGGCGCGGCTATGCGGCAGTATGCGGCCCGGACGTCTAAGCTCTGCAATTTCAATTTGACTCGTAAGGCAGACGCATTAGTGGTACTCAATTCTAGCTCATTTGATTGTCTGCCCGTGCCAACGCCTGGTCCCAATAGGTTTCAACAGTTTCAATGCGACAATTCAGTTGACAGTGTGAATCAAGTACTAGGAACCACTCAGACTGTGGAGTCATTGTCAACCTCGCGGATAACTCACGGACTTCTCCGAGTCCTCGCCTCGCCTCTGAATCAGGCCTCGGCAACGCATCGCATGATTGACCGTGAGAAGACAGTGACAGAACACACATGATTCAAATTGGGACAGCTTGTTTTTCCGTTCTTTCCCTTCCCCCACTTCTGGCGCCTTTGTTCGTCGACGTTGAGCTCCGTATGGACTCACGAGCCGCTCCGTATGGTCGGGCGTCGACGAATCATGGTGGTCTTGCTCTGTATGGCATCTCGTCGACATCGGGCCTGCAGGCCTCATGATTATCCTTGTGGACGCGCCGTCGAGATTTGCTTGTCCCCCGTTGCTACTTTCCTTCCCCACTTCTGGCGCCTTTGTTTGTCGACGTTGAGCTCCGTATGGACTCACGAGCCGCTCCGTATGGTCGGGCGTCGACGAATCATGGTGGTCTTGCTCTGTATGGCATCTCGTCGACATCGGGCCTGCAGGCCTCATGATTATCCTTGTGGACGCGCCGTCGAGATTTGCTTGTCCCCCGTTGCTACTTTCCTTCCCCACTTCTGGCGCCTTTGTTCGTCGACGTTGAGCTCCGTATGGACTCACGAGCCGCTCCGTATGGTCGGGCGTCGACGAATCATGGTGGTCTTGCTCTGTATGGCATCTCGTCGACATCGGGCCTGCAGGCCTCATGATTATCCTTGTGAACGCGCCGTCGAGATTTGCTTGTCCCCCGTTGCTACTTTCCTTCCCCACTTCTGGCGCCTTTGTTTGTCGACGTTGAGCTCCGTATGGACTCACGAGCCGCTCCGTATGGTCGGGCGTCGACGAATCATGGTGGTCTTGCTCTGTATGGCATCTCGTCGACATCGGGCCTGCAGGCCTCATGATTATCCTTGTGGACGCGCCGTCGAGATTTGCTTGTCCCCCGTTGCTACTTTCCTTCCCCACTTCTGGCGCCTTTGTTCGTCGACGTTGAGCTCCGTATGGACTCACGAGCCGCTCCGTATGGTCGGGCGTCGACGAATCATGGTGGTCTTGCTCTGTATGGCATCTCGTCGACATCGGGCCTGCAGGCCTCATGATTATCCTTGTGAACGCGCCGTCGAGATTTGCTTGTCCCCCGTTGCTACTTTTCTTCCCCACTTCTGGCGCCTTTGTTTGTCGACGTTGAGCTCCGTATGGACTCACGAGCCGCTCCGTATGGTCGGGCGTCGACGAATCATGGTGGTCTTGCTCTGTATGGCATCTCGTCGACATCGGGCCTGCAGGCCTCATGATTATCCTTGTGAACGCGCCGTTGAGACTTGCTTTTCCTTCCCGTTGCTACTTTCCTTCCTCGGTACTAGCGCCCTTGTTCGTCGACGTTGAGCTCCTTATGGACTCACAAGCCGCCCCCGTGTAATTCGTTGTTGAGGCAATATGTAACTCAAGTAGGAAGTTAGGAACTGGGTGTCATAACCATAGGACTTCGAAGTATCAATGTATCTATGAGTAACACGTTTGTCCGAGTAACAAGCTTTGAGAACAATTTCTCACGGACTGGGTTAGTCAAGTCTCCATCTGAAACATGCTACTTCTAAGATAACTGTTATGTCCTTTCACAAGTCTATATCTTGACTTATGTTTAACTTAGGTTATGCCACCCATGTACATACCTAAGTTACTCATGTCAACATGAAATGTTATCAAAAGATACCCCGCTCCGCCCGAGTTAGGAAATAATATAATAGCTGCTGCAAATGCACATTAGCACCGGTGTATCCGCCACTCGCTCAAAAGTCCTGAGACGCAATTCTGATTGGCTGCTCCACGTCTCAAGACACAGTTCAGTCGTTTCGAGACGGGTTGTGGATACACCCTATTCTGAACGCACCTTGCTTCTGTCGACATGGTGCAGGAGATGGCTGCCCTTGCCGGGGGATGCCAATGAACACAATGCATGGCATAACCCGGGGTCTTAAGTAGTATGTCAGCCACAATGGCTCCAAGTTAACAGCGCAAGCCAGTCACAGTCCTTCAGCAGAAAGTACGAACATATGGCGCCTTTTTCGTTTTCGACATATGTCTAGACTCTGTAACTTTAAGCTAGAAGAGCGTGCGAAAGCTAGAAGAGCGTGCGAGGGCGGATCGATGGTCTTCAAGAAATCAAATTGTCCAACGTGCTGGTATTCGTTTGTGCATGAGCAGAACCGCGTCTATCCTCGTATTGTCCCCAGACATGAATCTGGTGCAGAATGATTGGATAGATGATGGTGACGAAAGATCGCAATGCTCTGCGTATATCTCCTGGTTCGCGGTTGTGGAACGCAAGAAGTCAACCAGGATGGTTGCTTCCGAATCTGTAGACTCGACGTCACCCGAGGTCAATGCTATGCTATGTGCCCCTCTTTGTGCAAGACTTTGTAGGGTTGTCAGCCCAAGAGGCGTAAATGCTCCCTGAAGGGAATTGCCATGAGCGCTATCGTGGCAGTAGACGATGGTTGAGGCGTACCGTCATGAGTAGAGTGCGAGCATGCAAATCCCGATCTCTGCCAGTCGTCCTGCCCTGTGCAAATGCGCGAATAACGAATTCGTGGCAGTAAACGATGGTTGTTGCGTACCGTCATGAGTATAGGCGAGCATGCCAATCCCGATCTCTGCCGGTCGTCCTGCCCTGTGCAAATGCGCGGATAACGAGTATGGCTGCAACCGCTCAGACAGACTTCGCGTTATTGCTTGGAGCTTCTCTTCCTTCTTACCGTTCTGTGACGCAGCAGCAATAGGACTCGTTCCGGTCAGAACACCTAGTAGTAATGTACAATTAATGTACAATTGTGTGACTATATCAGCCATGGCGTGTGAAGTTTGTTCTACTACAAGTCCGTCAAGATACGAGACTAAAACGACCGCAAAGAGATTTGAGGCTTCGTCGCCCCGGCAGCCTGGGCTCCAGCACTTCCGCCTAAAGCGCGCCGCACGGAACTCTCAAGTAGTTCCCGCGTCGTAGGATCCAGCTTCCCAGCCGCTTCTTTGAACGCAAGAGGCGACGATGTCGCGAATGACAATAGCTGGGCAATGCTCTGTGACACCACTGGTGAAAGCGTGCTTTGCGAGTTGGTCAATAGCAGAGTGATGGTGGGTAGAAGGACGCCGAGTAGTCGGGTTTCTGGAAAGACATGTTAGCTTGCGTCGTTACGGTCAACCAGCAGACTTACTGTGATCTTCTGCGATGGTTGCAAAGAATGCAGAGAATGCTTTCCATACCTCCCCGATTGCGACTGCATGGTGCTCCTTGATTGAGCCGTCGTTTACGGAAGGAGCCATCTTCGCGATGAATTCGATCAAACTGAGTATCAGCAGGCGAGCACATTGTCTCAGCACAGGGATCCCAGTAGCGGACGCTGTGATCAAGATTTTTGCACAACGAGCCGCGGTCAATGCCATCTAAGGAAGGTGACGTTAGAGATAGGAAGCATCATCTCAAGATGAACCAACCTCACTAGCATCGAGCAGCTTCTGAGATATCAAGAAGCAGCAGTGTTCCAGGACCGGTTGACGTTCGTGGGTATCATCATCAAGATGAGAACAGCCGCAAGCAGATTGTTTTTCATCTTCTTGGTCGAGGTGGCACCATCGCGCCCACGCATACCGTCGATATTGAGCAAGCAAGACGATATCAACGCATGTACGAGACGGCCATAACGTTCACGAGAGTCGCGAGCAGTGGAGGTTGGGAGATCTAGTAAGCCTTTGAGGGATGGCAATGTTGGACCCGCTAAGTCAATTTCGGACGACTCGTCCTTGAGCGAATCTAACAACGACGATGAAGGGCCGTAATCTGATTCAGATGATGAACGTACAGCTGTAGAGCAAGATGACAACTCCTCGAATGTCTTCCCTTCGATTGGTGTCGATAGACGCCGCGATGCTTGTAGATGCAGAGGAACATGTCGTGATCATCTTAATTCGGTCGGCGATATCGCCCTCTGTTGTTGCCCATGAGAGAACAAAGTTATAGTTTGAGTTACGCACGAATGATTGGTCCATGGGAAGCAGATGTTGAGTGCTTTAGAATGTAGGAGCGGATTCTGAGACAGTGCGCACGAGGAGATGTGTGAGAGAGGACTTCGATGGCCCTAGAAACGACCGTCAGAGATGAGAAAGAATGGCCGGTCTGAAACACATACCCGTCGACACTTGAGGACTCTTGCGAAGCCGCAAAAGCGGAAAGAACCTCGATGAGATGAGACTGAACGGACGCTGTCTCTGTCATAGCCATGCGGTAACAGACAGAGATGAATTCGTCGAATATTGTTGGTTCCATCATGGCATTACCGGCATACTCGGGCTTAACGAGACACTTCACCGCGAGTAGCGATCCCGAAACAGCATATGATTGCTGGAGAGGTGACGGCCGACGAGTCTGTAGATGACGCTTCATGGCAGGCCACCGCTTCAGATACGAACGAGCAAGATGCTGAATAGCACTGATCTGCCCTTGCTCGCTCAATATCCGCACTCCAACAAGATCTCTGAGTAGTATCTCTACTAGCCGCCGGACGAGGAGTATATCGTATCGAGTTGACATTCCGGGGACTCATGCGATGTCCGTCATTAGATGCGACACGAACAGTTCTCCAGAAAGTTCGCACCGAGCTTGGTGCAAAGCGCAGCGTAGAACTCGAACAGGCCAATGCGGCATTTGCGCGACAAGTTGGGCTTGTTGTACTGGGAAGATAGATGATGGAACATCTCCGTCGGTGTCAGCAGCGGCTTCGTCACGTCTTGAGCTGCAGCGTGGGAAGGAGACGAGTCTTCAGCGTCGGCGTTGTCGCTGGTATTCTTGCTTTTGGATGACGTGTCCGGCGACGGTACCAGCCTTTCAATTTGAGTGGTGGCAAGAAAATGTCCGACAAGTAGGGACAGTGAATGCCTGGTGGTCTGCTCCGCTCCTTCCAAGCTCTTGACACAGAGAGTTATGATGGCATCGATGTCATGGACGCTTGGATGGTGGTCGTTTCCATACATGACAATAAGAACCTGAAGAAGTAGTCAGTCAAGCTTCAATCGAGATGGTGCAGGCGAACTTCGGATGCTGCGCGCTGGACAGGGAGACATTTGCCGGTAAGGGACGAACGCATCTGCTTGAGGATATCCGTGACCGCGCCACCTGGAACTGCTTTCTTGGCGGTCGTGAGTGTCTTCCTAGGCGCGCATATGGCATGATAGCGGAGTAAAGGCAACTGTAGGATGCCTGTTCATTGATAAGATGCTTCAGCTAGCATGTGCACCTACACTTGACGACTTGGCTGTTCGCAGAGTTATTGTCGCGATCTCTGCTATGAATGATCATGACATAAACTGAGAGGACGTTGAGAGAGAACATACTATCGAGCGACGCATCGACGCACCTGTGACCCAAAGACCAACATCAATTCCCCTACGCAATACAGTGCGGCTCTGTCAACTGCCCTTCAGCATCCGCAAAGGCCGCGTGGAACGACTCCCTACATCTTATGCGTGTCCCTGTCGGGTGTCTTGCTATCGCCAACTATTTGTAAGAACGCTTGCAAAGTATCGAGGAGTGTCCTCGTTTCGGAGCGGGTGTACAGCGCGACCAGACAGGGGGCGACTACATTCTGGATAGCGCGCCCACTCGGAAGCGCGATACGGGCTCGGAGCCACAACGAGCTTGACTAGCGCTGCCTCGACGTCGGACTGTTTCTTCTTAAGATCACTTCAAGTCTCCGTGTCCGGACGGTGACTGACTCGCTTGAACGTGTGCTACGCACCATGGACACCTCCCCAATTCTCTTCTCGGATCACAACCATTGAAAGATGTAGATTTCTCCATTCTCGCCAGAAATCTCGGACTTGCGAACGACGCCATTAGCTGGCAGAAATTGATGATGGTCCATGTCGACCGCACCTCCTCAAGATCTTCGAATATGACACCATCTTCCGTCGACATTCCGGGTTCAAAGGCCAGATATCAGTTCTGCAGTCCTCGTCGTCCGGAACACTCGGTGGCAAGAAGGAAAGCGGGGAGTCACGTTGCGTGACGGTCGTCACTGGATGGGTGGTGCACGCAAGGATCCACAGGTTTCTCCCAATGATGATGCCAAGTACGAACAAGCTACTGCATTCCTCCTGATTTAGCACCGCCGCCAGGAGTCTCCTCAAAATCATTTTTCTCCTGCGGGTCCCGATCCTGCCACGCTTTGACTGCAGCCTCATAGTACGCCTCCCAAACTGCCCTCCCCAAAGCCTCGCCACCCATTTCCCCGTCATCTGCTAGCTCGAGGGTCTCTTCTTTCCCTTTACCCGTTCCCTTCACTTTCTCTTGTGGAGGTGGGACTGGTATGCTTGGCACATGCAGTCTGACCACAGCGCACTCTGCGTATACAGATCAAGTGGAAGGTGGCTATAACGAACGCGTTTGACGCTCCTGTTCCATATCGACATATACTTACATGACAGTGACATCCTGTTGCAGGAGGAAGCCAAGTACTAGTATTGCTTATGGAGGTCATCCGTCCTGCGAGTGTCTCAAGATTGTCTTGACAATGGTTTCGAAATTGTCTCGAGATTGTCTCAAAATTGTCTCAAGATGGTTTCGAAGGTTTCGAAACGCCTAGTCTCGAGCCGATGTTGCATAGACCCTGCATAGACCGAGACCCAGCCGGGGCCGTCGACTGCTTTTGCGCCGATCACTAATCTGAACTCCTCTGCGCAGTCTCATCATACTCAAATGATCTCGGAGTTCACTTTGCGGTTTTCTGACGGATGCACGGTCGCCGCACTTTCGTCCACCTTTGCAGATTCATATCCCTTCGCTGACCGTGTATAACTCGCATGTCTTTCACTCACTTCTTGTTGGGCAGAATTGCTTGTTCGACAACGGATATCGAGCAGAGGACAACCGCAAATCAACTCTCACCACGATCACATCCTGTTGTATCGTCGGGTCAGATTACTTCTATGATGTGGACATTGACGGTCAAGCACGAGGGAATGTACGACTCCAGCATCGCTTTAGATTTGAAGGCACGGTTCCCACTGGATGGAGTCTGTCACTGCTTCCGACCCGGCGGTCGAGTATAATGCACTTCCTTCCTCTCTTCCCTCTTACCAGTTTGTGTAGGTCCTTCTTTTCAAGATTGCGATATTCCGGACTATAACTTATAAGTATGTCCGTACACAATTCTGGTTATGGCAACCGAGGTACATAAGTCGTTACTATTGCATAGGTGTATAGCTGATCATCATGAACTAAACTCAAACCAGTGCCTTCTTCATCCCACCCGCATCACCCGATTATAGAATTCGATGAACTGGTGAAGGATATCAATCATGGCGGTGGAATTGCGTGATACCACGGGTATCAGTTGTATGTGTGCCCGACAGAGCGGGCAGTGGCTGGCCCTTCTGTCAGCGGCACTGGTACTTTGAATTCCGCCGAGACAGTCGGAACAGATGGTATGTCCGCATTGAAGTCTGTAGGTAATGACCAGATCAGGATCAAGCACAATCGAGGGAGAAGACAGCTTGACGGACGTTGACGGACGGTGCGCCTGAGCGCCGTAATTCTCTGTGCATATGTTGCATTCAAGAAGTGGCTCCAAAGCACTAATCAGAAGATTCAGTGTTCGCTGACTGTCTTGTCGCTGCCCTCTGTGTTCTTCGTTATCCGCTTGCAGGGCGACATTGTGCTGGATGTCACGGTAAGCACCACAGCGAAGAGCTGTGGAAGGCGCCTACATCTTCCAGTTGCTGAATTCGAGAGCGAAGCATGTCGTTCTCCCCTTTGACTTTTGTGAGTTCATCCGAGAGTTGGTTTCGAGCCTTATTATGCGTAACATTGAGGTACACCGGCGCACAAAAATTGCCAAAACCCACCTCTGTAGTACGTTTCTGACACTCAGTTCTGTCTTCTGGTTGCCTGAACTGGTGACCTGCCTTCAATTTCTGGTCGTTGATCTGTCGCCACATCCGGTGTTCGGCATTATCAGCCTGCAATGCTAGAATCAGCTAAGCACTTCGTTAGCAGGTGTTCACAAAACGGTGAGGATGCCCACTTCCTGCAGCTGCTGAATTTGTGAAAGGAGTGTTCCATTCGCTTCTTCAACTGTCGATAGCTTGGCTGATAACTGCTGATCTTGATCCTGACCATTCAAGCTAATGATTGGAAGCCTTAAGGGAGTGAGAGAATGAGACGCACTGCTGCAATGCGATGAGATGATTCTGTCTGTCTTCGCATGTTGTTCTTTTCGATGGTGTCTTTCAGATGGAGATTGATTTCCATTTCCTGCGGTTCACCATTAGCAATATATCCGGTTGAAATTGCATCAGGAGGGCGCACCATCTCCTTCATGAATAGCTGGTCTTTGATAGCTGTGATTTCATCTTTCAGATCGCAACGGCGTCGTTCCTGGTATACAGCGTCAGGATGGCATAACTTAGGGGTCGGTACGGCGCCACCAATGAGTCCGCGGTGGTAGAGGGTGACATTTGCTTCACACTTCTCTTCAGTGGCCGACTGCATTGGTCTGTTTCGGTATCCGGGGCTCGAATGCGCTTCATGGCAGACAACTGGAAGAATAAGCCCCAATGGTTCACGTACGAGCAAGCTGAAACGTACCCTCAAACGTAGATGGCCTGAGCTCTACAGCTTTTGGTCACAGTTGTTGTCGACTCGAGTCCGACTTGGAAGAGTGGCCAGTGAAAGTGATGGAGGTGCAAGGGGAGAACGCGGCGACCCTGACAGTGGCGTTCAAGATCTTGGGGTCAGGTGATCGCAAATGATGCTCGCATGGCGGCTAGCCTGGAAACCCGGCTCTAGTAGCGAAGACAGTCGTTCGCTACATGGCAGCACTTGTAATTGGTCATTGAACTTGTTAACTTGGAGGTACATAAGTACCATACTGGTATCATATACTTGGGTGACGGCGGAGGCAAAGCCGGAAGAGAGCCACAGAAACACCTCATAACCTAAAGCGCAGCTTCCCCAAATGGTGGAAGCTTGCAATTGTACTTTCAATCAATGTCTATCCTCGCCTACGTTTCCGTAAGACCGAATGAAGCAAATTTTCGTTCCCATCCCGGGCATCATTGACACTGGACAGTCGCTTCGATGGTACAAACTCTGTTCTGTGTAACGCTAGTGGGATATGTAGCTGCAGCGAATTGTGGACACACCTGGCACTGCTACCGGTTGGGAGAGAGGAGCTCACGTATGACTGACAGAGTGACTAACTATTGGCTTGCGACTCATTGGTCTTCCAGGAGGGTATTCTATAGTATTCTAGTTGCGTCCCATCGACATGGTACGCCTGCCGGTACTTCTTCGGATACAATTATTTGAATCTTTGAATCAATTCGCGCGCAACGTTCGATGCCAGGACGGCAATGCTTTAGCAGCCAAGCAATCTGTGTATTTATTTGCAATCAAGCCAACGCAGACGAGTGCTGTCTAGATACAACGACGAAGTGTGCCAAGAGAAATCACCAAAATCGTTTTCCTTTTCCCAAGAAACCCTCCAAAGTATCGTCACTTGGTCCCATGTCCTCTTCTCTGATCCATTATCAGGAAGGTGAGTGTCCTCCGGTCCTCGCTTTCGGATGCAAATCTTTCTGGGGAAACAACTGAAATCAATGCAATACAGCAGGTCCCCCGGTTGTGCACCCGCGTTTTCTTTGACGTGCACAAACACGGCATCGTGGTAGGAGTCAAACGTCTCGGGATCCCTCTCTCGTGCACGGACCAATTGCATGAAGAACTCTTCGAAGTAGGCATACTCCCAATGTCGAGCTGGATTCAAAGGAAGTGAGTGGCCGCCTGAAACTCGAGGTAAGCAGCTGAATCTCTCGGAGGGAGAAACATACCCTGAAATGCCGTCGTTGCCTCGTTACACAACGGACGGTGTCGATGCCAATCCGCTGACTGACAGACCTTGTCACAATACAATTCCACACGGCAGCTCTTGCACTGTTGCCGCGCGTTTACTTGAGAACACTAGACAATGAAGATTAACATCGGAACTGATGGTCAGAATCCTCTGACTTACAGTGGGAAGACTGCATCGACGAAGAGTACCAACATGAATATGATCCTGGACTTCTTTGATCTGGCAGATCTCGAAAGACAACTTTGGCTGGAATCGTGTCGCTACCCCGCATGCACGAGTGTAAAGTGCGTCGCCCAGGTCCCCAGACTCCATGTATCCGACCGAAATGATTGCCATCTGTCGCTCGACTCTTCGCAGTACCTTTGGACTCAAGATATTGAGAACAATTTCTCCGAAGAGACCCCGCAGCGCGTCTTCCAGTCGTTGGCGTATATCCCTAGGATATAATGTCAGATCAAAGTGAAGAAGCGTCTTGAGCGTGTCCTTTGTCCCAACTACAGAGGCAACCCAGCGGGGAGCGGCGCGACACGAGCTGATGAGGTAGCGTAGGCAGTGATAAACGCTTCCCCCAAGAATCAAACTGGCGGCCCCCTTGGTTGTCATGGCCAGCTTGACCAGGCGGGGGATTAGCAAGGATACCCAAGACGGTGCGCCGTGTGCCAGGAATATGTCTCGCACCCTTGTGGAGAATGACGTTGTGCGAAGCATGCAAGTCAGCAAATGCATGGGGTCGGCACTTGGGCTCTGCATTTCGGCAATGGCTCGTCGAGCGATGCCGACGTATACCGCATCCGGTAGCAGGTCCAGAGCAGCAGTAAAGAGCGCGATGCTCTCACGGTACAGCTTCGGCTCGTTGTGGCTGACATCCATGGGCTGATATTGAGCATGGACTACAGCGAGTTTTTGATGGATGCCAAATGTAGGGGAGCCGTAGATAGGATCTGAGGACGCCTTGACCCAGGCACCAACAAGTGCAGTGTAGAGATGAGGGGAGGAGAAGACGTGCACGTAGGACCAGCTGATTTGTTTCATTGGGTCTTCAGTCATGACAGCGACGAAGAGATCGCAAGTTGCTGAGACCATGTCTTCGATATCCCCTGTTATCGTGCATTCTGGACGAACAAAGTTCTGGTAGAATCGAGTGGCGCAGGTGACAATCTGAGGAAAAATGCCCTGCATATCTTTGGTGGATAAGGAAGCCGCTTGCCAGAGGCTGACCAGCCCCTCAAGACACGCAGCTTGCGTACGCAAAACTCCGTTCTCCTCCACCATGAGATCGGACAGAGTCTCCTGGCTCAGCCAGTGAAGCACGCAGCGAAGAATTGCCGCTTTCAGAGAGGGAAACTGCCAAACATGCGCGACCATGCGATTCAAAGCACGGGTTCCATCCTGTCCAGTCGCCATGCTTCGCGCCTTTGAAAGGTTGAATCAGATCGCTGTAATGCGTAAAATGGCAGAGTGACGGTAGCGACAGACCTCCCATTCAGCTAGCAGTAGCTCTTCCTTGCGATGAGTCGATTGTTGCGTGCGAAGCCGACTCATGTTGACAATACGGACTGAGTTTAGGAGTGGCTAGCTTCCGGAATGTCAGCTTATAATGCATTCGTGGAGACAAAGGAAGGCCGACGACAGTCCGGAATCCTTTGATGAAATCCTTTCATTTGGTATTGCCATTTGAGTCAATCGTCCGATGATCAGTGTGTGGTCCGTGCCGAGTGTCTTGCCGAGGAAGGAAGGAAGGAAGCGGGAAGGCAGTCTGTTGAGAGTGTGTTGAGTGATTGAATCATGGTAGGTAATTTCATATACGGGCCCGACAGCTTACGGTCGTGGTGGAAGCCAGACGTGACGTATGGCCGGGCATCGACAAATATGGAGTGTCCTGTCCAATTTGTACTTACTATTTTCGGGACTGGGCGTGGGCGGATGGCGGAGCAGATTAAATACATCAAAGGATGAGTGCTATAGATTTGTTTAGTAAGAGCTTGAGAGAGGCCATGGGCCGGGTTGAATTCCCAGAAATTCGGGGCGTGTCTTAAAGATGCTACGGGAACGGTTTGAAGAAGGTGCCTCGTCTTGTCCTCTACGGTAGCCCGCAGAAGTACAACAAGGTGAACCAGGAAAAGATGGAGGGCCAGGGGTGGCCATTTCATGATGGTCGTTTTGGTCAAGTCAATGGTGCTCAATGTGCGTACGCCAGTTGCTTGTTGGCTACGGGTAACATATTGTTGACTGCCTGCGGGAGCTTAGCCGACCTTAGCTCAGTTGGAAGAGCGCAAGACTGTAATTATAACCACGTCGTCTTGATGTCGCCTGTTCGAGCCAGGCAGGTCAGAGTTACAGGGGTTGAGAGTCTAAACTTTTTTGAAGTTGAGTCTTGATTTTGAGTCTTGAGTCTTGACTGAGGACTAGCATGGCAAAGTATACCTCCCCTTGGTATCTTACCAGTTTCTTACCGATGCCTCTGGACCCCCAGGGGTTGATACGGTAAGTTACTGTCCAATACTCATGTGATGCTTGTGGGCAATTTCCACCAAGCTACTAAAAACACAAAACATTTCTTTCAGCCACACATAGACTGCCCGATTCTTGTATCCTGTAATAGCTGCTTCATAATTCATTGTGAGACTGTCCTACTCAGATATCCGAGGCCCCGCTGCATCTTCCCAAGCCATCCGGTCCCTTCCTGCTGCTTTGGGTGCCCATCACGTGAAAGGGTCACGTGGAGGTAAGTTATCTACCTCCAGACCATCGAGGTATCTTACCGGTAAGTTACCAGTAACAAACCATCTCAAACTGGTCTGGTACCAATACCTAGGGTTTACTTTGCCACCCTAGGGTTTTGATTTTGGATGGATGGGACCACTTCCATTGGCATCGTAGACCCAGAAAACCCCCCTCAACATGCTCAGGAATGTCAAGAACATACAGAGGCTCTGTATATGGAGTCAGAGGGGGATGATGTTCTTGAGTATGGGCTATTGCAGGGTTTTGATTTTGGGTAGATGGGACCACTTCCATTGGCGTCGTAGACCCAGAAAACCCCCCTCAACATGCTCAAGAATGTCAAGAACAGCTCAAGATTGAGTATACGGAGTCAGAGGGGGATGATGTTCTTGAGTATGGGCTATTGCAGGGTTTTGATTTTGGGTAGATGGGACCACTTCCATTGGCATCGTAGACCCAGAAAACCCCCCTCAACATGCTCAAGAATGTCAAGAACATACAGAGGCTCTGTATATGGAGTCAGGAGGGGAATGATGTTCTTGAATATGGGCTATTGCAGGGTTTTGATTTTGGATAGATGGAACCACTTCCATTAGCATCGTAGACCCAGAAAACCCCCCTCAACATGCTCAGGAATGTCAAGAACATACAGAGGCTCTGTATATGGAGTCAGAGGGGGATGATGTTCTTGAGTATGGGCTATTGCAGGGTTTTGATTTTGGGTAGATGGGACCACTTCCATTGGCGTCGTAGACCCAGAAAACCCCCCTCAACATGCTCATGAATGTCAAGAACAGCTCAAGATTGAGTATACGGAGTCAGGAGGGGATGATGTTCTTGAGTATGGGCTATTGCAGGGCTTTGATTCTGGATGGATGGGACCACTTCCATTGGCATCGTAGACCCAGAAAACCCCCCTCAACATGCTCAAGAATGTCAAGAACAGCTCAAGATTGAGTATACGGAGTCAGAGGGGGATGATGTTCTTGAGTATGGGCTATTGCAGGGTTTTGATTTTGGGTAGATGGGACCACTTCCATTGGCATCGTAGACCCAGAAAACCCCCCTCAACATGCTCAAGAATGTCAAGAACATACAGAGGCTCTGTATATGGAGTCAGGAGGGGAATGATGTTCTTGAATATGGGCTATTGCAGGGTTTTGATTTTGGATAGATGGAACCACTTCCATTAGCATCGTAGACCCAGAAAACCCCCCTCAACATGCTCAGGAATGTCAAGAACATACAGAGGCTCTGTATATGGAGTCAGAGGGGGATGATGTTCTTGAGTATGGGCTATTGCAGGGTTTTGATTTTGGGTAGATGGGACCACTTCCATTGGCGTCGTAGACCCAGAAAACCCCCCTCAACATGCTCATGAATGTCAAGAACAGCTCAAGATTGAGTATACGGAGTCAGGAGGGGATGATGTTCTTGAGTATGGGCTATTGCAGGGCTTTGATTCTGGATGGATGGGACCACTTCCATTGGCATCGTAGACCCAGAAAACCCCCCTCAACATGCTCAAGAATGTCAAGAACAGCTCAAGATTGAGTATACGGAGTCAGAGGGGGATGATGTTCTTGAGTATGGGCTATTGCAGGGTTTTGATTTTGGGTAGATGGGACCACTTCCATTGGCATCGTAGACCCAGAAAACCCCCCTCAACATGCTCAAGAATGTCAAGAACATACAGAGGCTCTGTATATGGAGTCAGGAGGGGAATGATGTTCTTGAATATGGGCTATTGCAGGGTTTTGATTTTGGATAGATGGGACCACTTCCATTAGCATCGTAGACCCAGAAAACCCCCCTCAACATGCTCAGGAATGTCAAGAACATACAGAGGCTCTGTATATGGAGTCAGAGGGGGATGATGTTCTTGAGTATGGGCTATTGCAGGGTTTTGATTTTGGGTAGATGGGACCAATTCCATTGGCATCGTAGACCCAGAAAACCCCCCTCAACATGCTCAAGAATGTCAAGAACAGCTCAAGATTGAGTATACGGAGTCAGGAGGGGATGATGTTCTTGAGTATGGGCTATTGCAGGGCTTTGATTCTGGATGGATGGGACCACTTCCATTGGCATCGTAGACCCAGAAAACCCCCCTCAACATGCTCAAGAATGTCAAGAACATACAGAGGCTCTGTATATGGAGTCAGGAGGGGAATGATGTTCTTGAATATGGGCTATTGCAAGGTTTTGATTTTGGATGGATGGGACCACTTCCATTGGCATCGTAGACCCAGAAAACCCCCCTCAACATGCTCAGGAATGTCAAGAACATACAGAGGCTCTGTATATGGAGTCAGAGGGAAATGATGTTCTTGAGTATGGGCTATTGCAGGGTTTTGATTTTGGGTAGATGGGACCACTTCAATTGGCGTCGTAGACCCAGAAAACCCCCCTCAACATGCTCAAGAATGTCAAGAACAGCTCAAGATTGAGTATACGGAGTCAGGAGGGGATGATGTTCTTGAGTATGGGCTATTGCAGAACTTTGATTCTGGATGGATGAGACCACTCCTATTGGCGTTGTAGACCCAGAAAACCCCCCTCAATATGCTCAAGAATGTCAAGAACAGCTCAAGATTGAGTATACGGAGTCAGGAGGGGATGATGTTCTTGAGTATGGGCTATTGCCGAACTTTGATTCTGGATGGATGAGACCACTCCTATTGGCGTTGTAGACCCAGAAAACCCCTCTCAATATGCTCAGGAATGTCAAGAACATACAGAGCCTCTGTATATAGAGTCAGAGGGGGATGATGTTCTTGAGTATGGGCTATTGCAAGGTTTTGATTTTGGATGGATGGGACCACTTCCATTGGCATCGTAGACCCAGAAAACCCCCCTCAACATGCTCAGGAATGTCAAGAACATACAGAGGCTCTGTATATGGAGTCAGAGGGGGATGATGTTCTTGAGTATGGGCTATTGCAGGGTTTTGATTTTGGGTAGATGGGACCAATTCCATTGGCATCGTAGACCCAGAAAACCCCCCTCAACATGCTCAAGAATGTCAAGAACATACAGAGGCTCTGTATATGGAGTCAGGAGGGGAATGATGTTCTTGAATATGGGCTATTGCAGGGTTTTGATTTTGGATAGATGGGACCACTTCCATTAGCATCGTAGACCCAGAAAACCCCCCTCAACATGCTCAGGAATGTCAAGAACATACAGAGGCTCTGTATATGGAGTCAGAGGGGGATGATGTTCTTGAGTATGGGCTATTGCAGGGTTTTGATTTTGGGTAGATGGGACCACTTCCATTGGCGTCGTAGACCCAGAAAACCCCCCTCAACATGCTCAGGAATGTCAAGAACAGCTCAAGATTGAGTATACGGAGTCAGGAGGGGATGATGTTCTTGAGTATGGGCTATTGCAGGGCTTTGATTCTGGATGGATGGGACCACTTCCATTGGCATCGTAGACCCAGAAAACCCCCCTCAACATGCTCAAGAATGTCAAGAACAGCTCAAGATTGAGTATACGGAGTCAGAGGGGGATGATGTTCTTGAGTATGGGCTATTGCAGGGTTTTGATTTTGGGTAGATGGGACCACTTCCATTGGCATCGTAGACCCAGAAAACCCCCCTCAACATGCTCAAGAATGTCAAGAACAGCTCAAGATTGAGTATACGGAGTCAGGAGGGGATGATGTTCTTGAGTATGGGCTATTGCAGAAGTTTGATTCTGGATGGATGAGACCACTCCTATTGGCGTTGTAGACCCAGAAAACCCCTCTCAATATGCTCAGGAATGTCAAGAACATACAGAGCCTCTGTATATAGAGTCAGAGGGGGATGATGTTCTTGAGTATGGGCTATTGCAGGGTTTTGATTTTGGATGGATGGGACCACTTCCATGAGCGTCGTAGACCCAGAAAACCCCCCCCCCCCCAGCATACTCGAGAATGTTAAGAACATCCCAAGATTGAGTATACGGAGTCAGAACTATTGCAGGGTTTTGATTTTGGATGGATGGGACCACTTCCATCGGTAAAATCTATACCTTACTGTAAGATTATGAATGAGCTACACTATAAGAACAAAGAAAAAAAAATGTATCATGAACAGCGTTCATATATATATTGACTTGGGAGCCAGCATCCATTATTGAGCTCATGTCAGAGTGGGCAAGGAATGCCATTACCATTAATTTTCGATAGTGACACTGGTTGTTGCAGGCAGATTGGTGGCAGCCAGTATTGTAGTAGAAGACAATGTGAGACAACTGCCATACCAAATATTAACATCTAGATTTATAAAAATGATACAAGTCTTTGTCGGGAATGGAATTGAGTTCAAAAGCTACACAAGCTGATGCTGAATAGCAGAGTTTAACAAGATATCATAACCGAGTTTAATTGAAGCTAGTCAGAGGTCAGGTTTACTTGTACGAGACAACATTATTTTAGGCTTTGACTGAATCTATTTGAAGGCCCACAATTTTTACTCATATTTAAATTCAAAGTAAGTATATATATAATCAAATCGACTTGATTGTGATATTTCCTTAATTGATCCTGATCATGACAGGATCAAGTTCCCAAGCGGTGATGTATTTACCACAGATTATCTACAGATTTTTATTATAGTCTTCATCTTATAGTTTAATCTTTGCAAACCTTCCATTAGTTGCATGAACTGGCAAGTGCTGCATTAGGAGCATGTTGCTGCTTTGGTTCTGAGTTATTCTGTCATATCTTTATACAAATGTAACACCGGGGGCATGGTCCATGGCAGCACGGTCGTGGTGCCTTTATGGCACCACCTGTGCAACTGACAAATTTTGGATGACCCCAAACCAGTCTATTTACATACACCGATTGGATATGCCTCTGCACCGCGTTTCTGATGCAGATGACATGCGGCGAGCCAGCTCGGCCATGAATTTATAGTATTATTTATTAATTGATATATAGATTGATCCACTGTAAACCAAATGTAAGTCATGGCGCGCAATGCGACTGAACCAGGACTGATCAGAAGTAAGTACTATGAAATACCAGCCATGCCGCCGGTACCCTAGTTACAGATACCAGAACACAATCGACATGAAATGCTTCAAGCTCAACTTAGCTGCTGAGCTCATCGTGTACTAGAATAGACCTGCCAATGCATTGTGACGCTGCTGTAGAGCCTTGTGAAGAGAGACTCGGGGATGGCCTCTGTCCAGGCTGTCCACTGTCCCACCTCAACTTCTTGGATACTTACAAGGGTTTATGGTTCTTTCTCCTTTGCAGCTGCATCTTCTGGATATGTAGAGGCAGGTCCCCCTTCATTGAGCACCAAGAACACTGCCTTTGTGCATCAAGACACTGCTGTAGAGCTCTGTAGGGATGACAGACTGAATCCTCACTGATACCAAGGTATGAGACACTTTCCATATCACAGCCTGAAGGTAGTACGAGGCACCTTCACAGATATGGCAGACTGACCGTGCAGGACAATCTGCCGCTTGAAATTTATAGACTATTGTCCGGCCTGCAAGCAGCACCGCCGCTTCTCACTGGGCACTGATAAGTTGGGAGCGTGCCCACTGTGTAAGGTTATATGGGCTGCCAGCACATTGAACACCTGAGTCCACTCTTCCCGTTTGCTGCTGCCCGTGTCAAGGCAGCTTGGTACTTATTACTGGCCCATTGATTCTTGTGTGATCTGAATGATCACTGCTCCGAGAGTCGTCCATCAAGTTCTAAGAGCCAAGTCTCCATGAAGCAAGTGCATCAAACACACTAGAAATGTGGTGTCACTCAAGTGCAATATTGACGATTCTTACAAATGATACGTTCATATGTCTGTGTGTAAGTACACGTTCCAGCTGATTATCTACCCAGCACGAACCAGTTCGAACGACTGCAGCCCGGCCCGAAAATATCTGAAAACTGACCAGTTGCATGGGTGGTGCCATAAAGGCACCACGACCGTGCTGCCACAGACGATGCCCCCAGTGTAGGTTACTATATCAATATCATATTTTCATAAAATTTATTTTACTATATTTATAGAATATTTCTATCAAACTAATATTTATCATATTAATACTGTATTTTCATCAAATTCCAAGCTATGATTTTTTTACAATATTGGATATTTTCAGCATATTTTCACAATATTTACAAGTTTGAGTATTAAGATATTTTCATATATGAAGATTTTCATATTGTTAGAGTATCTCTAAGATATATTCTATCTATCTTTACATGATAATCTTAACATATATTAACTTTGTATTTCTTGAAAATACTGGTGGAAAAGTAAGTAAATAATCTGCAAAAAAATTACATAAGTTATATCTTAAAAGGAGGAATAGTAATATTACCTGAAAATAGCCAATATATTTAGCAATTTTTCAGAAGATTTAAAGACTATTTTCATCATTATTTTAAGCAAATATATGAAAAAATGGTATATTATTTCAACAAAAAATAGGTAATGATATGATATAAAAATGATTATTTTCTGTTAGACATTTCTCACTATATTTTCAATCTTTTTTCATCATTACTTTAAACTCTTATTTAAACAGTATTTTATCATTTTTTCATCATTTTCAAAGTGAAAAAATGCTAAAAAAATTTTACATTTTTTTAACATATTCTCGCCGTAAATATGGAATGTTTCATGCAGTGATCTAGCTATCATCTTGGACTATGTATGTACCGCATATGATTATCTTGGACTATGTCCCACGCCTAGTTACCTTTGTGTCAGCTTCTTCTTGGACTTAGTGTAGTTTTGTGCAGCACTTCAATGCTGTATTGTTTTGCTATAGGCTATGTGTCCGTGTATAAAGTAAAATTGTATGATATAGGTTATACGTTGTACAGAGCAAGGTCCAAGGTGTCCAATGCCCGTCATCACTGGATGCCGGCCCAAAGATGCCGAGTGCCAGAGCCTCGGTTGTTCAGCAAGGCAAAATCCACTATTTGGCAAACAGGCCATACTTGCTGAAACACACCAGAGTCTCAAACTTATTTTCCCTAGCCCCCGGTTTCTGATCCTACTGCCATGCTGTCAATGTTGGCTGCTTGATACAGCCAAGGAATTTTCAATTTTTCTAGCAAGGCCAGCAATAGGCTATTTGGCAAATAGTGGATAAAATAATGAGATATTTGCCAAATGACCCACATAATGATATATCATCAATCTAGTGTCTACAGCCACTGGTTTTGCAAATAATCTGTTACCCAAGCATAAAACCAGCTGCCAGGTGAGAATAGTATAGTATACCTCAATTTGGCAAATAATCCTATTCCAAGACTCTACTGGGGTGTAACTGTCCCAGGCCATCTAATTTGCCAAATTTGTAGGTGTCTGGGGACTAGGCTATTTGGCAAAAAAGGTATTTATTGGCTGGAGCAACTTGACTGACAACGGAAGAAAGTGACACGTACGTCAACATCGTTAGACGACCTCCATCGACGGGCTCTGGTCCACCTCCTATACACGTGAAGGACCATCCCGTCTCCAATTGCAGGTCGTCGAGAAAATTCTGCAATTGTTCTGCAACGGTCTCCAAAGCGCTGATGATGAGTGACATCAGTTGAAACCTTCTCTACATGAATGAGAACGTACTCTTGAATTTCTTGAGGGTTGGTACAGGGGCCCTCATCCCTTCGTGCCGCCAACTCCTTGACCTTCTCCGCATAGAGCGTCTGCGCTGCTTCCAGGTTCAACTTCGACTTCATCTCCCAATCCTCCTGCACGGCCTTTGGCAACGCCTCGAACCGAGTCTTCTTGTACTTGGTCATTCTTCCTGCGCGTAAGCCTTTCACTTCCCCCTTTACCTCCGCCGTGTACACCTTTGGATCCCCAAAGTCTTCCTCCAGCGATTTGCGAAAGCCCTCCATCACGGCCACCTTCTCCTCTTCGTACCACAGCTCCAACGCCGATATTTTGCGAGGTTTCTTCAACTTCTTCTGAGCCCCCTTCTCCTTCTCGCGCGTCTTCTTGGCCCGATCCCGAGCTTTGGTCGTGTCACTGTGGCGTTCAATGTACTCGATGCGCCTTTGCAGCTTCTAGAAGATGCGGGGAGAGGGTGAGGAACAGGTCAGCTCCAGTCAAATTGAGGACGCACTGGTATCAGGTCCTTCTCCCGGGCATGAGCCTCCTCATAGCCAGCCAGCGCAGCCAGGTATCTTTCCTCATCCCCTTCCCTCTTCTTCGCCAACTCCACTTGCCCCTCCCCCTCCCCCTCCCCCGGTGGAGAGTCAAAGTCCTCACGCCTCGGCCGAATTCTTTCCTCCACGATAGCGTCGTCATCAACGCTTGCCAGAAATTCGTCCGTCGGCTCCCAGGAATCCGGGTGCTCCGGTGGAAAACGCTTGAAGAAGCCGCGGATGATTTTGCGAGCTGCGTCGGAGCCTTTATTCTCTTTTACGGCCTCCTTGTAAAATTGGGCCTGGGAAAGAAGGTATGCGCCGCGCTTGCCCCGAAAGGTTCCAGGATTGGGCATAGGTACTGAGTAAATAGAATCCGTCAATATAAAACCAGCGCTCAACTAGGCGACCAACTGACCCAAAAAAAGTGTTTGTGAGATCAAGCGGCCGGTGCAAGTGGGTGCAAGTGCAAGGGAGACCGTATATTCCCAATTGGGTATCTGTTCACTCTGGGCCTCCGGGGCCATGCGTCGCTGGCGAGAAACAGGTGAACATTCTAAAAATTACAGAAAGTTGTACTAGATAATATTGTCAACCCCTTCAACCCAAGAAATAACCTCTGAACGCGTAGCCTTACACAAAGTGACTGTCAACCTACGAGGAGCCACCTCGTCTTCATAGAACTGTTGAAGAATACGCCTGCGAACGGAGTGAGTTCACATCAAGGTAGCAGAGTGAGAAATAACCGATTATCGAAAGCGATTCGTTCCCCGTTGTGTTCCACCAAGAACACAGTGGGTCGAGGTCGTATAGTTGCCGATGCTACAGCGTGACTACGAGCTGAGGAGGGGGAGACGGCGTTCCGAAGTAAGGTTGCAGGTGCTGTCGACGCGTGTGGTGTGGTACGAGTAGGCGTGGATGGGGCCCTTGGCTGATTTGAAGAGGATCGGGCTGGCGGCGGAGACGGCGAAGGAGGGGGGGGTGCGGGCTCCGATGTGTCGATGACCTTGTCGGCGTCCTCCTGGGCTTGAGCAAAAGCTTGATCTGCCCACAGCGCAAACATCGCCTCCTCCCCCATCATCTCCACCTGCTCCGTGTGGTTGTGTTGCGCCATGCAGACGTCTTGCCAGAATCTGCAGGCAGCCTTCCAAGATTTCTTGTTGGGCGCATAGGTACTTCGACCGCCTGGGATCGTCCACCTACACACACCATGTGTAAGCCTTCACATTGCTAGATTAGCGTACTCACCACACTGTGTATATTCCGGCGGCGTCGCCCATTGCCACAACATAAAAATTAGACAAATTCTCCGGGCGTTTGTCTCTGTCGGAAAACGCAGGCTTGTATGGTGGTGCGCATCGGTACCGCATTGACGAGTGTCGAGTTGTGACAAGGGAGATGGTGGATGGGATCAAGAGGATTGCGCGCGGCTTGCCCATCAGATGAGATTTGTCAGCAAGATCTATCAGGCTGGTATATTTATCACACAAGGAAGCTGCAAGGAAGTACGTATTATATAGATGATTAAACTACTCGTTATCTTCGTCGACTACGCAAATTTCGTCGCTATGAGGATGCTCAGCATATTCGTCATACGGCCCAACAATCACCCCCTCATCCTCCGGTTGAGGCAACCATAACGAGACCTGCTTCTTGTCCGCCGCAGAGGCGGGTGCGTCTGCCGAAGGAATTACGTCCTGAGACCACCTGTTGAAGCGTGCGTCCAGACCAATATTAGCTGCCCGCACGCTGGCCACAAAGGCACGCGTATGCTTAGCCCATGTCTGAAGGTGATTGAAGTCCTTTGGACCCCCGCTGTCGAACCGTCAGGCAAAGAAAGCAGACGTCTGGGCAGAGGGGACTCACCGCTCTCTCAGCCAAAACTCCAACATACTCGGCGTGTTGGCTTGGGCGCAGTCTGACCACGACCAATCTTGCACAAGAAGTTCATCATCGTCGATATCGTCCGCAGGGAATGACGAGTCCCAGTCCGGGGAGCCTAGCAGGGAAAGCGGGGGAGTGAATGGGTAACGACGCCGAGAGAGAAGGCGATCATGATCCAGCCTAAATCCAAGCATCTGAATAGGAGGAGGTCAATATCACCAGAGGGGAGGGGCGCAAATACGCACCTTGATCTGACGGTCAGTCAAATTGACCCAAACTTCCCTCATATAAATATCCAGCTGTACGAGGAAGCGAATCTTTTCCCCTTCGCCATTCTCCGCGGCGCGTCGGTAGTGGGGGCGAAGATAACGCAAAGTTTCTAGTTGTAGCGGATGAACGTCAGTTGACGCATAGATGACATAGCGGGAGTGGAGGTTGTGGTTGAGGGCTGCATCCAAATGCCAGAAGTCAGACGGCGGTATGAGACCAACCGGGACGCGAACTTGAGCGATGAGGTCGTCGTGGTCGGCGTCCACGTTGATGTTGACCGTGAGGCCGCGGCGATCGTCCATGAGCGGGCGAAGAAAGCAACAAGTCAGACCCGGGGTAAAATTTTGATCTTGCGTCCCAAAGTAACGCAACTCGCCTCCTACCACCATGACCTCCAACGACAATGGGTACATGCACACCATCAACGTGTACGAAGGTCGCCACATCATTGCCGAGATCCATTCGCCGACTGGTCTCATCCCACCCGTCGACCTCCTCCACGCCAAAGCCGCCGTACAACGCAACTTGGAGTCGCGCTACGTCGCCTATGTCACCACACGCTGATGTGCAGTGTGATAAAGCGGCGTGTAATCACCACTATCTAACCAACAACAAATTTACTGGTGCTTGTGGTACGGAACGGTTGTCCTAATCGTGTGATCGGGGAACGGCTGGTTAAGGTAGCAGTGGACTGATACGTCCGTTTTGGTGCACGAATGCGGGTTGTTTTGGGGGGGTTGTAAGCGAAGAGGATCTACGCGAAACACCTAATCGAATAAAGACTCAAAGCCGAACAGAGCTCGCCAGGAAGACGGGGACGCGAAGGCCGGGACCGCTCAAGGGTAGGTGTTCTACAGTACTGGGGCGACCGAACGGACAACAGTGCA
Organism: Strobilurus luchuensis; assembly: GCA_019915105.1. Taxonomy (NCBI): domain Eukaryota; kingdom Fungi; phylum Basidiomycota; class Agaricomycetes; order Agaricales; family Physalacriaceae; genus Strobilurus; species Strobilurus luchuensis. Next base: position 764,225 of record JAHLMJ010000002.1, on the reverse strand, counting down.
CTGACTTGTTATCTGCGTTGATGCTAGCCTCGTGTACCAAACTTACTTCTCTACTTGGGTGTGACAGATCGTTCTTTTGAGCGTCGGTCAGATACCGTGGACACAAGACGTTCTTCGGCTGCTTAACGTCGCACCAGTTCAGGCTAACTAGGCTTCACTTTCACAAGGCGGTTGTCTCTGGGGAGACGATTGCTTGCTACTTGGATCCGTGCGGTATCTCTGGGGAGAAGTCCGGGCTCACAGAAGTTAACTGGGTACTTGACGTCAAGGGACTGCGCACGATTCTTGTCTGCGGTTCTTGAGTATCTCGCCACTTAGGCGTCTTAGGAGACTTTGCTTTGCTTAGGTTCTTGGCTGCTTAAGGGTTTGGGTGGGCTTTCAAACGTGTTGAACTTCTTATTGGGCGCGAACCCGAGTCAAATTACTACAGAGGAATGCTTTGTGGGCTTTTCACTGCGGGGCACTAAAACTACTGTACTCTACAGACGCGACGCTACTTATACACTCTACAGACTCACCCCGGTAAGCTACGTAACTACTCGACGGCTGGATACGGTCCGTACAAAACATGAGTCCCTACTCAGCCTGCACGGGTAAAGGTCACCAGACAGTTCCCGCCGGCGCATATGCCAGTTTCTCTACGTTCAGATGTTGCGTAGACCACCCATGGACTCCGAGAAGCAAGGCGCTGCGTGCTCAGATAGGCGTTCGCGTGTACTTTTACTTAACCGGGCGCTTACCGGCTTATCCAGCCTTTGCACCAAACTTGGGCGTGAGCCCATTCAATCGCGAGCTACCGCCAGTGCGCATGCACTGAGATGGTCCGTGAACTTGAATGGTGACGCGCTGAAGCGTTGGGCAACTTATCTGGATGGCTGATACCACATGTAGTACATGAGGCGGGTCTTCGAGTCATAATCCATATGGATCGCGCCTCGCTGCCAGTTTCACATCAATCAGACGCGTCGACCGATGAAGGTGATTCTCTTGAGATAACCGCGAATCATCCCCGTTCGGGGTTTTGACACTGGTTTATTGTTGTCCGACTTTTGTCACAATGAACAATGTACCGTCCGCTTTTGGTAATGAACTCCGGAGGTTGTGAACCCCGCTTCGACTCATTCAATGCTGAGGATCATGTTGCTGCTGGTAGAGCGCCGTCGGAAGCGACGGCTGTTCATCCCTGATTCGGATGTTGCTTGTGTGGCGCAGTTACGCGTACAAGGTAAAAGGGACCTCCTCAGAGGGGACAACTGGGTTTATGATATTCAGCCCTGGCTACTGTCGTTCTTTGACTAATAGTTACATGCTTGGAGTTCTCTCCTTGCCCTAGAGAGCGTCTCCGTGATGACCTTTGTAGCGTATCCAGCCTTGCTTCCGCTTGGCTCTTAGTTGCATATGGCTGTCTAGAAATCGCAAAATTCTGGATTTCTGGCCATGTAATCTCAACATGCATATCAACGCGTCAAGGCTCTTCACCTTGAAGTTCTACGCCATCTTCAACCGGCGTACGAGCGTGCAATCAAGCGCCAGGAGAGGCGCCTGTTTGTGTTGGTTCTAGATCGTTACATCCGGGACGCTTGGGCGCCGGTGTCAGAATGATATATCAAGGTGCGTGGCTATAACGTTCAAACATTCGCACTTTTTGACGCGAATCGTGCTGTTTGCAGATGATCAGCTTCGGATTGCAATACGGTCGCCTTCTCTCGCGGCGTTGGTTCTCTGCGACGCCCCCCGAGACCATCTCCTCAGGATCGGAGGGCTGGAACCACGTCAACGAGCCGCCCAACGACGACGACGATCTTTTACAGCAGAACTGCTCGTGGACAGTCTGCGCAAAGGTCAATCTGGTGGATACATTGGAGATGCTCCTCCCCGACCCGTACGCCTCTTCCACCAACAGCCCGTCGAGATCCTCACATTCTTCGTCACATTTTTAGCCACGAAGTTGGAATTTTCACGCCCAACCGCACATCAGGAGACCCTTTTCTCGAGAAATGGGAAGCGAGGGCTCGGGCATACATCGCCAAGGTTCGTGACGCGATTGCCATTGCCGACGGCTTCTTCGCCCATTGGGCCGAGTCAGCCAGCCCGTCTGAACATGCAGAACCCCCCATCGTTGATTCGACGCAGGCCCGTCCTTGCACACTGGCGCTCTGGGAGGGACTCGCTGAGGATACGGACATCTTCGTTCCTCCGTACGACGAGGAAGACGAGTGTGACGGGGTCGAAGAGATGTACGTACTCTTTGGGTGGAACGGCTAGATCTCTGCTCTGTGTTTTTTTACTTTCATATATCTTGTAACCAATTCAAATCCAAGTTTTATCTCAATGAATGGGAGTGAAAGCAAGTTACAAAATAGAATCAGTTTGAAATAAAAAATTTCCCTCGGCGAATCTGTCTGCGAACGACCCAGAGCGTATGGAAGACAACAAATCATCTACCAAAACTTGTACCCCCTTCATCTCCTCAAGTAGATTGTACCCGCGTCTCGCTTCATCCGCATCGGCAAGACATGCATTGGTTAGACCCTCCATCGCTTCCTCGCCTTCCTGCGCCCAATCCAAAACTAGACGCAACTCGGACTTCAAAGCGCCTGCCCCCTCCCTGTACTTGCGTCCGCGCGCGGCAGCGAGGGCGGCGGAACGATCCCGCAGGGACGTTCGGGCGTCATTGCCCAGGCAGTCCCTCATGCCAGCGTGAGCGCGCTCCAGCCATTTAAGGCACCTTGCAGCTTCTGCTGCGTTTGGTTCGGGTTCGTCCAGCGGGCGTTCCTCGTAAGCGTCTTGGGCGGAAGAGCCTTCTGCAGCAGCTCGGCGTGCACGTAAGCTAGGGGTTGGTACAGATATTGTCAGCTATGACCAGCCATGAGCAGAACATGCCACGCACCGAGATACATCCGTGCACTCTTGCTGCTCATACCGCAACCTACGACGCGCCCTGATGGCCTTTCCGTGCTTCTCATAATGCTGTATAGACGAGCGAAGACGAGAGCGTCAGCGCGGCCTGCTGGATCGTCGTAAATTCGAGGACGGCCGCGTTTCTTCCGGAAGGGCATGCTGATTCCGTCGTGGTGGTGTCCGGGTTAGAGGCGATCTTGAGGCCGATCGCATTTGATCAAATGTCGTACAAGTCCGCGCAAGACCCAGATTGTTCGACCTTTAATCCCTTTGTTGGGAAAGCTCAGATACCTGTAAAAAAAATTTAAAAATAAAGCCTACTACATAATAGAGTCTTTGACGCCTTTGAAACGTCCACTAAGGCCACATGATTTGGCGGCCTCGGAAGCTGCTCAAGTTAAGAATGAATGCTTCATCACCTTTCCTCCAACTCGGTTTAGCACGTACCAAGTCATGGCGCCGTTGATCTTCGAGCATCAAAATGCTTTTCAAGGGTTCCACATACCTGAAATACTGTTTGGTATGCTATATGTCTACTCCTGCTAGTAGGACTATTGATTGAACAGACGTGGATGGCCCCTCGGACCACATAGCTCAACAGGTGCCTAATCGTGGCCTGATCCTTGCGGGCGTTGAAGGTATTTCATAAATCACTAGCTCCTTCTTCAGCCAAATAACTATTTTCATTAACTTCCAGGATGATGTAGTCAATCTGCACGCGAGGATTAAATGTCGAACGTAACTGTTCAACGCTTCGCGGGGGAGTAACGCTGGGCGCGCTCATGTTCGTCACATCACCAGCTTGGTTGGTTTTGCTCACCGACATGGACATACCGGGTGCGTCGCCTTTTTTGCGCTCTATTTCGTCGTCTACATTTCCCCCGGCGCTGCAATCCGAAAGCTAACGCACTTGGAGGGCTTGTAGGCTGCAGCGTCGCGTAGCTCGGCTAGCCCTCGCGGCGGGCCGTCTACGCCTTGTACTATACTTTTTTTTTGTTTTTTTTTTTTTGGAAGGGGCTTATAGCATGGCTGATTTGTTTCTGGTAGCTCGCCGCACACGGTCTCAGCGCATTTTTTCGCCGTATACCGGGCCAGCCCTGCCTCCCATCGTCGTCCCGAACGCCGCCGTTGAGGAGCTCGTCAAAATCCGCCTCGCCGAGCTTGAGGCGCGGCAGGGTGAAGGGGACGACGACGTCTATACGCGGACGGCCACGCCGCCGCCTCTGTCTCCACCCCCATCCCTCACCAATTCTCCAGTCCACTCTCCTGGGCATTCTCCGGCCCCCAACGCCTCTCACCTGGACGAGGATCTTGCTCTCATCGAGTACTCTGCGTCAGAGGAAGACGACGAAGACGGCGCCCACTCTGCTGACGCGTCTCTGCCCATCGAGCCGCCCCACGTCCGACGCAGACCGTCTGCATACGGTCGTCTTTCTGCAGACGCATCTCCGCCCACGTCTCTTCCTGCTGACGCGTCTCCGCCCGCGTCTCTTCCTGCTGACGCGTCTCCGCCCACGTCTCTGCCCCGTGCATCTCGGAGCCAACCTACGCTCACCGAGGACCAGCGGCGCGCGTTGCACAAACGCGAACGTCGCCAAGAGCAGCGCCAAGCTCGGGCTGCCATCGGCCTACCTCGGAAACGGAAAAAGAGAATCCTCGTCCGAGAGGCGGAGCAGGCGGCCTTCGTAGCGCAGACTCCGCCCCATTTGCTCTCCCGCCTGCGTCCGCCACCTAAGAAACGCGCGCGTCGACATGCGTGGGAGGCAGAGGTTGATCTTTCCGGCGAGGTGTCTGAGATGCGGGCTTGGCAAGGCGAGAGGACGGAGTGGGATATGGAGGAATGGACGATCGACCGTCTTCATGAATTGAGAGGAGCTGGGTATACAGTGGTGGAGTGGGAGGGAGGGTAAGTTTGTCTTTTTCTACTCTTGCCTTTGTGGCCGCCTATATTGATACATCTTGCAGACGCCCTCGTGTTATTCTTGATGCCAATCGACGCCTCATCGTCGTGCTCGCTGGCCATCCCAACGATCCCGATTGGGATGCGAAGATGAGACGGATCCGCGAGCTCATACGACGATTCAAGACGCAGTGTCGTTTTGATGACGAGCACTCTCATCACCGTCGCGGCGAATACGAGACGCTTGGATGGGGCTTGTCCTTTGGGGGAGGGCGCATCTATCCTGGGTGGATCAAGAACACGGGAGGGAATGATGCCGCCATGCGAGAGATTCTCTCCGACGAAGATATACGAACACTCATTGAGTTTGCAGACTGTAAGCTTACCCTCTTGTCTGAGTATATCTTTCTCTAATCTTTACCAACAGCTCAATTCGCCAAATACTTCCCTGCCATCTATGACGACTTCACGGAGACGTTGGAACGCGTTGTGGATAATGATCCGAAGCTATCTGTTCCCATGCCCGGTTGTGCGTGGGGTGCGGCTCACATCAACTTCCCGCCTGGTAGCTGGTGTCATGCCCACACGGACCATCTCAACCATGTTGGAGGTCTTTGCGCCGTGTGGGCGTTAGACGAATTCGACTATCATCTTATGGGATCTCAAGCTTGTCGTCCGTTTCCCCCCAGGCAACCTCATCCTTCTTCCCTCTGCGTTGGTCAAGCACGGTAACATTACCGTTTACCAAGGGGGCAAACGGTCTGCCTTTGTGCTCTTCTCTGCGGCTGGTTTGTTTCGGTGGGTACTCAACGGTATGATGTCGGATGCAGAATTTAAGGAGTCTGCTTCGGCGGAAGATCTCAAAGCTTGGCAGGAGTTTCGTGCTTCGCAAGCTCAGCGTAACACCGAGCGCTTCCCGTTGTGGGATGACTTAGTACAGACCTTTAGTCAGTAATAATATATCTACGTTGCGTTCTATTATGCCAGCCTGCCTCAAAAACAGTGAGAATATGATTCCAATATTGCCAAGGCCTGGGTCTGACAGTCACGTACTATTGCATGACGCCGCATGCACGCCGTCAGCTTTCTGACTTAGGCCAAATACCTACTTGCTTACCCTCCCTCACCCGCTCCTCTCTTGATGTCTGGACTTCGCCATGGCGCTCACCTGGAATACAACTTTAAGGAGGGCCGTTACGTCCCTATTCGCAAAAATCCCGGCGGAGGTACTTTTGGCAAGGGTGCTGGCTCCAGAGGTGCTACGGCAGACGGTATTCGAACAAGTCAGGTTTCCCAGCGAGGGCGCTTACTCGACGACACCTACGATGGCGACTATGAGCTGGTGCAGGCACGGGACACTGTTCAAGACTCGAGGGGGCATGTACGCGTTCTTCCTGTGTCGCCGGGGAAAGGGAGACAGAGTTGGGTGATGGGAGGGAAGGCTTGGGAGGCACCGGAGGATATGGAAATCGGATTGGATGAGCATGGCGAAGGCTGGGCAGATGAGGTGATGGCAGAGTTTGAGGATACTCGAATTGCCAGGCAGGCGGGGTTGGGCTCCAAGAGGAAACGCGTTCGAAGCGAGAAAGCAGTGAGTAATGGTTCTGATACAGCGTTTCCCAGCTCACACTTCTCCAGTCTCGTCCTAACGTAGCCTGGCTCAAGAATCATCGGTCTTATTATCTGGACGAGCTCTTACGGGATCGAGGACGGGGAGAGTGGGCTAGGGCGTCCGTTTGTCCCGACTGTACCGCTCGAAAGACAACGCCTCCTGGTCTACCCGAATTCCGATGTCGAGATTGTTTCGTCAACGACTTATGTTGTGCGCCGTGCTTTGTGAAACGCCACCGACAGCATCCTTGTCATCGTATACGGGTACGTGGTATCAATATAACGAGGAATTTAAGACTTATACAGACCAGAAATCGACAGGACTGTACTTCAAGCGAACGTCCCTCAAGATCATTGGTCTTCGCATCCAACTCAATCATTCCGCCTCTCCATGTCCCAACCCCGAGCCTTGCCACCGCGAGTTCAAGCTTCTCCATACAACTGGCATCCACGGGGTGGCGTTGGACTTCTGCAACTGCTCCCGCCAGCTCCCCAAAGCAACGCAACTTCTTCGTCAAAACTTTTATCCTGCCAGTCACGAGCAGCCTCGTACCACGGCGACCTTTGGCCTCCTCGAATTCTACCATCTCCATTCATTAACAGCCAAGGGTGGCGCCCATGACTTCTACAAGACTTTGGAGAAGCTGACGTCGAATACGGGTATGGAGGTCCCCAAATCACGATACCGAGCGTTTATGAGGATGACGCTCCAGTGGCGACATCTAAAGATGTTGATGCGGGGGGGTCGTGGGCATGAGGTTAGTGGGGTGGACGGCACGCAAGCCAGAGATCTAGTGGTGATGTGTCCCACCTGCCCATACCCCGACATCAACCTTCCCCCCGACTGGGAAAAAGTCGAGGAGTCTGCTCGGTAAGTCTTGTTGCTTTGAGGTGTGCAATCATTTTGCTGACGTTGCATAGCTTTCTCTATGTTGTGATGATATGCATGGATGCCAACTTCCGGCTCAAGGAGCAAGAAGTCTCTTCTTGGTCGCGGGATCCGGGTTTCGGTGTCGATTGGGGCTACTGGTGCGAACGAGGTCGATTTACTCGTTACGTAGCTAGCAAAGCTAAGGTTCCCGATGAGGTATGTTGGTCATTGATGCATCAAGGTCCGCGGAGCTCATGTCTTGCCTCGTAGATAAGTACTTGCGTGGGCTTTAACGCTCTCGAGAAGGCCAAGACCAAATTCTCAAAGGGCTTGCGCTACACTGGCATTGGGCAGTGCGTCTGCGCACGGTCGGAGATGGTCATATCGGCATGGAACTTGACGAAGGGGGAAGCGTACGACTACTCATCCCTCGTTGGATTTTCCTAAGGCTTACTCATTCTCAGATATGCACCGATGGATATAGGATTTGCTACTGCTGCCTTGGTGTACTGTCGCCTGATATGGATTGTCCTCATCTACGACATTGCCTGCCAATATTTTATCAATCTTCGACCTCGCATGGACACTTGGCCGCCTGAGCTTCGTATTTCCCAGAGTACGACCATAACTCCCGGTATTGGAAAGTTCCATGAACCTGGTCACAAGCAGTTTCAACATCAAGAATTCTGCCTCATGCTTCTTCTGGGCATCGGATACACGGATGGAGAGGTCAACGAGCGAGTTTGGGGCCCTCATAATATCTTGGGAAACTCGACAAAAACCATGGGCCCTGGATCACGTGCGCTTGTGCTGGACGATAATTGGGGTCACTGGAATCACCTCAAGTATGTGTTCACGGGACAAACGTTGGCGAGGCGCTACAAGGCTGCCGTCATTGAAAGAAATAGGCAGGTGGAGGGTCATAGAGGGTTTTCGCAGCAATTGCCCGAGGAGTTGACGAAGGAGTGGGATGAGATGTGTCTTATGTGGGAGAGAGATTCCTTCCCAAAGGGAGCCTTCAATCCCTTCGAGATTCCGGAGGAGCTGTTGGGGGAGAAGGAAGTGGAGGCGGAGTTAGAAGCTGACGAGCAAGAGCGTCGTCGTAACGGCGGGCCCGTGTATCACGAGACAAGCGCCCACACCTTCGTCAAGCTAGGGTTGGAGCTTGAGGCAAAATAGTAAGGGTGTTTCCTTTTACTGAATGATTCGTTGTTGACGCTCTGGCAGATTTGATATTAAAGTCAAGGCTTCAAAGGAGGAGACTACTCTACCCGGGCGCGGAAATAGAGCTGGGCCCACACGGACGCAGACTGAGCTGGCTGAGCAGCGACACATCTTCTTCAGGAAGTTGAAAGGGTGGTTGGATTTGCGGACGGTGTATATGCCGGGGTTGGTTCAATACCTCAAGGATGTTGAGCAACCCAACACGGAGCTCGGAGACGACTGCGACCTACCAGAGAAGGAGCTGCTATGGCTGCCTTCGGCTTTAGAGAAGAATCGCCGGGATGGAGTTTGCACAGAGGGGCTGGCGGTGCTAGAGAACCGGTACCGTGAGGCGCAGCTAGGGGACGCTCTGAACAGCCTTCGCCATATTCTTCGGGTCAAATCTCGCATGGTCCAATTCAAGAATGATAATATGCGGGGTCAGCGGGAGGGGAATCGATCAAGAACGGTGATAGACCGGGTTCATCAGAGAGCGTTAGGGTTCGCGGTGAAGTACCGGAGAGTACGGGTAGCCAAGCTGGCGCTGGTTGGGGTTGGCGTATGGGAAACCAAATGGAAGGAGTTGGCGAACTCCGACATTCGTTCCTACGTCGACGTGGAGAAGAAGAAGCCAGGGCCGGGAAGAAGAGGCACCAACGAGGAGGGGGAGGGGGAGGGGGATGGGGAGGATGGAGGAGCGGAGGAGGAGGAGAATGGTAGAGGAGAGGAAGAGGAGGCAGGAGAGGTTGATTTGATCGCTGAGCATCGAACACGGCACGAGGGGACCAGCAGAACACGAACGACCCTTTCTTGGATTTGGCTTACTGTCGCCATTAATCTGGAGGATGGGGCGGATACCGACAATCGAATATTGCGTGCTGAATGGTGCAGAAGCCGGGCAAGGGCTAAGCGCAGTACAGAGGAGGTTCTTTTGTTGAAGGAGGAGATGCGAAGATGTTTGGAGTTTTTGGAGTGGAAGAGTACGCAGTGGAAGGATCGAGTAACCAAGCGAAGTGTCAGGGAGTCTTCCTTGGAGGAGGGCGTTAGAGCATATGCGCAAGAGCAAGCAGGTTTACAATTGGCGTGGAGAGATCATTTCAAGGGATTATGGGCTGTACCACTGGGTGAAATGGGGGAGGAGCCTACTCCTAGCATAGATAAGGACGTAGAGGCTGATGAGGGGGATGAAGAGGACGAGGAGGGAAGGGTTGAGGAGGACGAAGAGGAGAATGAAGAGGAAGGAGATCATGGCATAGACGTCATGCAAGATCCCAACGATAGAGAGGAGGATGAGCATGGTAGATCTGACATACCTGTAGTAGTATGATTTTTTTTTTTTTTTTGGTGGGAATAGATGGCGGCAAGTAACGCGCATATAACGCCTATCTTTTAAAAATGCGCCACATTTCCGTGTGGTAGTGCTACCCCCCCTCCCCGATCCCCAGCTCATCTGAGCTATGATCGAGGCCAGCAACCCCACAGGGAACGCCCCAATCACATCCCATCATTCCCCGATCATCCCTAGTATTTCCCCCGGTTCTATCCTTTTTTGTACGCCACAGTACGGTGCTATACCCGCTCCTGAACCCACCCCAGGATCCCTACTTTAAGCCCTGACTATCCCTGAACTACCCCCAAAACCCTACTCCTCCTCACCTAATTGCGCCACACTTTTCACCCCCCACCCCACCCCAATACCCAACCGCGACGGTCCACCCATCACCCCACCCATCACCCCACCCATCCAGGCCCACCCCCCAATTCTACCCATCCCCGCCCAACCGTCATTTCCCCCCCATCCCCTAGCTATCCCAATTTGGTATGCTTTCCCGCCATCCCCGCCCATTCAGAATCACATAAGCCGCCCGCCCCAATATGCGGTGAGCTCGCTGTCCGCCCCCATCTATCCCGCCATTTGCCCGCTCCCCAGCCAGCCTCAGCCAGACAGGAATGCCATATGGCACCCCTCATGCATGAGGTACGTCTGCCATATGGCACACTTTGATACATGGTTTTGACTTACAAGGCTGACAGAGCGCGAAAGCGAGGCCGCGAAGGTGGTGGCGTGTCAGTCTGGTCACCGATGAGTTCTTTCAAGTGATGCGAAGGGGCCGCCTGCGCGAACCAGCACCATGCCGCTTTGATCTTGATAGCCCGCTGCATACTGGTGAGGGGTCCCAAGCTGACGTCGTAATTTCGATTCCCCTCGTAGAAGAGTTCAATATCCTTACGTTCAGGATACTTCGGGAGGGTGTAGCGGCGCATCAGGGGTTTAGCCTTCAGCAGTTCGTTCATCTGCCAATCCAAACGCGAGTTGCGATCCGCAAGAGCCCTGATGAAACTTGGATGACAGCTACCCAGTTGCCCCTGTCCTTGCCATACGAGGCAGATTGGAATGAATTCAGCTCGAATCTGCCCCATTGGGAGTCGACGAACATCGTGAGGACGGATAACGCAAGCTAGGTACGGGTAGTCGTCGTGAAAGAGTTGAGGGACTCTCGAGGGATCCCAAGGACCAACCGTCCCCACCTGTAGTTGTAGGAAATAGCCTCCTCTGTACCAGTTGACACAGAAACATGAGCTATAGAATCCTGTCAATTGACACTCGGTGTCGACTGACACTGGGTGCCATCCGCAACCATGGCGGACACTGCAGCTTACTTAACATGCTTGTGCTTCCTTTTTTGGACCCGACTCCCGCTGAGCGCCCGACACACTGCCAAATCGAGAAAAAAACCGAATTATTATTGCATATCATTGCGAAAGCGTCCAGTTTAAATAAAAGCCGAGCGACGGCTGCCAAGCCGTACCCAGCCGTCCCGGCACCCTTCCGGCTCACACGAATCTGCTAAGTTCAATCCGCTGCAATGGTGACCTCCTGGATAATTGCTGACGCCGCAGCCTGAGCCAATCCATCCATCGGTCTGGTCTTCCGGCCATGAGCGGGTAGAGACCTCTTCCACAGCGCCTCGAAGCTCTCTCGTACTCGAACACGATCCCTGGCCTGCTGACGCGCATAAGCTCGTCGTCCAACTAGCTCCTCCGGACGTAAATCGGGCATCCTCTCGCTTCGCTCCCGCCACAGGCGCTCTTCGTAACGGAGAGAGCGCAAGACTCGACGCATCTCCTCTTTCAGCAGCTCAACCTCCTCCGTCCATCTTGTCTTCCGTGCCAAAGCTTTCGCCCACTCGATGCGCACACCTGAACAATCGGCGTCAGTGATTGACCTCACGGAGAGAGCATACACCACTTACACTCATGCAGGTAAGCATTATCATCAGCATCGGGACCACCATCAGATGTCCATATCCACGACATTGTAGCTTTACCTTCGCCCGGTACATCCCGACGCACGGGCCTTGTCCTCTGATTCACCCTTCCCGATGCAGTGACACGCGAATCCCGACCCTCTAACCGACCTAGCTTCTTGACGGCCTCAGCATCTGACTCCGCCGTCATATATACCTTGAGGTCGTCCGCGTGCAACTCGCGAAGCTGGCCACAGCCTACGTCCCCAACCAGTTCAACTAAGCGCTCCCGAGATGATCGATACTTCGCCGCCCATTCGTCAAGCTTGACCCCGACAGCCTGAATGAGCTTAGCTGCTCTGGTCGTGTTTCGCTGGCCCGTGACGTGGGCATTGCGGTAGTTGACAAGATACCGTTTAGCGATCAGTCGGTTCCGAATTTTCTCCAGCGCGTCTGAGCACTGAGCGCGCCGCAGAGCGGTCTCCTGCGCAACCAACTTCGGTGAACAGCGCACATATGCGCGCATGGAGGAATTTGCCGAGCAGAATGACGGAAGAAAGAGCTTTTCGTCTTCGACAGGTGTTGCCGGCAGGTCCTTTGATCGACGGCGTGTCTCCTCTTGCTCCAGAATAGTCGCTACTCGAGGCATGTATACTTCTTGCCACTTCCGAAAGTGGTTCAGTTTCGTCTGCAGTCCCCGCCGCCGATCCAAGGTTTTGCTCTGGCGGTCGACAGTCGTACCCAACTTCATCGCGGCATCACGCCGTAGACGCCGCCTGCTAGATGTCAGCACAGCACTATGAAGAAGCAATAACAGACTTACTGGCCTTCCTCTACCTGCAATCCCAGGATGAGAAAGCCCGCCATAGATACTCGAGCCGACTCCTGCGCCTTCTTCTTTTTCCGTTTCGTCTTCTTGGGCGCTTTTGCTTGTTTTGCCCCCTCCTCATCGTCTCCGTCTTCGGAATCTTCATCGTCGGCTGCCTCTGCGTTGGCTTGCGCGAGATCCTCCCTTTCTCTTCTCTCTTCCGTCTCCTCTTCGGTACGTAGCGTTAACCGGACTTGCTCCTCGGTAATCGTGACTATCCCGATGAGTGAGCTTCAGAACTTCCGACAGGCACAAGAAAACATGTACCTCTCCCCGATGGTGCGTAGGGATTGGGCTTGGTGTCGTCCTCCAGCCAATCATTGACCATACCCTGCCACTCCTCCCGCAAATCATCCTCCAAAGTCGAATTGACCGCCTCAAATGCGTCCAATTGTACGGCGCGTTCCTCCAGTGCAACGCGCAAGCGCCGCAAAAGTGTTTTCCCTAAAAGGACAGACTCAATACAATATAGACTGCGCCAAGAACGCGCTCACCGAGGTTGATGTTCTTCAAGAAATTATGCCGATTCGCCTTGTCTTCGATGTCGTCGTGCCGCGCGCCCGGCTGCTCCTCCTTCGTCATATAAGACATGGGATTCAAGACCGACCAGACCCGCTCTATACCCTCGCCGTCTGTTTTACCGACACCGAGCTTGTACTTCAAGGACTCGGCTGCCTCGCAAAAGATATTGTGGACGTTCCCGTGCCAAACCGGCAATCCCCATGTCAGGTCAGGCAAGTCGAGGTTCCGGAGAACTTCTGGAAGCGCTTGGATCCGTTCGTGGAAATGCTTCTTGTATTGGCATGCTATGTCGTATGTAATCGTGATTTCCTTCAAACCCATCCTTGAGAGTAACCAGTAGAGGATGAAGTCGGTGTTTTTGTACCTGTACAGAGCGTCAGTCGAGCCAGGAGAGCGAGCCGAAACAAATTGCCTGACCTTTCCCCTTTCTCCAAATCACCGAGACCCAAGATGATCTCGTGGCGGGCGCAGATGACGCCCAAGACACCTGCCCAGCGAAGGCCTACCGCGAACTTGGTATCCTTATGCATCAGAGCTGCGAAGGCGATGCACGTCGACATCTGCGAAACATTGTGAGTGAAGGATGAAAGCATCAGGGCAAAACTGACGTACTTCTTCCTCCGTTATATAACTCCTCAATCATTCGTGATACAGATCCATAGGAACCTGAACCCCCAGCCCTGAGTACAGCGGCAGATCCACGTAAGGCGACGCTCGCATCTTGCATGACATGCGGAAGTTGGCGTCTACGGAAAAGATGCGACAATACAGGTATCTACAGATGCCCGTTATCAGCCATGCCGACGAAGAATAATAAGAAAAATTCATACGAATATACGCTCGACACGCTATTCCAGCCGGCTGGCAAATTGACGCCGACACGCGGGCAAGCCCAGTACTCGACAGCGACAGAACCATCAAGCGCATCCTCCAACCCTCCCGGATCGTAGACCACACCTGATCGGCGAACGCGCTGCAGGAAGCTCCATTGCCTTGACATTCGAAGAAAGGCCTTGTATCGATCTGGCGTGTCTTCGCTGACATACGGGTCCGTAAGGTCCTCGAGGACATTGACAAAGTCACGAACATTGACCGTCGCGATAACTTTTAGTCGACGGTAAAAGTTAAGACAATCGATTGTCGCGCAGGTTTGCGGGACATGAGTAGTGGCGGGGTACCAACCACTCCGTAGCAGCTGTTGCCAATGGTGTTGCCCGTCTGAGGAGTCGCAACTGCAGTACCGACAAGATACCGTCTGGATGCTCCTGTCCGCCATCACCGTCATGAGATGGGGATTGGGATCTGGGAAGCGACAAGGTGCGCCACCGTGGCCAAGCTGGAAGACAAGGCCTAGCTGATATAGAGAGCAACGTTGCCACGACTCATCTCTCCATGCCTAGGGATCGTATAAGTGTCACTCTCGGCTGGCGCAATAGAATCGTGTCGTACCTGTAGGACGTGCGTTGGGCATTGCTCATGGCGACGGAGGCAGCATTCCTTGCACTCGGGAAAATTGCCGCAAGCCCTGCAGCGATACAACTCATCGCAAGTCGGTTCCCCATCTCTTAACGGCACGGGTCTGCAACTCTCTGGGAGCCAGAATTTGTCTCGATTCAACGCGAGGCTGCACGTTGTACAGCGAGGGTCGAGGGTGAGTGGGCCCAGCCCGTGAATGCTCAAGGACGCATTGAAGAAAAGTCCCGTCCAGGGCTTCCAATCCCTCATAGGTTCGTCCTGTTGCAAGGTTAGTTCTTTGCTGGCGTTCAAGGACAGGTAACGCACCGAACTCGTAAACCGTTTCCTCTTCTTGGTGGATCCATCCACCTCGTAATCCTCCTCGCCCTCGTCATCATCGTTCTCACCAATCTTGCCTGTCCCTTCGCCAGCACCCTCCAACAATATATCGTCGACGCCGCTGTCCAGACCGAACGAAAACCCGGCATATTCATCCTCCAAGTGCTGAGGCGCCAGTGCTGGCTTTGCAGTGGCTATAGGTTGAGATACACTGTCTCCGTCGCGAGGGACATGTACATGGTGGTCGTGGACTTGCGGTTGCGAAGGACCAGAGCGCGTCACGAAGACCTTGGTAGGTCGACCACCGGCATTGCGACTCGACTGCATACAGGTACGACACCGATGGTGGGAGGCCAGATGAAATCTTGCAGCGGGCCGGGAAAGGGGCAGCTGCGACGCCGCATGGCTGATAGTGGTGAACACGACGCCACATGCTTGATTGTGCTTGATAGTGGGGAACGTTCAGGCTACGTGTATCCGACGTAATAAGTCATTAATTACGATTACGATCCCCTTTGGGCACCCTATGTACCCCACACTGCATGAAACATACAATTTTTATGCCAGAAATATGATAAAAAAATGTAAAATTTAGTTAGCATTTTTTTACCTGAAGAATAATAAAAATATCATAAAGAAAGGTGAAAATAGGCTAAAAATATTTCAATATACCAGAGTATAGTATATATTTAGCATATTTTTACTCAATTTTATCATATTTTTATCAATTTTGACGTGAAAAAATGCTGAAAAAATTTTACATTTTTTTATCATATTTTCGGCGTAAATATTGTATGTTTCATGCAGTGCCAAACCTTCTCTACTGTCTCGCCGTCCCCTGGACTAGAGGAATACCGATATTTGTAAGGACAGGAGATATCATAGCTCGAAATCGTACGTTGTTGCATTCGCTCAATATACAGTGCATCGGCAAGGTCTGCACACGATGCCATAAAGTCCGCAATATCTTCGCGAACTTGTAGATCACGGTCACGTTGCATACGGGCAGCTACCGCGCCAACAATAAGTAACAGATAACCAAGAAAAAGAGGGATACTGACTCTCGGGAATGCCGTCGATCACGAGAGATGGAGCACTGGCGGTGAAAATCCTCTTTGTGCGAATCCAGTTCACACCTCGTACCCCGAGATTGAGAGCCTGGCGAAGCATATTGCCGTACATAGGGTTGTTGATCCAGAGGCCGACGGCGCGAACGCTGGCGATGCTGTTGATACCGCACTTGAGAAGACGTTCCAACATGAAGGGCACCTTCTTGTTGCTGGCTGTAGCCGGCTTCGAACCTATTCAATATTGAGTGGTGCCCATTTCATCGCGCGATAAGATTGAAATACCAATGATTTGTCAAGCGTATGCCATTCGCCCCGCCAACGGCATAAACCGGTAAATCCACGTTGAGACTGTCAAAGGCTTCGGCGAGACCTTCCAAACCGTCGTCATTGCGCTGGATCGGGCTGTTGGAGTTTCTGCGTGGCGTTGCAGGGCGGATGGGAGTGTCTTCTTCGTCAGATGAGGTCAACTCTATCTCAATGATGGTGATGGGTTTGGAATGGGGCGAGGCGGCAGATGTGCCAGACGCTCGCATGTTGGATGGATGAGGAAGGGTTAGGAAGTCTGTATAGTAGACACTTATCGCACCGCCGTGTTTCGAAACTCACATGTTGAAATCAGAAGAGGGTGGCAGAAAGGAGCTCGTAAGTAGTAGCAGCACATGCAGTGCGTGCAAATTACGGAACCATTGCTATAAGAAGTTCTGAGTGAGTCGAGATAGGAGGCGTGACTGGTCGGACTAGGCTGGACTGCAATGCTGTAATGGATTGTATTTGAGGCGACATTCACGCGTTACGTAGAACTACACTACTATTGAACACATAGATAGCTACAGCGCGCGGCGGGGATCAGGCAATGACACAGCAAAGCAATCTAAGAGGGACAATTCTCAGCGTTTAAGGGGAGGAGGAGCTTCAAGACCGTACCTATCACGACTGGAGGGACGATACTTGCCAATGCGCACTTTACCGGCGGCCAGTTCCTCGTTGAAAAACTGCAGAGCCGCATACTGGCTGTGACGCTTCTTGCGAAAGCCACCCGAAACTCCGTCAGTTTGGTCTTGGGCTTGGGCTCTGAAGAGGGGCTTGAGATCGTGAATGTGAATTGAGGAGATCGCAACTTACGAGTTCGTGACAACGCCAACCTTCAAGCCAACAGTCACGCAATAGAAAAAGACCTTCGAACCATCGGCAGGGGCAGGGATGTAGACGGGCTGAAGCGGCTCAGCGGGGACCTTAGAGAAAAGGACGCCGACGCGGTTGGGAACACTGCCGTCGACATAAGTGCTGATGTCGATGAGGGGATCGTAGACGCATCCGGCGGGAAAGGATGAAGGGACGTTATAGGCGGGAGGAGCGGGTCCAACTTCTGAGTGAGGGTGAGACAACGATAAGTGTAGAAATGAACACTGACCTGGTCTGGGTTGACTTTTCAGATCAACAGGTGCTGTCGATACCGCCGCATCGACACCGCCTGTGTTCTCCGAATCACTAACGATGGACATGAGGATAAGTGGTAGAGAGGAGAGAGACGAAACAACCAGGGGTTCCACGCAGCCTTTTGACCAGAGTCATTCCCAGATTGGGATAAGGAACCGGCAGTTGCGACATCATGCGACGGTCAGGTAACGATAAAGATAAGTGCCAATAATTGGGAATTCTGGAAATTGGAATTGAGCGCCACAGCATGACCGGGTATACCGATGCCGCCTGACGTGCCGTTCACCGACGTACTGTGACTTGGTGTTGTCGCTATCCACGGTTATACGATGGCTGTCGTTAAAAATGCTCCCGCGCGCAAGAACGCCTACAGGAAGATCGCTAAGAAGGACCGCCGGAGCCGTAACGGTTGGATGGACGGAATACGTGCCTCGGTTTTTGAGCCGCAGGTCGCCAGTTTTGTGGACGCTATAGACCACGGATGGCAGGCGGTGGAGATCAAACTCAAGGAGCTGCAAAGTCAGTATCATTTCCAGTTCCCGTGGCCACTGCAAGACCACAAAGAGCCAGAGACCCTTCTACCCTACGATGCCAAAAAGGTGACTCGCGCCAATGACGAGCATCTCTCGGAGGAGGACTACCTCGCTAGAAGACAACACATCCTGTCCATGAACGTGGTGAGTACTCTGCTTACGTCAAGGGAATGCAGACTTACTTGCGAATGTAGCGCATTCGCCGTTGGTTCATATACCGTGCTGGAAGATACCGCAAGCGCGTCAAACGCCTCACAGTCCGTGACCCAGAGGACGTCTTTCAAGTGATGATGGCCAGACTCTGTGGCCACACGAAACCTCCCCGCCAGCCGCATGCGTATCATGTCTTCCACCACGAGAATTGGGATGACGGTCTCCGACTGCGCTCGATCGTTGACGGTGCATGGGAGAAGATTGCCAACAACGAGATTTTGTCCAAACCGGTCAACTTCGCTCGCAGCGTGTTCTTGGATACATGGTTGAAGCTGAGCAACGAGGTCCGTAGCCGTTACGGCTTGTTGGAGGATCCGATCGTGTCTGCCGTCGACGATATGTGGAACGCGAAGGGTGCCAAGAAGAAGCCGGTCAATTTAGGGACCGACTTCGTGCGGAAAGTCTTCAAGGCGTTGGAGTCTGACGAACGCACCCAATACGCAGCGGCCGCAAAGAAGAAGGGCGATGCGGAGAAGGCAGAATACCAAAGACTGTTGAACGAACCTCCGTCGAAGGCGCCGGAAGATCGTAAACTGTGAGCATTTGATGAGTTCGCACTAAGTCGGATATCTGACATAACTTATAGCGCCCTAGCTAATACGGAGCGGTTCATTGGCGAGGTGAATCGAGGTGTAGAGGAGCGAACGTTTTGTCGCGCATTCACGATGCTTGGCGGACCCATGGACACATACGGCGGCGAAATAGGAACCATAAAGTGAGCCCCACATCATCGAACCAGACACTGATACTGACATAGACTTTAGTATCACCACGACAAAGAATGCAGCGGACGTACCTTTAACGTTCCCGGAGTGGTTGGGGAAAGAGAAGTTGGAGGCTCTGGTCGCCGATTACAAGGCGTGGCTGGCGACCTGTTATAGCAAGGAAGAGAAGGCATCAGTTGTCGTCAGAGCGCCAGCGCCAAACACAGCGAGAGACTCTTCCGGTGATACGGCTCTGGCGGCGATTGGTCCCGAACTTGTGGCTCCACCGAGAGTCAACGACGCCGGCTTGGAGGAGAGGATAACGGATACGTCCGTGTACGTCGACCCGCACAACCTCATTTCGGAGCTGAAGGACGTGGACGACGTCAGCTCCGACGAATCTGAAGATGAGGCGGAGAATGGGGAAGAATTTGACGAGGAAAAGAGGACAGGAGGCGGGTCAGGCAAGAGGAAGAGAAAAGAGGTGGCGCCAACACTTGAGAGCGAGGGAGAGGAAGAGGGGGATGCCCGACGGAAGAAGAGGCCGAAGGAGAGCGCTCCACGTCGTGTAAGCGCTATCGAATTGGAGCGGGAGGAGAATATACGGAACAATCGCCTCGTGCTGGCCGGGCTATCACACAGGCAGGAGATGGGCCTCCCTAATGAGGGATTGACCTCCTCCGACTTTCGCAACTATGCGCTCGCCAGAATTGCGGATGGTACTATCCGCGACCCGGATCTTCCACCTTCACCCAAACGTCGCCCGAAGCCAAAGCGACTCGCGAAGAAGGACCAGCCTCCGGCTGTGGCGGAGAGACATTCGTCGCGACTGGCTGCTGGAGTGTCTGGTGATCGCCAAGGCGTCATAGACGGAACTCTGCCTGTCGAGATGGAGGACATGGCAGGAGACATTGCTGAGAGACGTGGCACTGGCGATGGCACTGGCGATGGCGAGTTGACTGCGCAATCTGTCGTTGCGTTGGGCGCCAGCGAAGGGCAGACCCCACCATCCGCTGCCGATTTGGCTGCTTCTGAAGTTCAAACACGTCCTTCGGACTATCCCGATGGCAGAGCTGACGATGGCGGTCTTGGCGCAGATGTGCAGAGTAGTATCGTGTCGAAGGAGGCGGACAATGCTGCGATGGCCGTCAAACCGAGATCGGAGTTGGAGGCGGGTGAAACGGAGGACATCCAGTCGACAATCGCAAAGTTACTCGAGACCGCCCCTGGCTGGTTGGCAGACGCCGTTCGAGAGTTCATCAATACGGAGGGCGGGGACGATATGTTGACGATCTTGAGGTTGTTGCTGGAAATCGAAAGTGAGTATGGTTCGGTAACAGTGGAGAAGAGCCGGCAACCCACCTTATCGGGAGCTCGGAATCGACCCGCGCTCTTGAATCGCTGGATTGCGGTGGGACGCACTCGAAACGGGGTGCGCCAGGTGCTGAGCGATAAGGATAGTCGCGCGTTCGTCAGCGCTTGGGATGAGTAGTGGGCGTGTCTCCAGCCGACGTGGCGAAGGCGTCAGGATGACGGCGCGTGGGTGCAGGATGGAGGATATGGTGAGGACTGGGCCACTTTACGAGTCCCGGGCCAGAACGGGCTGCTCAGTGTCGTCGCCGTATTGTCGTGGTGGAAATCGTTTGAGTGCAAGCAGATACGTAAGTCACTTGATTGGACCGCCGCCAGGATCGATGTCGAGTGGGTAATGCAGGGTCTATTATTACATCTTCAATCTGCTGGTAATAGAGCGGAGTAAAAACAAAAATTACGAATGCGACCTTGAAATCTGAAGAGACGCGATCGAGAGAATGACAGGTTAAGGCGAGCGCGAATTTCGTCAAGTCCAACAAGCACGTGCTCATTGCCGGAGATCGGACCGAGCACTGCCCGCCGTATCGTGTAGTCTAATCTCAGGCTTTCTGTCTCGCATGTACACAACCATAAAGAGCCTGCAATAAAGACAGCACAAGACATAGACTAGGCCACAATTTCTTGGGTGTGGCGCCCATTTTATCGAGTGTGAGTGCCCCAGCGGCCATACCCGAGCCGAGCCACGGCACAGACCAGCACTAATGCAGCCGTACTGCCCAGGGTACAGTGCGGCAGCAGGTAAGAGGCGGCAGCGGCAAGGTTCGGCAGAAAGGTGGATGATGCAGGGTAGGATTCAGGGAGAGGAGACAATAAGACGCTTCCCAATATGGCAAGAGCGCGCCAGGCTGTACGGTAACCCAGGTGCCCCAACCCAGAGAGGATGATGTCATCCTTACCCGGGGTCCGATCGCAGTGTCAACTGACACGCAATCACACAAGTGTTTCTGTGCATACTGGCCTGGCTGTTTGTCTAATTCTTACAGCTATGGCTCCCAATACTGCGCGACGTGTTTTAGGTTTATTCGTTTGTGAGTCTGGCGTGGACGCGCGAGCCGCGAACATAAACTAGACAGTAGTGAGTGTAGTTGGGAGAGCAAGCCGACTGAAATTTTCCGGTGAAACGCTATGCAATTTCCAATGACGAGTCATCGGGCAGTAATATGCCCCGTCCCTGGAGAATCTCTATCCGTCGTCCCGCTATAGACGCATTCAGCGGCCTTGAACATGTACACTGCCGCCATTTGCCTCTTCGTTCTCCAGGGCGCATTCAGCTGCCCGTTCACTTGTAACTTCCGTTCATGGGGTGACCGCGTAAACGGACATCCTTTGACCGTTCTGCGGTCTCGATCCGACTTCTACCAGGCTTGGTGAAGTCCTGGGTGACCCCACCACTGTAATCGGCCCAGGTTGTAGACGACTTCTCGCCGGTAGGAGTCGGATTCGGTAGCGTAAATGAGTACGCAAATAGTAGGTATAGTCGAATATACCGCGTGTCTGTAACTCTGGACAGAGACGATGTGACCCGTCGTCGGGGAGCGGTCTCAGGAACGCTTAGCCGGCGCGGTGGGATTCAACGATGCATGCAGCAAGTAACGATATGATAGTAAGATACAAGAAAAGGTAGCGGACACGCGTAACTACTACCGGAAGTAACCCTAACCTCAATATGTGTATTTCCCGTCACATTGGGGTTCCGAGTGAGGAATCCTACATCCTCCAACTCGTTGACCTTGCCAATCGCAATATGGGCTTGTGGTTTCCCTTTTCTAGGGGTAAAGTGGTGTCGTTGACCTCTCAAGCTAGAGGTGCCGGAATTAAATGTGCGTGTCGAGTCTTGTCTCTGTTGGTCGTTACGCGGCTTGATGCTTCCATTGCGGTGGTCACTAGCAAAGTGGCCTGCTCCTCCACACTCAAAACATTTAGTGCTGGAGGTAACGGCAAGAGCGGTTGCTACATCGGCGGTAGCGGTGGTATTCCGGGATTTACGGCGCGAGTCTTCTGAGAGAATACGTGCAATCAGCTTGGCTGAGTCTTTGGCAATGTCTTCACCAATCGCAGACACAAAGGTGTCGCATGACTCAGGCAGCGATTCAAGCAACGTGTACGCAAATTCTTTGTCCTGTACGGTATGACCTAGGCGAGAGAGCTCGACCTGCATAGAGCGCATAATCCGTATGTGCTCCTCGATGTCGGCATCCTCAGCACAGATGGCACGGTGAAACTTCCGGTGGGTCAGAGTGATGCCAATGGCCTTTAGCCTCATACATGCTGGACAGTGATGCCCAGGCTATCTTGGCATGAGTGGCGTTGGCTATGTACACCAGTACGTTGTCGGAAACTCGAAGAACGATGGTAGAGAGGGCCTTCCGGTCCTTGGTATTCCAGGCGGCTACAAGCACGGGGTCGGCTGGCACGGCAGCCGAGTCCTTGATATGGTCATCATATCCAAGGTCAGTAAGTATATGTTGCATGCACACCTTCCGAACAGAATAGTTCTCAGCTTCTCGCAAGGGCTCGATCTTATAGATCGATGCGGTGGCGGTATCAGCCATGAGTACGGCGGCGGCGGAGTAGTGGTGCAGATATACGAGTGCAAATGTGAAAGCAGAGACCAGTCAAGATGCAGTTACAGATCAGCACAGTAGCGAGCAGCACTCCAGCTAGGTGATACAATGTAAGACTAAAGCAGTAGTTGGCGTTTGAGATCTAGTGTGCGGGCTCGGGGCCCATAACCTATTGAGCTATTGAGATCTGAGGACAGTTCACAAGCAGGTGAGAGGATCCAATTCCTTTTTAGTTCTATTGCATTGGTATCCTACTTCTTATATACTACTGAGAGGTATTCTAACTGAGTCATGATGAGTACATATGTGAGTCATGGTAAGTCATAGTAAGTCATAGTAAGTCAAGGTGAATCATAGGTGAATCATACTGAGTACATACTGAGTCAATGAATGAATTAGAGTGACTGAGCACTCGATGAGTCGTAGTAACTCCGGATGAGTCATAGTATCTCAACAGTTTGTATTGTTGCTCAAGTGGTCGTCTTTGATTACTGATTTTGAGATTATAGATCAGTTTTACTCGAGCTGCGCTACGTCGTGTCATGCTTGATGGACGTGTTATTCCTGAAACCGAGCTCATACCTGTGATCCCATCCATCGGCGCCTGTTCTGGAACCGTCACCCTTCATGTCAGCCCATCGCTTGCAATTTGGGTTGACGAAGCCTTAGCCGCACCTGAAGCTCAGGCAACCCGACTTGATGGCTGGTTCTGTGAAGCATTTGCCACACCAGACGGTTGCTCAGTTGCTTCATTTACCAACGTTTAATTCATTCTTATGTTCATATCATTTTCATGCTTATGTGTGGCGCAACTTACTTATCGTTATCTTTACTAATACTAGCATTCATTTTAGTATGGAATTTTTGTAGTATAAACAATCTTTCCTGATATACGTTGATAGTATAGTATACAAGACCTGCGCTCGTTACATATCAAGAATAATACATCATGTCGTTGAGTTATTACCTATGCTGGATAAAAACGTCCATATTTACAAAGACCATGTTCAACTACAAAAACGTCAAAGCCCATGCTCGACTTCTCCAAATCTGTAAGCTCCTTATCCAAATGCTCATATAAATCAATAAATGCGCGCTTCACCTCCGTCGTTGTTGTATATCCAAAACGTTTGATTGCCGATCTAGCGCCCTTCTCGAGCCAAACAACCACCTCAGCCATATCACCGATGCTTGGCTTCTTCACAACACCAGCGTAAACCAAGTCCACAGCTAGAAGATAGGCGGATAGCTTTCCAAAGGTATAGAAACTGGAATTCTTTGTGATCGCCTTGCATAACGCTAAAAAGGGCCAAGAGCCCGCCAGCAGATTCAAAATGAGCTTCAATAACGCAGGACCACCGTCAGTAAAGAACCGTTCAGCATTATCCGTACTGCATTTTGCAGTTGGACCGTATGGACCAGGATGACAGGAATATCGCTTGGTATCCTCAGGTTTGCCAGGTTTGGCAGTTCTGAATATCTGCCATGCGGCAAGATCTTCAAAGTAGAAAGAATGATTAGTCTGATGAAGTGCATCCATATTGAAGAGAAAACCACGGAACATGAGCGCACTGAACATCCCTCCCAGTGACATGATTTTGTCGGACCCAAAGGGACCGCCGGTGCGTAGGATACGCTGTCTCGAGGGTGCAAGCTCACGAAATGGAAGCCACCAATCGAGATTGTGACTAGCTTCCAGCGCGTAAGGGAGCGTACAAGGAGAGGATGTGCCAGGTAGAAGATTGAGTGCGGCACGAAGAAATATGGTGAAGTCGTGGTTCAGGGATGGTACGGTATCCGAGGTGGAAGTTGATTCGACAGCCGGTGAAACGGCTGCAGCTGGTATGGCAAGGAGCGACGGCGGCGAAGAGGATAATGAGATGGGAGCATATGTCTGAATAAATTATTGGAAAGAGGAATCGAGCGTCTCGAGGTTATCGATATCCTCCACAATGGGATGAACTTAAAGCGCTTTATCAAGACTCTGGAGATGGGTAACGGTAAGAGCGCATTGGCCACCGTCGTAACCAGATATAAGCCTCAGCTTAGAATGATTATATGCCTCCCATACTTCAGGTAGCAGAAAGACTGTCAAACCCTGGAAATGTCGAGAAAGACACTCCAAAAAATAACCTTGACTATATGAAAAGTCGTCGGCTTCAAACCACGATGTGAGGATACGCAATAGGCTGGTGATAAGGGTGTGTTTCTTAGTTCGAGTATCATGTCGAGGAAGCGATGAGAGAGTATAAGCAACTGGCGGATCAAAGGAGGGAAGATAATGGGTCGAGGAATGAACCAATCGAGGATCGTCTGATGGAATGGGACTGTTATGGATGAGCAGCTGAACGTCCCAAACAAGTCGACCAATCCACGACTTTTGAGCAGAGGCGATGGAGTCCGATGGAGCGGAGGCGGTTACCAGTGCAATACATGTTGAGAGCCAAGTATACAAGTTGAGGTGGAACTTGAGGATACTGTGACGGAACAGCATCAGCTCAGCCGCAACAAGATCCACCCGTGGCTGTACTGTTAATGCAATATGGGGTGAAGAGCCTCGCAACCCGTATTGCACTACTGGTGGACATGCGCCGGAGGGGCCCCGTAATGTATTTGGGGATCCTCTGGGCAGAGCACGGGTTCCCGGCAGCATAGCAGCGCTGCTGAAGCCGACCATGCCGACCATTGAGGCCCCCATCTCCTGACTATTGATTTAATGGGATGATTCACATCAATTAATTCAGATAAATCCATAGAATATCAATAAATATAATAAATAGCAATAAATTACACGATTTTGAATCAATCCATTGCGCCACCCTCTAAATCTGCCTCTAGCTCTTCCTGCACATCCTCTGCTTCGCCTTCCAGACAGTCGTCATTGTTGGGATCAGCTTCATCATCTGCCAGCACATCCTTTCCATCCTCCGTTCCCAGTCCGCGCCACATTGCCTGGAAGTGATTGGCCAGTTTAGCCCAATGCTCGCTCTGGCGGTGGCCATATCCCCGTGCGCCTTCAGAGCAGCGTTCATCGTCTCCTCGATCCTGCCATCGCTTGGACATCCAGCGGAGGTATACCACTGTGCGCCGCATTTCCTCCCTCAGCAGTAAAACCTCCTCCGTCCAGCGACGCATACGAGCATAGGACTTGCACCACTCGACGCGAAGGCCGTGCTCTAGGAACTCCTTGTCCGCCCCATCAATCCCTAGCCAAATCCAGCTCGGCGTTGTCTTATATCCCTCGCCCGTTCTGGTGCTGGCAGACCCCTCCCCGTTTGAGGATCCGGCTTCGTTCAACGCTGCTCTGCTCCCTCCACCACGTCTGTTTCTCTCCTTTACAAGGGGA
Organism: Strobilurus luchuensis; assembly: GCA_019915105.1. NCBI lineage: Eukaryota > Fungi > Basidiomycota > Agaricomycetes > Agaricales > Physalacriaceae > Strobilurus > Strobilurus luchuensis. The sequence continues at coordinate 738,066 of JAHLMJ010000002.1, read as the reverse complement.
GCATCCTCTCCCTCATCCAACATCCGGATGTCCTGCGGCCTGAGCTCCCTCCACGCCTCTTCTAGCCCCCCCACTTTGCCCTCCAGTAACGCAAGCGCCGCTCGCCTGGCCTGGGAGTACCGGGCTGCATGCTGAGCAATTTTGATCTCATTCCGCAGTATGAGAGTTTGAGCTCGTGTTGAGGCGGCCTGGTGCCGTACGTGGGATGAACGGCCAGTAAGCATGCGAGATTTGACGGCGAGCTGCATACGCAGGTCGTCCAACGCCCACCCCAATTGCCTCTTTCTCATCTCTAGCTCCAACGCCTCTACGCCACCTAAACATCCGCCGGCCCGAAGATCAGAAGGCAACTCGGAGGGAAGAACCAAGGGAACGTCTTCTGCATGAACCGTTTCGGAAGACGAGAACGCCTGAGAGGACGCCCCGATATATCGAGCGGCGCCGGGCATATATGCGTCTTGCAGGGTGCGGTGGCGATTGATGCTGCGAGCGAGCTTCGTCCGCTTCTCCACGAGGTCGGTGACTTGGAATGCAGTTTCGGGCTTCTTAGAAAGCTCCAGCTCCACGTGAAGTCGAGTTCTGATAGCCGTCAGTAATCAGAAATCATTGGGTATGTTTAAATACTGACTGTTGATCTTGCAGGTCCAGCGCCTGCATTACGAACCCGCGAGCGCTAACGTCATGAGCGAATGCGGTCCCACCATCCGTCTCCTTCTTATCTTGCTCTGCAAATTGTTTCCGGACTTCAGCGTGAGTCATCCCCTTGGACTTGGGCATCGAGTAGGGGTTGGGTTTTGTGGCGTCTCCATTGAAGTCGTCAACCATGCGCTTCCATTCGCTGACCCTCGATGCTTGGCTGATCGAGAACTCCTGGAATGCTGCCGTTTGTGCATTGCGCTCTGGAATGGCCCGTAGTAGGCGCTTCTTCAAGAGTTGACCTATAATACATTATGGTCAGCGCTGTGACTTTGAACAAAATGAACTGACTTGCCTAAACCAAATAACTTCGTGATATTCCAGTGACCCCAGTGATCCTCTAGTGTGTTGCGACGGTGTCCCGGCCCCATCTCTCGGGTACTGGTAGAAACTGGACCAATATTTGCCCATGGTCGTTCAATTCCTTCCCCGTCCGTTCGCCCCGCGCCGAGCATGTAATTGAGGGAGAAGTAGAGAATGCAGAAGAGGAGGTGTCCCCGAATGTGGAGTTTGGGAATGACGTAACGAACCACCCAGAGCGTCAACTCCAGGCGAAGTCCGTGAGGCATTGTTCGTAAATGCTCTGCTAAGTGCTTGAACCACTGGCACATGATATCGTATGACCAGATCAGCTCCAGCAAGGGGTGAATGAATCGTAGGAGGTTTGCCGCCAACCAATCCATATTTGCAAACCTGGTACATACTGTAAGCTGCCAAAGCTGGCGGGTAATTGAGGTGAATGCTTACCGTTCTCCCTTCTGCAAGTCACAAACGGCGTTGCGCATGACGAATTCATGGCGAGCACAGACGCCAAGTACAACTCCGGTTGATGCGTAACCCTTGGAATATTTCGTATTCGCCATATCCATTGCCGCGAACCCGGAGCAAGAGCTCATCTAAGAATGGGTGGTCAGAAGGGAAGAACCTTGGAGGTTTACGCACTTACATCCTTCTGGTCAGTCACAGTTTTAAGATAGGCGTAAAAGTCCTTGACCTTGGAATAATACGCCCATCCCTCCCCAAGCTGCGGATCCTTTGCTTCACTGGACTTCGACAGTCTCTTCAATCAGAAGCAGGCGTCGATAGCGATGAAGAGAATGTAAAGCCGCCGGACCTCTGGCGCGGCCGTAGCCCAATCCTTTGGCAAGTTTATATCGGGGTGTGGACATGCAGGGCAGACCACCGCTAGCTCTCCTGGCTCCATCTGCTCCACCGTACGGTCTGGATCGTTGCCTCGCCCAGCGCGCTTGAGCATCTTTAAGTGTCGCCATTGTCGCATGATGAGAAGAAAGGATTTATAACGATCCTAGAAAGTCCCCGTCAGGGCGAAGATATGAGACGCTGGCCAAGCTTGCTTACAGGTAAACGACGGATGCCCGTAGTATCCGTGAGACGCTCCAAGGCTGTATAGTAGTCGTACGTGGTTGTTTTGCTTTGCAAGGTCATCATGTGGAAATGCTGGCAACATTCAAACGTGGCGCATGTACGAGGCTCGGCTTGCGACGCAGGATAGAGGTTGTGGCGGAGAAGTTGGTCGCGGTATGACCCCGCACGAGAGCGTTGATCGCAAGCACAATAATGGATGGCCACCTCGTGTATCCCCGTAGTGTGGATCACTACAAAGCGATGGTCAGCCGGCCGTGGGTTGGCGCAGACGCCTTTGTAACCGTGTCCCAACTGAATGATTTGGCCCATATCTCGAAGCAGGACCTTCCGAAAGCATGTTCCCGTCCATTGCTAAGCTGGTGGTTAACGCCCCCGCTTTCAAATCTGAAAATCAACGGCGCACCTGTATGACGTTGAACGGACGTCTCTTATGCCCCTCCAGGCAGCACTTCTGACAGCATAAGTCTCGCCCAAAACAGGTCCGACACCGGAAGAGTTCCTCGCACGTCTGCCCGCAAACCACACATTGGTCTGGCTCTTCTCCGTCCAATCCCTCGGGCCGTATCATTTCCATAAGAACGGGGCCGCGACTTGGTACCCAGGCCTTGAGCGGTTCGTCCTAAGACGCGGTCAGGTGATGCGTGGAGGACAGAAGCAAAGATACCGCACTGAAGTCTCATATTTCCTTCTGCGCCACTTTTCCTCCAGAAGAGGATCAATAACGACAACGTTTGCTTGCGAGGAGGACAGTTCGGGGGGGTCAGCTGGGAAATCCATCTCGAAAGCCGCAGAGAAATCAACATCGTCGTCCCAGGAAGTAGGGGTGGCGTCACGAGCCCGAGACTTCCGAGCGCGCTTGACCGGCGAAGGTGGAAGTGCTGGTAGGCGCTCCACCACAACTCGACGTCTATCTGCAGTTGGCCGTTGAACAGATATGACTCCGTCGTCAGAGTCGTTCTCGTTGTCGGTCCCCAAAGTAGCGAGGAAGACGCCAGAAGGCCGCTTGAGATTTTTGCCCATAGTGATGGTGGTACGGCGTCAGCCTGGTCATCCTGTGTTGTCCGTCGGCGCCCCTTGGCTAGAATTTCAAACCAATAAACATTATTCCGAGCTATTATAAAGTAGTGCTATATTTTGCTACCAAGTCTTCCCACTTTGGAAACAAATCCCTATTACGAGCAGGCATGCTCTGCCTCCACTTCTCCCACTCCGCCAATTCCTCCTTTGAAGCTGATTCCTTGAACTCTTTATCCGACTGTCTACCATTCAAAACCCAACGAAAGAGGCCGGCCGCCGAGAACATTACAAACGATGCCCGCCTATCTCCTTGACAAACAGAGATGTTGCCGTGTTTGATAAGTGCGGAGGGCAAGAGAATGAGATTACCAGCAGGGAACTCAACGACGATTCTAAGGTCCCAAAGAATGAGGTGGCCTCCCTTGGTAGGGTCAAAGTCATCCAGAGGCCAGACCGCACAGACGCCCCCCACTCGGTTCAAGTGGTCGGTATGCAGACGCATCCACCCTGTGGGGGCAAAGTTGACATGAGCCGCCGCGAAAGGGCAGCTCCCAAATGGGCGGCGAAGCTTGGGGTCATCGTCAACGATGTCGTTGAGAACGTCGTCATACTCCTTCCACATCTCTGGAAAATAAGTCGCGAATGCTCCTGAAACTTGTCAGTTAGAGCCTACCAAGAAATATGAGATATGCGGCTGCTTACTGTTTGTGAACTGCGACATGCGCTGGAAGGGTTCCTCCTTCATCAACTCCTCCATCATCTCGGCGTTGCATGCCTCATTGTCAATCCAACCTGGAATGACTCTTCCGCCTCCGAAACTCAGCCCAAATCCGATGGTGGGATAATCTCCACGTCGGTGGCGTAGGTGGTCCTGATCAAACCGGCATTTCTTCTTAGCCTCCCGCAGAAGCTCCGCGGCTCATTTCATGAGCGCGGGCCAGTCGGCGTCGTGTGGGTGCCCCACTAGCACCACCATGAGCCTACCCTCCCGGTCTAGAACGACCTGGGGCCGCCTAACGTGCAGCGTCAGCTGTGTGGACCTGGGAGTAAAGGACAAAGATGCTCACATTCCCTTCCAGCCCACCTTGCTGAAGGCGCGCTCCGCCAGCCGCCTAATCTCGTCCAAAGTGAAAACCCTCGGATCCCACTCCGTGCGCTCCCCTTGCCACGTCCTGCCGGGGTTGGTATAGTCCGCGTCCAGAATCTTGGCGCCAAGCGCCCGCCGAATACCGATGGGCTTAACAAACCCTTTCACGGCCTCTCCGCCGCGCTTCTCCAGCCGCCTGGCTCTCTTCCGCGGCGGGGCAGAACCCTCCTCACTTTGGCGGGCGCGACCTTTCTCCTTCTGCCGTTTTCGTTTTCGTTGGCGTTTTGTAAGCCCATCCGCACCTGTGCCTGTCGAGTCGACGGGCTGGGGAGGCGCAAGAGATGGTGCGGGCTCGAATGTAGGTGCCGTTGACGAGGGTGATGGAGGAGATAAAGGTGGGGAGGGCGAGTGATGTCTGGGAGGAGACGGCCGCGGCTCCAAAAGCGGAAGCTCCAAGAGAGAGCGTTCAGAGCAAGAGGCGGGGGACGGAGAGCGTGAGGACAAGGGGGTAAGAGGAGATACAGAGCGTGCGCGCCAGCAAGGTGAGGCTGAGCCAGACGCAAGCGGCTATGGTGGGCAGCCGGGCGCGATAGAGGGTTGAGGGTTCGTTTGGGGTGAACGCCCATGCTGGGCCAGAAGCTGTGTGTAGACGTCGTCTGTCTCGGCGTCATCTTCGTCCTCGCCGCGCCGTAGCTCTTCCTGCGCGCGCTTCTCGATGAGGTCGGCGACCGTCGTCCTCTGAACCACTATGGGCGTCGACGCGTCAAAGAAACCTGCAAACGCCCTCCCGCTGCGTGTCGTTCGATCTAAAAGGGTTGTAGTATGCATCAGCGATGTTTCTAGCCTCCCTCGAAGAGGGGAAATGGAAATGACGTGAAACAAGAAAACAGAAAACAACTGGCGCGCGTCTTTTCGCCCTCCGGGGTCGTTAGCGTACTCGTCACGCGCCAATTGCAGAAGTCTATATACCATAAATGAAAGTATAGGAAGGTCACATACCTGCATACGTCGAAGGACCTGCAGCTTGTTGCATGGTGGCGGGAAGAAACCAACATGGGTGACGGTGACCAACAGCACCTGACTTACTGCCGACTCGAGTCCAAATAAGGAATGAAGTACGGTGCAGATACTCAGCTTGAAGGCGCACACTCTCAATGAGCCGTAAAATCATGGCGCATTCAAACAAATCAAGTCTGATACATACCTATTTGCAACTGAAGTACATCCCAGAATATTCTATGGAGTTGATTTTACGCTGCCGTGACTTGACCGTGCAGAGGTCACCGACCAAGACTGTCTCTCGCTCAAATAAATAATCTGAGCACGTAGAGTTGCTCTTATCGATTCGAAGGGCAATTTCCTCTGCAAGAACGAAGCTGCCAGACCATGTATGAGTGAGATACTTTTGGGCTGAACATCAAACCATTCATATGGAATGCCCTTAACTTGTGCAACATGCTGATCCTTACATCTTCGATCACTACATATATGACCTTCAAGCGCAAGATTGGGCGACCTCGTACGCACAAGACGCCGGAGGCACGTAAAGCTGCCGTCACCCTCAAGAACCGTTCACATTTCTTGAAGTCTGTCTTTTCTGCTTTCATACACGGTTAAATTCTGACATGATGATATAAGACATCATGAAACTATCTGCGCCAAGCGACGCTCTCGTTATACACCTAAACCCAGGGAGGGAGGCAGTACTCCAGCACCTCCCCCAAAGGGTCCTTCTCCGAGCGCCAACCTATTCCTACGGCGCTTGCGTCACGCCAATGCTGATTACATTTGCCTGACGGACAATGATGCTCGGACGTACTTCAAGGAAGTCTGTTCGACCCTCTTGCTGCTCAGTCATGCTGAAGGCATTCAGCGGTGGAATCCAATTTATATTCACATTACCGAGATATCCGCTGCTGGTGAGGCCACATTCAACCAACTCAAAGAGGAGTACGGGGAGTCTCTGGAGTTTGAGGCTGCGGCGCCCTATATTGTCAGGGTTAGGGAGACTGTTCAAATGGCGAGGGAGGTTGACCAGAGCATACGCGAAGACCGTCTTGCATATGACCTAGCATGTAATACCTTCTTCCACCAACAATAATCTTACAGTCCTTTCAATGTTGCAGCAAACAATGCTATATTGTAGATCGTAAGGGTTTCACGAAGTGGACATGGCTGCCTCATCCTCTGACATGATATCTAAAACAACGGGAGGTATACGAGGAAGAGGGTTCGGGGGTGGAGGCAGTGATGGTGTACGCGGAGGTGGAGTGGGGGGAAGATCAAGCTCGTCTAGGGTGTAAGAAGGCGGGTCGCCGTTCGGTTCGTAGTCGATGATGAACGGCGGCTTGTAGGGAGCAAAGTGTAAGGGAATATATCTCTCCATGACGCGCATGAGGGCGAGATGGTCGGCGAGCGAGTCTGCCCAAATGTTGACAAGTGGGTCCCTGCAAAAAGCCTCCCTAGCAAGCAAGGTCGCGTAGTCAGCAAATGAGAGTATACGGAAGGGTCAGGAACGCACTGCGCAATGCAAGCATCATTCCAAGTCTTACCAATGTCCACAAGCCAGGCGGTGGTTTGCCAAGACGCCTGCTCGCGCCAGGTCTTGTCATCCTTGGCCGCGAACTTCCAAGAGACGATGTTCGGACAGAGCGCAACGGGAGGCGTGATACTGCACTCCCGTCGAGTCAGAAAAAGCCGGTGGTTGAGGCGGTAGATTACAGCCTGCAAAGTAAGATTGTGAATGAGCCTGAAGAGCACCGAAGAAGACTCACCTTGCGGGTGACAGTACGCGGCGGGCCGTAGATCTCCCCCCAGAACGCCCAGAAATCCGTCATGAAGGCGGCGCGGAGCCCTTTTGAGCAAGCGAAGTGGTAGTATGGAGCGACCGTCCGAAGAACGTGTAGCCTGGCGGGAGTCATCGGGGTACGAACGTAGCAGCCAAATCGACTGACGGGGTTGAAGTCCTCCTGGACAGCGCGGGCAGCGTCGGAAGGTGGGAGATCGGCATGGTCGATGATGATCTCGATGTCTTCTGTGTCGTCCATGAGGGCGGAACGAGAAGTTGGCAAAGGGCTTAGGGCTAAAACCGAATAGAGCCCCGTGTGTCATCAAAATTATGCAATCGGAAAGATGTTGCGGATCTTTGTGACTTCGCCCCTTTCCTTCGTGCCGTCAATGCGTTTCCGTTGCACGCCACCTTATTACCCCGCCGTTTCGCACCGCGGATGCTCTCCCTACGAGCTCCAGAAGTTTTATGTTCTTACCTCTGGTGCCCGTGTCGGCATCCACACTAATTGGTGCGTTGACCGTTATTTTCTGACCTGCATAGTTTTGATCATGAGCTCTAGGTATACCCTGACAGCGGCTGAGCAGGAGACTCGCCCCAAGCGGGAGATAACTTGGGACAATGCGTGCAATGCCTGGATCGACCACTGCCGGGGCGCGCACGGTCACCAAGACGTTGTTGCGACAATCTCCAACAAGGATCTGGCTCGGACCTGGGCGGAGACGCTTCAAGGACAACAGTACGACTCTGATTACTCCGACAATGAAGTCGGCTCCGTCTCCACACCCAACAGCGACGATATACATTCCGCAGAAGAAGCGTTCGCTCCTCCTGCCGTGTCTCAGCCCGCATCTCGCCGTACGACTCCCTTCCATCCTTCCCGCCCTCATCGTAGAAACCAACCGACATCCCCGCCTGCGCCGTCCACTCCCAGAGCCCAGGTCTCACAGCTTCTCCGTGTGGACCTGTCCACTCCTCGTCAGCGTCAGCGTCAGCGGCCTGATGCCTCAATTCCCTCTGCTCCGTCATCCAGCGAATCGTCCGCTCATCGTCAACGTCAGGACGTTATACCTAGCCCTTCGCCATCCTCCGCTGCACCAGCCACATATTTCATGCTGGAGGACCGTGGCATGCGGAGGTTCTTTGACAATGGGTACGTTTCTCGCTCTGTTGATGCGATGTATGCGATCTGAATGTCTTCAAACAGAACGTCCATGTTGCAGTTCTACGAGCGTGAGATTGCGCCCGCTAGCCTTCACATCATGGTGAAGACGACCACTCGCTCGGAGGCGGAGGGCTGGCAGCTGTTTCGTGACGGAGACGGTTACTATTAGGTTTCAAGATCACTACCATAGCGTACTCAAACCGTAGCGTATCCGTCCGTCCTCACATTCATTTTCAAGACCGCTACTTGTCATCATTCTTATTACTGCACCTGTTTGAGACCCTTCCCATAACGTAAGCAAAATTTCCCTTGATCCTTCTTGTCCCTCTCCTCCTTGCACGCTTTGGCCAGTCTAATATGACCAAGCGGTTGGCTCCCGATAAAAAGAAGAAGCCTGGACACGGCAGCAAATTCTCCGACGACCGCCTTACAATGCTTCGCGAGGGCCTAGCCAAAAAAGAAAAACTCCCTCGCAAGGAGGTCAGCGCGTTCCTGTCAGAATTCCTCGCCAACTGGTGGCATCGGTACCCATACCATTTGGACGATGAGCGCCCGGAAACTCGGCCCACCGAACCCGAGACGCCGGCGACTGAGTTTGTGGATGGACCCGACGGTGTTGCGGAGTATAACGCGATTATGGATCAAATTGCCAAACTCAAAGGTGATCTCATTGCGGCTGGGGATAAGGTGAGTGCTATGAATGTGATTGAGTCATCACTTCTCTGACTATTCTTTCTTTCCAGCAAATCCGAGCGTGGTTTAACAATGCACGCAACACGAGAGCTTCGGCTGCAACACTTGTCGGAGTCGCGGCGTATACGGATATGCTGAAGAAGCTGCACGACGCCAGCGTTCGCCCCGTCCGCAAGCCGACGTACAAGTTCTATATGTCGCATCCAGACCACCAAACTAAATGTCGTGAGGCTACTGAGCTCGACCCCCGCTTCTCATCCACTTCAGCGAAGGAGATCCTGAACCTTCGCTGCACCATTGCTCGAGAGCTCTTTGAGGATGAACACGACGACGTTCAAGTCCAGATGGAGAGGGAGAATGCCGCGGACTTTGACGCCCGCATGGCGCGATTTCATGGCGATACCGGGAATGTAAATGAGGATTTCGCCAACCAAGCCATGTAAGATAATCCCTTACTTGACGTTGCAGCCGTTACTCATCTTTAAATATTCCAGTTGTCGTATGAACTTGGTGCGCGTGGCGGGGCCGCTCCTGGACGCGTTGTCCACGAGTACTGGCTACAAAATGATGCTCCACTGCATGAAACATACAATATTTACGCCGGAAATATGATAAAAAAATGTAAAATTTATTTAGAATTTTTTCATTTGAAAATTAATAAAAATATCATAAAATTAAGTAAAAATATGCTAAACATATGCTATACTTTAGTATATTCAAGTATATTTAGCACATTTTCACCTCTTTTTACGATATTTTTATCATTTTTCAGGTGAAAAAATGCTAAATAAATTTTACATTTTTTTATCATATTTCCGGCGTAAATATTGTATGTTTCATGCAGTGCTCATTGCTGGCGCTGCGCCGCGGGAGGGGTCTAACCAATTCTCTCTGGCCGCGTAAGTTCCTATTCACAATTTGAGGTAACGCCATATTCATATCATTGCAGTATGTATTCTGGACGTACCGACTCTACGAAGCAAGACTTTGGGGAGTTCTGCGGTCCGGAGGTGATGAGAAAGAAGATCTGGAATCCCTTCATGCGGTTCCTGGTCGAGTGTGATGAGGGTAAGCTATGTTCAATCTTGTACCTCTCTGCGCAGGGCTAAGATTTTTTTCTCAGATGATAAATCCAACGATAAGGTTGAGAACGCCGAGATCCAAGTGGAGACTGGAGAAGGCACGACCCTTGCTGGACAGGGCAATGCAGACGGCGAGGGTGAAGGAGAGAGTGAAGGAGGAGGAGGGATGGATGAGGCGAGTAAGCCATCAGCGAGGGTAAAGGGCAAAAGTAGCAGGAAAAGGAGAGGCAAGAAGGCGGCAGCGTCTGCACCCCCTGTGAGCGACGATGATCTCGACGCTCAGGCTCAGGCGGAGCAAGAGCAAGAGGATCGATTCCAGCTTCCCAGATCTCCTTCTCCGCAACCGCAACCAGACCGCGCCCGGGCATCTTCTCCGCCCCCTCCTGCCACCCCCAAGCTCAGAACAGGGAAGACCATCTCCCCTGAGCTCCAAGCCGCCATTGATGGACTCGTCATGCCCGACCGCCGAAAAGCTATGTCTGAGCTGGCTAGTATTGGATCACAGTACGAACTGGATATAGAGTCCAACGTTTACAAAAACAATCAGACGCTTTTGGGCCTGGGCCTTCCTCCGACGAATAAAGGAGTTCTTTTGGGCAAAAGGAGAAAGTCCGAACCGCCGCCTGCCACCCCGACACCTCCGCCGCCACCACCTCTTATTTCACCACGGGCGGCTACCTCACCTACGCCATTTTCACCTCCACAGACAAGAGCTCAACGTGCAGCAGCGCAGGCTACCGCACTGGCGGCCGCCCAAGAGAAAGCTTTCGGCGGTGAGCTGGGTGAGCAGGAGGGCCAGCGTTCATCTCCAGAGCCGCCACGAGACGCCTCTCAAACTCCTGATCCCGAGCCTGATGAGCAGACGGTCAAGTCCACCCCGGCTCTGAATGAGCGCCGCCCATCTCCCGAAAGGTCGCAGCTGCCGCCGACTGCACAGCCACCTTCGGCATCCAGTCCACCTCGTACTTCAACAGCAACTTCAGCTCCGCCAACGCCGTCACATCCAGCTCCAACTTCTACCCCACCGTCCGACGCTACTCCTCCTCTCAACCAACCCCTCGCCGAATTACAGACGCAAGCTTCTACACCTCCCAATAACGGTGCCGGTGAGGGACCGCCACCATTCGTCGCGCCCAACATGGATAACTGGTCGGCCTGGATGAAAGAGTCCTTTACCACCTATCTTCAAGAATCCGTGGAGAAAGAGGGCGCAGAATTTGCAGAGGTGGTTCAATTGTGGGGCGAGTTGAAAATCAAGATGGGCGGAGATCGGGAGGAGAGAGCGCCTGGGTACAAACCAATTGCGCGACCTGATGAGGTTGGGAAATGGCAGGGATATGGACGCAAGGCGGGAGGGCCGCCTAACCAAACGTTGCCGGCCGGCTTTGGGGATCGCGTTCAACGCTGGTGGATGCACCTCAATCCAGCATGGAGAGTCGACGAACAGACGGAGTTGCTGAGAAGAGTGGATGCCCCCGATGGGGACTGGGGACTCATTCTGACCCGGGGAAGAAATGGTATATTCTTATTGCTCTTATGCGTGGCATGGTGGACGGAGTTCGATGCGGAGGGCGAGGCAGATCAACGGAAAGTGCTGTTGGACAACATGTGCTGGGCTTTTACCAAGATGCTCGAGGATCCTAAGTAAGTGCGCCACATGTTTGCCTTGAAGGGATGCTTACTATTGCACAGTCTTTCGTATTCTACAGCAGGCACAAAGCGTACATCAGTACCAAATACTGATACCCCTCCTGCATCAAAGAAAGCCAAGCGTACCCGTTAGAGATTTATCTACAGCTTCGTCATGTACTTTTGAATATCCTTGTTAAGTCCAATATTGTATTACAGGTTCAGTCAAAGATGAGTCAAAAGACCCTGCCCATACCCTGTGAGATTGGCTGACATAAGACCGTGAGCGAGGATAAGTCACCTGCCGTCCATGCCGAAGATAATTACTACGGCAGTAACGGCAGGAGCCCCCAGCTGTCCTGCCGAGTACCCGAGCTTTCCCAAAGGAACTCGTATTACATTATGGGGGCCCCTCCGACACATGTCCACCGGTAGTGCAATACGAGCTGCGAGGCTCTTCAGGCTTTTATTGTATTATTAGTACAGCTATGGCTGCAAGATCCGTCTGAGACGACATACGTCGAATGAGTCCTAATCCAGTCTTCACCACTTGTGCAGTATCTCCATGGTGCGCTCGACTCTGTAGCATGGCCATTGAGCGCGATACAACCTGTAACGAACCAATGAGCTCGTGGCGTGCATTTTGCCCTGGTTTCTGAGTTGCACGTCGTAGACGTTCGATGCTGTCGAGCAGGGTGTGAGGATGCAGAGATGCAAGAAAGGGTATTTCTAAGATATTGATGAGAGTATGAATGAGATGTACAAAGCTTTGACATACTTGATACTGGTCATGCACTCTTGGAAACTTCAGGATCATGAAGAATACTTGTAGACTCAGGCAAAGTGCTTTCAGTCGCCGAGATAGAATTATTGTCCTTGGCTGTATGCGCAAATAAGACTTGCTGCAGTACTTGAGCTGGGGAAGGTTCATCGTCACTATAATCTAAGAAAATATTGATGCTAAAGTATATTGTGAAAGATTGAGTGGACGTACCGTCGTCATCCGAGGTGATATTCATATCTGAATTATCGTTGCACTCAGGAGAAGATATATCTTGACTCTGAGTGGAAGCTTGATACACTTTAAGTACGCTACGGTCTAACGCCGGTGAGAAGATTTCTTACGCTTTGATCGTTTATGAGTAGAGTCGTCTGTGGGATGTATTAGGTAGTTCAATGAGATTCGAGAGCATCATACCTTCTTGTGTATCATCATTAGCTTTTTGCTTCTCCCCAGTCCTTGTAATGATAAAGGAACTTGGGGCGTCACGGCCTTGAGAATGTGTTGTAGGTTCAGCAGGCGTCTTGGAGGCCGTCTTTGAACGTGTGGACGAGGGTGGAGTAGAAGGGACAAGCTGAGGCGCCTTGGAAGCGGGTGCTTGATGCGTCTTTGAACGCGTCGATGAAGATGGCGCAGAGGAGACGGGCCCAGTATCGGATGTTGCCGTTTTGTTAGAGTGTGTCCTGGGAATAGAAGGTGTCGATGTGGGGAGAGCTGTTGACACCTTATTTGAGCGGTTCATACTGCGCACGATCCTTTCGGGGCCCTCGTTACTTGTCTCGACCAACCGATTCTTCTTGAGACACTGCATGAAACATACAATATTTACGCCGGAAATACGATGAAAAAATGTAAAATTTATTTAGCATTTTTTTATCTAAAAAATAATAAAAATATCATAAAAAGAGGTGAAAATATGCTAAATATATTTGAATTTACTAAAGTATAGCATATATTCAGCATATTTTTACTTAATTTTACGATATTTTTATCAATTTTGAAGTGAAAAAATGCTAAATAAATTTTACATTTTTTCATCGTATTTCCGGCGTAAATATTGTATGTTTCATGCAGTGAGAAGGGTTGCTGGAAGTCTCACGTTAGCATAGAAACATACTCTAAAAGTAAGCGTACCAAGTTTACGCTCATCCAGCTGCGTCTGTCTTGAGCCCTTGGCAGACTTGGAACCATCCTCGACAACTTTTGAGGTGGCCTTTGGCTGAGGCTTCAATTCCTTTGACGTTGTCTTTTTTGAACTCTTGGCGGCTCGACCAGTCACTGTGTGAGATGTGTTGAGTACGCCTCTGAAATCTTGAGTAGGACAAGCTTACCTATGTCATCGTTGTCATTAAGCAGATGCGGTGACAATGTTTTCAACCACGCCTCATATTTATCAGCGCACTTGGCAACAAATCAAGCATGCGACGCGCAGAGTAGCTGAGTACGTAAGATGACCTGCTGGCGGATACTCAGTTTAGCAAAGTCTACAATAAATCAGTAACAACCACTGGTCAAAAAAGATAACACACCGTCGGTGATTTTTGGCTCAACCCAAGCCGTTCCGGTTGGTGCCAGAGCCCACAGCGTTGGAACTAGATCTCCTATCTGATATGCTTGTTTGAAAGCCTCATAGGATACAGCGAACTTTCCGTCACAAAGCTACCTTGCCGAAGAACGGAATTGGAGAGTAGAAACAGTGAACGATAAAGGAAGTCAAACTTGTCCGCACTTTCCATCACCACATCGCCGTCAGCCGCTATATTGATCTTGCTAGTATAGCCACGTAAGGTTTCACGACTAGGACAGAAATAAGACACAATCGAATCGCAGATGACAATTGACGTATGCAGGCTGGTGCGAGTTGAACGTCATAACAAACTCGGTCGATCTATGATAACATCAGTATAAGAGCTGCAACGGCCACCGGTACATACCTGGATGTCCGGATGGAGGCACTGCATGAAACATACAATATTTACGCCAGAAATATGATAAAAAAATGTAAAATTTATTTAGCATTTTTTCATCTGAGAAATGATGAAAATATCATAAAATTGAGCAAAAATATGCTAAACATATGCTATACTTTAGTATATTCAAGTATAATTAGCATATTTTCACCTTTTTTAATGATATTTTCATCATTTTTCAGATAAAAAATGCTAAATAAATTTTATATTTTTTAATATATTTCCAGCGTGAATATTGTATATTTCATGCAGTGAGGTCTCCTTCAGGTCTGACGTGAGTTGAATGGGCTTGTGAGTTGTGTCTGCGGCCACGTTGGTAGCCGATTGACCGCTCATAACTGCACGCTGGGGATAGAGCACAACGACGTAGCGATAAGCCCAGGACTCAATATCCTCGACAGTCTTGATATTTGCTGGGGCAAGTGGGGGAGTCCCGCCATGCCAGCGCAGGCCTGAGACGTCACATGAAATAAAATAACATTGAAGTAGACAACAGATATTAACCTGAGAAGCCCATAATTCTGAGTCCATCCAATGCTACATAGAACCCAAGATCCACCAAATGAAAGCGACCGCCCTCATAATCGCTTGGCAGATTGCTATTGCAGATCATGGTCGTATAGCCAAGGATGTCGTCACCTGCATCAATGTGCGCACTGCCAAAGGCTCCCATCTTCTTCATCTTATCAACTAAGACGCTCAACATTAGTACACGTACTTGACGAATACTTGCGAACTTACCTACCAGATGTGTTGAGTTGAGGTGTGGCAAGGTTCATTTGAACACCACTAAAGGCCGTGTTCCGGTGGGTGCCAATACGAGAAGTGTTGTGAAGATCGGCGGCATCATCAAGGGCCTCCGTGAGTTCTGGATATCGCAAATCGAGACCATCAAATGTAAGCCCTGTTGCAGTCTTAACAGTACGGATCAACACAAACCTAACGGACAGAATGGGAAACTTACCTGGATGAGATCCTTACGAAACTTCAGATCCTCGTTATCATCAATGCTACCAGTGTCCGTAACCTTACCACTGGCAGAAGGCCCAGAGAGGTTCTTTGGCTTCTGGACATTCATGCCCAACAAGTAGCACCGAGTACCTTTGACGCCGATTGGGTTAAACGTTTCGAAGTGAACGCGGTCGCGGGTCTGAGTCTCACGACTCCCAAGAGCACGGTCGCGGAGAGAGTTCAGTTTCTTCTGAATCTTCTCAAATGCCTCATCGGAATCAAAGTCGTGTCTGAGGCGGCATTTGAGAGGCAGCAAGACGAAGAATTGAGCAAGACTTACCGATCAAATACATATGCCTGCAGAACATCCTGATCTGGATGGCAAGTGTTGTCGAAGTCTCGAGCCCAGACCATATCGCCTGGAAGTAACTCATACAAACCTGCGCAAAAAGCTCTGAGCTTGTACATATGATGAAATGAGAAGACATACCGTGCTCCACCATCATCTTGTTAGGGCCTTTGGGAACGCCGATGTGGTTCCTGGCGTAGGCAGCTGAAGACTTTGTGACATCAACCTGCATACTGTGGTAGGTGACGACGAAATCCCTGCCAGATTGGCTGATCAGGACGCCGGGCGTGAGGCTCGGTGCAGATATAGACGGTCGGCAAGTTGGGATCGCGGTGCGCGGTGGCAGAGGTGGTGTACAGAACCGCCCCCGCAATGGCGGACGGTTGTGGGCGGTCAATGTGCCCATTAGTCGGAGTGCATCCATTGTCGTCCTCATCATCGTCGGAGGATTCGTTGTCGCCGCGGAGGTTGCTGTCATCGTCGTCCCGGCAATCCACAAGAGGGGGAATCGACTCGTCCTGGGGATCGATGATGGGATCCGATGCGCTCGCTCGCTTTTGGAACAAAGCCTGAAGGTGGGCAGTGTGCTGATCTGCCATGGTTGAGATGACTCTTGGAAGTCAGCACCGGCAGGAGAGAAGATGAGAAAACCTCCACTGTACGGGCGGGGCGGATGGGCCTGGGGGGATGGTGGGGTTGAAAAGAAAGAGAATGGGGTGGAACCACATAGTTGTGGAGTGGGGCGGCGATAAGCCCCCCCTGCAATGACGATGGGATGCCTGGGGATTATGCCGCTAATGCGGCCGCACATCGACGGCATTGCGATTGATTGGGTAATGGGGTGGCGAGCGGCGCGGCTTGGCGAAGCGGGTGGTGCAGTGGGCGGGGGACATTTACAATCAATCCTGATGGCGGTTCAACACCGCCATCAAGTCTTTATCAGAAAGTTCCAATGATAGAAAAAAAAGAATGCACTACGTCCTGCTGCCGTCCGACACGCTGCTCCAACCATCCCCACTCCATCCCGCCCCTCCCACAATCGCGCTGCGGCCCATTTGAACAGGGCTTACGCGTCCCATTCACGTTCGTGTCCATGGCCGTTGCCATGGACATCTCTTGAGCAAGACAACTGTCCCAGGCAAAGACGCGACCGCAAGACCACGACGGTGGCCAACTAAATGGCGCGGAGGGAGGCGTTGACGCTGGCACCATCCAACGTGATCAAGCGTTGAACGTTGAATAATCAAGTTCAACACTTGATTGAGTCCGGATCGAGTTCGACTCGATCCAGACTCAATCCGGGCTTGATCAAGTTGATCAAGCCCGGATCCTCCAGCATCTTGACCAGCATCTCCCACCTGGACGACTGCCGCGGACGACAATGACGCCCCAGGGTGCGCGCACCGAGCACGGAACGACTGCGCGGGATGACTGACGACGCCGTTGCTAGGGCGTCGTCTGCATGGCAATAGGTCGTCCGCCTACGCGTAAAGGCAGGCCGCCATCTTAAAGCCCGCGGATCGACAATGGACGACGGGGAGCGCGCATCGAGCGCGGGACGATTGACGACGTCATTGCTAGGGCGTTGTTAGCCCTAGCAACGGGTCTTCCGAGGACGCGTAAGCCCTGCGCATGGGCAGCACGACTCTGATAACGGCGCTGAGAGCAACGACGACCGACGTAGGATGACGACGACGGTATGTAAGAGCCGGACGGGGCGGGACATGGGGCGCGGCGTCGTCTGCAGACGACGCCGCACAATCAGGTGAGCATAAATTCATTTTATCTATCTTGGCGGCATCGTTTGGCGCCATCCTCACGCTGATATCTTGTCGCAGCACATCCGCCGCTGCTAGTACGCCATGTTGACGTCCATGTGCGTCGCCACCCACCCACCACCAGATCACCACTACCCTAGCGCCACCACCACGCTTACCAGCGCTCTCGTCACCTTCTTTGTGCTCTCACCACCTCCCTTTCAACCTCGGCGCCTTCCTGCCGCACTCGCCACCTCATCCCTGTCACCATCACTGCACTCACCGCCCGTGCCCGCACTCTTGCACCCACCTTATCATGCCCGGCTGAGGCCCCCCGCGCAATTGCTCGGGGGGATTCGTCGGGCATGAATTTAAACCGTTCAGTGTTGCAGGTCGACAGGTACCCACCCAT
Organism: Strobilurus luchuensis; assembly: GCA_019915105.1. Lineage (NCBI taxonomy): Eukaryota > Fungi > Basidiomycota > Agaricomycetes > Agaricales > Physalacriaceae > Strobilurus > Strobilurus luchuensis. Next base: position 720,303 of record JAHLMJ010000002.1, on the reverse strand, counting down.
ACCTGACCTGTTAGGGACCCTACTTGCGGATTGTTTCAGCTGTATGACTCGTGTCTGTCGTAAGTTGTGAATTGTAACTTTGGAGCCCAGGTATCTGCAAAATGAGTCGCAGGTACGAATGAATTGCATCCCATGGCAGTCTCTGGTGCTGCAGAGGAACTATTCCTCAGGCGTTTGAATTAGCAATAGTCACTAAACGGTCATTGAGATAGAAATCTGTGATCTACGATTGCCCAGCTATAACTTCATTTATGAATCTGAAAGCCTCCATCCATATGCTGCGACGGTGACGCATGTCCCTAGAATGCATCTCTGGTATTCCCAGAAGATGCTCATTGAGCATGTCAAGCTCTTCAACCGTTAATGGACAATCTGTATCTGATACTTCTACCAGCGAAAAGTGGGGTGGATGACGAGAGTTCAATGCAGCTTGAGTTCCATCTGGAAGAACGTCCATGACAGTATTAGGATCATTGTGCACAGTATGATGACGCAGAATGTCGCCGTTATCGAGCTCCTGCCAGTCGACGCCATACGACCCAATATTGCCAAGGACCTCGGAATCCTCATCCTCCTGGATCTCTCCCCCTAGAAACCGAGTCATGTTCCGATGACCATTCTGAATCTGACCAAAGAAGAAGAGATCCTGTGGGCTCCGCTGACGCTCATTGGGTATGGTCAGTGGGTGATTGTTCCACGCCTCTGCCCATTCAAGTGCATCCTGGTTGACCGAGTCCAAGAAGAGATAATGAAGCAGCCAAATGTGAGCCAAGTTGTCATGTAAGAGCCCAGTGTACACCTCTAGCTCTTCAAAAAAAGTTTTCCATTTGGAACCAAAGCCGCGAGTGACATCGCGCCACAACCGCTCGATGCGTATGTTATGAATGCTCCTAGACCAGAATCAGCATACTAGGTGCAGAACTCGTATTTATTTGTACCGTCCTCAGATATATGATCCATGTTCGGCACCAAAGTTGGTTTCCATAAACTCTGCAACACCCAGATTTTCAACACCATGGTCACCACAAACTCGGCTTGGTATTCCATGAGCAATACAAGCATCCTCAAAAAGTTGGAGAATAGTTGCACTGAGATTATTAGCACTGGCACGGATACCTGTAACCAAGCGTGAAAAGCCATCGACAAAGGCATGGATAACAATGCGAAAACGTATAAGTGCTAAGAACGATTGAGAACTCTATTCAAGTTTTTGATCTGAAGCGTAGCGTACCGTGTTGACCATCATGATGCCATAATGCATTTGGTCCTGCTACTCGATAGACACGACGAGTGATACTACGAGTGACAAGATATGCCGGTGTACCCATGACATGTTCATATGAGGCCCGAAGACGTTCCCGAGATATATTATGTCCTAGATGGCACAAATGTCCTGTAATCATGGTCCGCCTAAAGGAAGGGAATATCTTGAGAATATGCTGAATTACACGGTCCAACTCGTCATCACTGAGACTGCTCCTTGACAATATTACTTGGCCATCTGGATGATAGAGACAAACAAGCTGGCCTGTCTCCTTGTCTTGGAATTCAACATAGACGGGAGGGCAAGGCTCAGCAAGTCCATATTCAAGCGCTCGTTGACGAACAGTCCGAGCTGAACAGTCAAAAACTGGTGCTAGACCCCTGGGGCCACGAAGCTGGAGTCCACCCTCAAGATATTTAGGATGAATCTCTCTGCATAGACGTCCAGGATGGCTAGTATATACAAGATAAGATGCCTGATATAAGATTATTAGCTCTAACTGGGTAAGTAATAGTGATAAACAAACCTCCACAGGCATTGCAGTCATGGCAGTCTCATCACGAGACAGTTCTACTGCAGAAGCCAATGCATTAAGCATTTCAGTAATGCTATCAGACATTATACGATAATTGGCAGGCGTCACAAATGCTTGATTCTATAGCGAAACTTCAGCCTTGATATTGAAAGAGACAATAAAGTTGAACCTCTTCAAGACTAAGTGAAAAATCTCGAACAGCTTGTTCCTCCAACTGTATACGTGCAACATCGCCTACTTGTGCTTGAACTGCGATGCCAACTCGTCGACATAATTCTGTATATGCTGCCATCACGGAGCTAAATATAAGAAGACTATCATTATTGAAGATCTGAAGGATTATGGGGAGCTGTACTGGCATAGCCATGCTGTAAGAGATATAGAAGCCCTACGATGAGAAGCAGTAGTCGGGGCAACATGACGGGATATGAACAAGGGACCTCGGAGCAAGTCGGTCCGAAGGTGTGCCTGAGCCATCAAAATTCCCATCAAATCGTAAATTCAAGTCCATCACATCAAAATTCCATGCGGGCAGATGCTAAACATGTCTGCAAATATATTCTTATCCTCCTGATTGTAGTTATAATTCAAGACTTATGCCGCTGAATATTCTAGCAAACTATAGTTCCAGCCTAAATAGATGATTCACAGAATAAATTCAGAGCATAAACTCAAATGTACATATCAGCGGAATAATATCAGCATAGAACTGTACGTGTAAATGCGATACATCACACAGAATTGGGTACTCAAGATCTTTGACTAGGACATATTGTACCAAGGAAGCATATGACCTTGTTTGTAAACTGCCTCAATAGATGCATAATGTCTAGTGTAATCTAAATATGTTGACAACACGTTATAAGTATAATATTGTCCGGGGCCGACAGTCATATGAAAGCCCGGATGTGAGTGTGTGCACTTTGACCTGCTGTGGATGTGATTAATGTTGCAGATAGCCCATTCGGCAGAAACAAACTGGCTTGCCTTGTATTCCGGACTACTATTACTGGATATGGAATTATCACTCACAGGGTGATTATCACTTTGTCATTTCCTGCTGGTTTCTTCCCACAATCATCTCAATGATTTGTTACATATATCAAGCTTGTATGTATTGATCATTTACCAGAGTATCAAGATAGAAGACGTGGGAATGCATGCATAATTGACGGTTCAAGTGCAATTATTACTTCAGGGTCCAACTTCTCGAAACACCCTATGGTCTTAAGTATTGTTAAGTTACACATCCCCGATACTGCTATCTTAAAGCTACCAAGGCCACTTAAGTCATCAAAAGTGCCTGAAAGCTACTTATGACACATGCTCCCATTCCATAGCTTTCAAGGCCTCAAGGTACTTATAGATGTATCAAACTCGCAGTCTCATATACACAGATATTAAGATACCTCCATTTGACTTTAACTTACTGTCACTAATTCATGTAATTTAAGAAAACTTAACTTTAATGCTATAAAACATTGATCATCAAGACACTTGAATCATCTTAATTATATATGTAGGACGTCCCATAATTTAAGCAATCTAAATTCTATATAATTCTTGTAAGTCTACTCTAACAAATAGATAGTCTGATATGTATAAAGACTGACCCAATTGTTTAAGAAAAAATGATCACATGTATCTAAAACAGAACTTGTAGATATTGGAATGTCCCATTGTTCTGATGTAAGTTTTTTCCAATCTGGTGTTAAATGTGCGCTCTGGCGAATGTTTGAAAGAGGAATAATAGACCAAAGTGGTGTAATACGATCAGGCAGAAAGGCCTTTGACAAGGATGGCATATGATGACTGCGCTTAGCCTTCACTGTAAGTGTAGGCTTGGTATACCACTCGATGTATGCAAGAGGAATTTTTGGCCAATGATTCGGTGTATGAACAGTAACGCCGTGCAGCATCAGTTGAGAAGGAACTTTGAAAATAACTCGAATACGACCAACACGGGTATCACCAAGACCTGAGCTCTCTGCTTCATCAACAGTGATGACGACGACAGTGTCAAAACGTCCCCCATCCTGCGGGGAGGCCTTGACAACATCGCGCACCTCGAAATCATCAGTGAGACCTTCTCTACCAAATTTGAATGAATAGTAGACATCCACGCCAGCAAAGGGAAGAGAAGTGTGATGCTGAGCCCCCAATCCCAGTTGGTCCCGTCCATGCGCATTGAGATAAGCAAGCAAGTGTGACGAGAACTGAGGGATGTGATGCTGGCGAGCAATGCGAATAAGAGATTTGTTGGGAATGCTGGGAAGCTTAGCGAGTGAGACTTGTTGCACACGGCCACTGCGCACAATAGGCTGAGACGTTGTGGATGGAAGAGAAGATTGGGTAACATGCGGAAGAGGTGGAGGAGGCGGCTCAGGTGGTTGTAGCTGTTTCTGCACCCAAGAGGTATAACGCTGGAAGGCATGAATGTTCTCTTGTCGCAGGACCCAGGTTGTCATCTGAGGATACTCGTCCCGCTTATTCGACGCCCGCCAGCCCTTTTTGGAAAAGTCAATGTGAAGGCGCTCGAACATCTCCGTGTTGAAGTTATTAGTAGCTCCAAAGAGACGGATGGATGAAACATAATGACAGAGGGAGTGGATTTTAGGAATATTGAAGTGTTCGCGCAGTTGTACCTGCTCTGAGTGTTAGTGTCAAGTCTTAAAGCAATGAAGTAACTTACGTGAATAAAATATGTCTTGCTCTCTTCCCAAGCGGTGAGAGCATCCTCCATATAGCTGAGAGTTTCATCGTCGTGGGTGGAATATTGAGCAAGGTAGATAAAATCGAGAATGGCTCGGCAGGCTTTGAGGCCTTGCTCAGGAATGTCAGACCCGACTAAACAGGCAAGGAGAATCTTAGCCATGTTCTTGCGTTCAGAGCCACTGATCTGTGAGAGTGCACTGATGCCGTTTTTGAAGTGGCGTAAACCAAGACCAGGTGGGAGACAGCGAATGCGGCAATCCATCTCCTCTTCCGTCATGAGGGTCTGACACCACTCAATAAGATGCCAAAAAACGCCCTGATAAAGCTGATGAAGAACGTCGGGGGTGGTGCTGAGATGAATGTTGGTATGTGGAAGATCCTTCCAGAACGGGTTTGGCACATGCCCCGAAACATTTTCAGCCATGCAGGTAGCAAAGTAGGAAGTAGAGGATGTAGTGGAAGCTTTTGCCTCAGACATAATATCGAGGGTCCAAGAGGGAGTGCGCAAGTCAGCGTCGGAAGAGTCACCCAGTTCATCGGCGTCGCACTGACACTTGGGACAAGTACCGTACTTGGCACACGTCATCAGACATTGCTCGGGGTAATCAGCCACATAGCTGGCCAGGACGGGGTGAACCATCCGCACCGCACCATCCCCGCTGGTCATCTCGACACCATCCCTCCCAGCCTCCACAAGAGGCGCAAAAATGTCAGTCATTGCTGCGTAAAAGATACGCTGGTAGGAGGTGCGCATGGCGGCTTTTGAGATTTGTCCCTTGTTGATCTTCTCAAGGGGCAGGTAGACAATGAGGATGCATGCGAGTTGCGAGGGCTTTCGGCGGATATGACTGTGGATGTTCCCAATGGTCAAGTAGACCGGATAAGCTTGTCGACTGCCCGAGAACTGAGTGAGTTGCGTCTTATCGGTCGAGACAATCAACGGAGCGAGTGTATGGCCGTTGGGAAGCTTTGTCTAGAGCTCACGTCAGATAAAGTCAATGCTGAGGAGAAAATCAACATACCTGAATGAAAGACCACCACTTTGCTGTTCACATCTCATTGTACAGCCGTTGCGTTCGTGATTTCTCGCTAAAGAGCATACTGGGCTTGTATACCATGTGTTTGGAAAGCTCGGGATCACCCCAGAGAGAGCGAATCGAGTCCAGGATGTCTCGGTGCCGCAAAGTGAACTTCTCGTCAGGTCGGTCGGGGAAGGAAAGATGTTTAACCTTCCAATCACCAGCACGGCGAGGAAGGGAATCAACGATCTTATGAAGACCGCGCGTACTGCTGTACGAAAGACCAAGTTTAGCTTGCACCTGAGAATGTTCTTGTCAGCTCCAGACGGGATGGCAGTTGCAAAAGAAACATACCCCAGGAATTTTCAGAAGGTCGTTAAAGGCATTGTGGCCAATACCCTGCGTGACCATCCACTCAGCTATGCGCCAGTCCAGCTCCGAGGCGAAGGGCTTCCACCACTCGACGTCCTTCAGATCAGCGGCACTTTCACCATCCATCACAACACCTGATAGTCCCATCAGATAGACCTAGTTAGGTACCATACTTGCCCCCATGTGGTGTACCTAAATAGGTCGAATTGGCCGGATACGCCCGTCAAGCACTTGCAAAGCATTAAATGCCAGATATTGAACTTGTGAATAGTATTCTTCTGTGTCTTCCTGGCAGGTACTGGGCGGTACCGAGCACCGACCGTCCACGCGCCCATTCCCAATTCGGTCAAGTAGTCGCCGGCGCTGTCCCGTGCACTTGTCATCAATCGGATCACGGTCCGCCATGCATCAACTGCCCAATCGGGCAGGCCGCTCACTGCCCCGCCAGATCCCACCCTCATGCTCACTGGTAGGCTACAAAATAGTCAACAAATGATGAAATAAAAATCTATATCTATTACAAGGCATGTTTTGGTAGTGAAGCAAATGTAAAAGAGCAGGTAATAAGTTTCTAAAGGTCCATATCATCACTTAGTTCATCAACCTCCTCCTCCTCCTCCTGCTCGTCATTGCCGTGCTGCTGGTCGTTGCCGAAGTCGGAGCCATTGTCTTCGCTGCTGTCGTCATCGTCGTCGCTATCGTCGACGAACTCCTTGCTCTTGGGCGGGAGCGTTCTCTTCAGAGCAGCCGCCTTTGCTGCTCTCTGGCCAAGTTGCCCAGCGCTGTCCTGCACGCCTGCTGCTGCGTCTGCGTCCGCCTCGCCCGTTGTCGGCCCAGCCGTCTGCGACTTGGATTTGGTGGCGCCCTTTGACTTCTTCGCTGGCGGTGCCCCGGTCTTCGTCGTCGACGCCGTCTTGTTGCTCTTGCCCCCAAGATTCTTCACCGCCCTCAGCGCCTTCGCCGCCGCCTTTTCCTTCTCCTTCTCCGCCTTCTCCGCCTTCTTGGCCTCACGGGCTGCCTTCTTTGCCGCCTGCTCCTGTTCTACGGTCCTCTTTGCCGCTGCTTCCTCGGCTGTGGCCCTCTTCCTGGTTGTCTTTGCACGCTTCGCAGGCGGCGCATCCGGCAGCGCATTCTCGTCGTCGCTCCTGTCAGAATTGGGCTCGGGGTCGGAGCCATCGTCGTTGCTCGGTCAACTGCGCTTGGTTCCCTTGTCGTATCTCGTTGCTCTGCCCTTCTTCAGCTCTCCCTCCTTCACGCGCTTTGCAACGTCCGCATTGTGCTTTGCGCCATCGTCCTTCGACATGATAATCCACCGACAAGCGCCGGCGCGCCAGAGATCCACAAGTCGTTGCAGGTCCTCCACTGGCATGTGTGCAGCCGCACGGAATTCAATATCTTCGGGCCAGCCAATGATTCGGACGTGGTACTTCCCAACGACATCGACGTTGTAGCCATCGTAGGACATCTTGACGGTATCCTTCTTGGTTGCTCTGCCTAAGGAGCCAAGTCATCACTGCAAACGATGAACGCAACAATGGGTAAGAACTTACAAAGGCCAATTTTGATTGTTGCGCTGAGCTCTTCTCGCAGACGCTTGCGCGTATCTGGACCGTTGCCCAGCGCCGCTGTTAAGGGAGGGGAGGAAGTTGAGTTCTTGAGAGTCCTAGCTGTAAATTTGAGCCTCATATCCCTAGCTACAGCTAGAGAAAGTCAACAGACCCATCCTAGATATAGCTAGGGAGGGGCTGATGACTGGAGTCCGTCCATACCCTATATGGGAGGCTGACTCAGCTGCCTGGGACCAGCGCGCCCTCCAGGCCAGTGCCTGGCGCGCACCCCCACATCCCAATCGAGCAGGCCTGTGATCGGGACCCTTATATATAAATTGGGTAACCCCAGCCACGCGAGAATAGGGCTTCCCAATCGGTCACTACAGGGTGCAGCTTGGTACGGCCGGCATCACCTGATATTCCGAAAGCGGTCACCCGGCTTGATGGTGCCGTTCGTACTGTGGCGCACACTAAATAATCAATACTAGCTTACTGCTGCTCTGTGCGCCCGGGTCTTCGATGCACTGCATCCTCTAGATGACTCTGCTCCGCCGAAATTGCCTCATATCCCTAAACCGGTCACCATCAGGTCGGCTTGATGGTGCCGTCCGTATTGTGGCGCACCCTTATATCAGTATCCGCTTACCGTCGCTCCGTGCACCCGGATAATCGATCCACAGTCTTCTTGAAAGGATGATAGCTTGCCGGCATGGCCAGGACATACTATAGCAGTCACCATCAGGTCGGCTTGATGGTGCCCTCCGTACTGTGGCGGCGCACCCTTATTATCCGCTTACCGTTACTCTGTGCGGCCGAGGGCATCAAGTCGTTACGTTTCCTGGTCGACTGAGCTTCCAGCCTTGTTTGCGAAGACCTTGCGACTCGGATTGAGAACAGGATCGTCACGATTTCCAGAAGAGGGCACGTCACATAGCATTCAAAGATGTTTAGATAAGACAGTGCATATAATAGTGTCTGTCGGGAGAGCGCATTGCGTGTCCCTCCCAGCAATTCGAATTCGAATGTAACGGCGGCAGGTCGGTAAAAGTCATAAGTCCACATCTTGACGTCAGCACCACGTGGCTCCAGTTCGACTTCGGAAATCTCTAAGTCATCAAAGGCCACTTACCTTACCTTACCATCTTCTTCTTCGACCTCTCTGCCACACAACTCTTCACACACTCGAAATTCTGCATGCACATGTACGTCTATTCGCCTATCTCAACGCACATGTACATACTCACATCTCGAAGCCTAAATAACGACACGTCTACGTACATCTATAAGGCAATACCCTGTAGCACCCACGTAACGTCGTCTACTGTCCTCTCCCACATCTCCCATTCCTCTTGCTCGTCGATCTCATCCACAGCTAGCCCCCACCAGTACAAGCACGCGATAATCGTCAAAAACCCATTTACGCCACAAACATCTAAGAGGCCCCAGTCACGTCGCCTCCGCCCGTGCTTGCCCATTACCCACGTCTTGCCATCGTCGCCTCGATCGCGCCATTGGGGTTGCATCCCATCGTACCAAATCCCAAATGCGCGCTTGTGGCTTTGGAGTTTGTCCGCCGGCATCTGCTTCATTTTCTTCGTTGTTGTCAAACGACCGCTCTTGATCCAGACCTCTGCCATCTCCGGACGCCCGTTTGCGGGTAGGAGCCCGCTGGCCTCGTATTCGCCCGCCGCTTCCAACAACACCCAGTAGTCGATAATCTTCACCCATCGTGGACCCAACTCCGCTTGTCGAAAATGCTCGAGAGATTGCTTCACCCACAACGGAGCATCAGTCAACCCAATCTCTACCTCGTCAGCGCGCTCTTCAGCGCCGTCATCGTCGATATCGCTGGGTCCAGATGACTTCGGAACGGGCAGCGCTTCCATCTCCACATCCCCCTGCGCAGGACGAACGTCGTTGGGCTCAATGCCAGACTCGGACCGGAAGGGAGTTTCGCGACCAACACCGTCAGGAGACGCAGGACGAATGTCGTCAGGATCAGTGTCGAAATCGGACGTGGGGGCGGTTGCAGTGGTAGGAGCTGGATCGTCGCCTGAATCAGAATTCGGTTTGTTGCCAAAATCTTGTACAGTACCTGGCGAGCTCATGTCCCCCGCAGATGTGCCATTATCGTCGTCTTCCACTTCTGACTCCTCGTCCGGAGCATCACCACTTCCGTTGTCCGGCTCTGTCATCGACACATCTCCCTCAACCCGAGCTCTTAGCCGCCCTGAACGACGAGGCGAACCCGACCGCACAACCTTCGTTCCCGATTTCCTCTCCCTTTTCTTCTTCGCCATCATATCTTTCAGCTGCTGTGCCTCTCCGAACAGCGCTTGGTACTGCGCCGAGGCGTGTATACGTGCTATGTTTGCGTCACGTTGTTCTTCATAGGTGAGGGCACGTCTGGGTCTTGGCTCTGTGGTCTGAGCTGACGTATCGATGGTCGCAGAAATGTCCGGCGAGTCAAGATTGGGATCCTCGTCGGGCACGGTGGCGGTAGGAGAATGAGGAGCAGCAGTCGAAGCGGAGTTCGCAGCAATACTCAAATTGAGGGCGGCGGCGAGAGCGCTACTCTTGCTAGCCTTGCCCTTGGTCGAGTTCTCCTTGTCGCTGGCTAGTGCTCTCTTCTTCGTCGGACCTCCCCCTTTTCCAGCATCGCTATGGCTGCGCTTCTTTCGCGCTTGTTCGCCGTTGCCTTTTCCTCCTTCTTCTCTCTCGTTGTCACTCCCATCAGCACTCTCATCGTCGTCACTATCCTCCTGGTCATCGCTCATGGTCGCCAGATCATATTCGATACCCTCAGCTGGAGCCTTGGGACACGCGCCGTTGGGAAGCTTCGCTGCTGTCATCTGCTCCTCGGTGTAGCAAGTCAGGGCGTACTCTTCGATATAGCGCTTGTAACGACGGTATTCCTTTGGGCGATATTTCGTGACTGTGGTAGGAACCGTCTCCAGGTTTTTGCCGCTGCACACCCTAGTTTGCGAAAGTAAGTACATCGGGTCTTTCTTTGCCATGGCCAGTGCAACTTACGTTATGGTAGAGATTTCACCTCGATATTGCGGCATGGGACCAGTCGCATGGATGATGATCTGCAAGCCGGTAGCTTCGGCAACGTGCTCGACAATGGGCTGGAAGAAGCTGGCCATGGACATAATACACCTAAATTGACGGTTAGTGATCAATGTGGAATAGAAAACTGAATGACTCACGCAGCTCGAACGGCAGGATCAGATGAGGGCGGCATAACAAGAGCTTCCGTGTACGCAGCCTTGGCGGCAGCCGCCGCCGTCTTCGCTTTATCACCCCACGATGTCTTTTCCGTAGGCGACAACGCTTCAAACATAGACCTTGCCGTTTTCTGGCGAAACTTCGCACCCAGGCGACCGGTCTCCGTACCCTTGTTCACTGCATCTTGCCAGCGCCGGGAGACTTCCACGTTGACGGCGTCCTTGCTCGCCACCTGCCACTCCTGGTACGCCTGACGCGCCTTGGGCGGCCGCGTGTGGCCAGACAACTTCGCCAGCAAAATACTGTAGGGATCGTCGGGACCTCTACGGTGTCGCTTGAGCAGTCTCTCGGCACGATATTTCAGCCAACGCTGGATAGCCTATGTGCCACAAGTCAGCAAGAAGGCTTTGCATGATACCGCACAAGCGTCACTCACTAGCTTGGCCTTCTCGACGACCTCGCGTTTCTTGCGCATGTCTTCGTCGCTGAGCTCATCGACAGGCATGCCAGTTTCGCTCCATTTGTTGAGAGGGCGGGGTGGCTCTACGGCGTCGGGAACAGTCCAGTGAATGGCAGTGAAGTACTCTCTATATACCGTATCGAGGTACTCCTTCTCGGTTTGCCGTCCATGACTACAGGCCAGCCGGTATGGCTCGACGTGTGGTTCAAGCAGCTCCTCCCGACAACCGGATGCCCAGCCTCGGCGAGTCGTGCGGTCTTCTTTGGGAATGGGAACTCGGGTGCGGCGCGCATCGGGTGGCGCAGGCGCAGGAACCGGCGCAGGAACCGGCGCAAGAACTGGCGCTGGAAGTGGCGCTGGATGCGCTGGAACTTGGGTGTGGCGCGCATCGGGTGGCGCAGGCGCAGGCGCAGGCGCCGGAACTGGCGCTGGAACTGGCGCTGGAGTTTTGGACATGCTGTGAAGTCAAAAGGAATCCAGTCCAGAGCACCGCGGCGGCTTGGTGGCGGCGTAACCAACAGCGAATTAGGTACGTTATCTCATCCACATGAGACTGCACTTGCAAATTCCACAAGCCCAGTAGTTTGGACCCTTATTGGACCCTTATTGGTTATCATTTGTGGATCTCGAATAATTATTGGACGTTATTGGCTCCATCCTTCTGATCCCTAGGCAGCCTAGAGCCAACCTGCATGGGGCTGCCAGTCCGGTACGCACGCTGAAACTTTTGACACAGAACCTCGCTTATTTTGGACAGGTAGTCAGGCTCAGCCTCCCTTAAGACGCACGACCGCTCTTCGTTGGTCCAGAAACACACCGCAATGTCCCAGTCTACCTCCACCGATTCCATCCCGCTCATTGGCGACACTGCCTCGCCGGCCCTCACTGAGGATCCGTCGACCACCGATGCTGGCGGCCAAGCTACCGACGACGTCTCCGACGATGCTGAAATTTCCGAAGACGATATCATTTTCGTCACTGGTAGTACTCGTAAGTGTCTTCTAAGCTGTCGATGTTTGAAATCTCATTATAACGTTTTCAGTCACTCAGACGCAGAGCTCCCCGACTCCTCAACCCTCCAGCATCTCCGCCACGGGTCCTGTCGCTGCGGCTGACGGTGCCCTCAGCGCAGACGTTGGAACCCCATCTGTAGCAGTTCCGGCTGTCTCTCAAGTGGCAGGTGCTCCTGCTGCTGCTACAGTTGGCGGTGTACTTCCTCCTTTCATCCTGCCGCCCCTTCCTCCTTGCGTCGCTGGGGGCGTTCCAGGCGGCGCACCCCCAGCCTTTGTTGTTGGCGTACGCTATACGGTCCCTCCCACCCAGCCGTTGGCGCCCAGCAATGAAGCTCCGTGGACTCGCTGGTATGCCGTAACCCGTAGTCGCTTCGTCGGAGTCTTTCGTGAAGCGTACGTTCACTTGCCATTCCAATCTTGCTACAAATACTGATGCTCCCGAACAGTTTCGTTGCAGACTCTGCTACGAGAGGCGTCCCTTACGCTTACCAGCAACGCAAGCCCACCCAGGTCGAAGCTATGGAATTGTTCAACAGGGCTTTGGCATCGGGTTCTGTCGCCGTTATCAGTTAGTTACCCAATTTAGAATAGTGTCATATGTGCCCTCTCAAATATCAATACACACTCCCTTTCTCACTACTTGGCCTTGTTCCTCCCTTCACGCGATGCCCCAAGATATCTATATCGTTCTGACCAATTCTGATTCCGAGGGATCCGATGGCGGATACGACACGGCTCCCGACGCTTTCACGCTGACCGATGACGAATCGGATTACGACGACCCGGAACTGGATGCGCTCATTGCCAGTCTCGACGACCTTGAGCTAAGTCGTACGTCTTAGGGTTTTTCTTGCAGGTCTGCGATCATCAACATCTGCTATTTCTAGCGGAACCCACTGCAACTGCTAATATCCCACGCCCCATCCAAACGAGTGGACCCTTGCCTGCCATTGGGATTCCAGCTGCGCGCCAAAAGATGTATCAAGTTCGCGGCGCCGTTGCAGTTGAGGTACCAAACTGGTAACCCGCTTATAATTCCGAGGTTGATCCCTGCGAACTAATACCTTATTAGGTCAACCGCCGCACGGCACCAGATTGACAGCAAGTGCCATGTGAAAGCAATTAAGAAGCCAATCAAGAGGCGACACTCGGGAGTATCTGCACGCGCCCCTCTGGTTGTCTTCTCTGGTTTGGACACCGGCATTTATAATTCCTGGAACGTCGCGCGTCGCCTTGTCGAACGTATTCCAAAGGCGATCTACGTTCGCTATCCCAACCCTACCGCTGCCAAGGCGGCCTATAATTATGCGCTACATATGGGTTGGGTGCGCAAATTGGACGGGGGGATATGGAGCACTGTCAAGAGTGTTGGCCGCGCCGCATTCTCTCTCGACAACGTTTGCAACCCCTTAACTGGCGGTATCCAGGCCCCATACTATTGCGTCTTCCGTGGATTGCGCCCGGGGATCTACCGGTCCTAGTACGTCCTATGACGTATCGGTCTTTGCTGTAGACATTAACCGTTCACGTTCACAGCTTGGAGTGTTCCTTGAATGTTGTCGGGGTATCGGGCTGCAGCCACGAACGTTTCGAGACATTGCCCGAGGCTCGGAAAGCTTTTCGCGACGCTGAGGAAAGGGGGGACGTTTGTACTGTGCATCTAGATTGAAGTAAACTACGCGTAGATTTCATGCTATCGACAAAATGGGAAAATCTTCTCATCTAAATACTCCTGGAGTTCGTCATCGGCAAGGCAGGTAATGATGCCATGGAGGTATGTCTCCAGGCTACAGAATGCGTTCTCGATCTCCCCCAGCTCGATACATTCCTCGTAATATCGCCCGTATTCGGTGTACATCTCGCCAACGATGGGTTGCAAGGCTTCGTGCATCTTGACGATGTCGGAGCGGATCTCTTCCATATCAGGGGCATCCGGGAGGAGAGCACGTCGAGCGCATTCGAGCGCAAAAGCATCGATACTGTGGTGGGTATATTCGTTAAGAGCTTGCATGTGTTTCTTCCCCTTGGCCAGGAGCTCAGCTCGCGTGGGTATCGTCCTTTTCACCCTGCAGTTGTCTCTGTTTCAATGATTATGTCCCAGTATGCAAAGTTGGCCTACATACGGGATGATTGGATCTTTACGCTTGCGAGGTTTGTCGGGATCTGCTGGCTCCTCCTCCCGACGACGGGCATTCTTAGCGTTCTGCTTGGCGCATATCTTATTCTTGTTGCTATCGGAAGGATCATTAATAGTACAAACGTTGAACCATTGAGACGCACCGATGATAATGTGCCATGCGCTGTTCTCGCCTGGCTTCAGCTTTCTCCGCTTGGGTTGCGTACTTCTTATGCCGGCCCATTCCAACGATGTCAAAGGATTTCGGCAATGTGGGGAAATAGCCGTATAGGGCGTAAGAGGTGGGTGCGGGCCGGAGGTTGAGGTAGTGTACGAAAGGTCGATGTGGTGCTAAAGCATCAATGTGAACCCAATTCGCATCTTGGATTTATGTAACTTTTATTGGACCGAAATTATGAATTTTTAGAGGACGCTGAAGAAACTCTCTACAATCGTAACGCACTCTTTACATTGCTCATACGTAGCCGCCTTCGTCCACAACGAGCCCGCCGAGTCACCCGACACCTCCCAAAATGGGTAATTGACCAGGGTTAGGGCTTCAACTTGTCGTGTTTGACCACGATCGAAAGCCTGCTGCCTTCACTCTTACGTCCATCCTCGGTCCTGGCGGCGTACGAGTATCGCTTTATACTCTGCCATGACTTCTCGTCGTGGTGTTCTCGGACCCTATGTAGACGGATATCCTCTGGACGTGACTCTCAACTCGACAGACAGCCGGATTCGGGCCAAGGCTTGCAACCTGGATGGTCAAGGCATCGCATTTCTTGAGGCAGAGCATAACACAGTGGCATATCGACTGTGCGTCCCCGGCCTCAGCCTATCTCTATGTTGTGCTTACAATCACCGTTCAGGCGAGTCGAGACCCACCTCAGAACCTGTCGCCCTCTCCGGCGGTTCTTTCTAGTACAAGATGCTACAACTCTTGATGGTGGTGCGTGCATTCATGACCATTGCCGACTAGCAGCTCAGATTGCATCACAGCTCAAGAGCGCAATCCGCATTCACGGCCTACAAAACTTGCGACAGCACAATACCCTGCCGGCTGCACTCTTGCCAACGACCCCGCTTTCGTACATGCGGAGGTTCGCGCCTTTCTACACTCTCACCACTTTGATGTTCTGGAAAAGCAGTTCCACCAGATGGGTATTTTTACTCATGATGATCTTATAATCCTCGCCTTGGACATTCGTCGCGGTACCCTTGAAGACGATCTACGTCGGGGTACAGAGCTCCCTATGGCGGATTGGGTATATCTTCGGCAGGCCCTACGTTGTTACGCTCGCCCGATGACATTTGCCTGATTCGTGGACTGAGGAATTTGTCGCTCGTCGTTACGCACCTCCGCTTATCCTCTGCGCCGCGTAATCCTCTTACTTATCCTGGTACTCTCTTACTATTATATTCATCAACATTTGATTGTCAGCGCTCCCAATACATGTGGTTGCATAAATGTCCAATAATCATCCATCAGCTTCCCTGCGCCATTCTCAACCCTTTGCACATGCGCCGCCCTCGCGTCGCAATCTCACAAGACAGCTAAAGCTTCGCTCGTACGGGGATAATGCCCTGCCCGGTCCCGGTGGCGCGCATAGGTTGAAGTTGCGAGCGAGGAGGTCCTTTGACTGCTGCTGCATAGACGTTCCCATTGTAAGCGCGCGCGACTGGCCGATACGGGATACGGGATAGATACGCACATTGAGCCTGCCAGACGCGTTCAACGTGTTCACCGCTATATCGGGAGACAAAGGGTAGTTTGGTGAGACATGGCTCATCAATCCAATAACTGGCCCACGTTCGGCCAAATGGAGGTTTTGTCGGGACCTTGGTACTCATGGTTTTCGTTTCAGACGCTTGATGCGAGGCAATGGTGATACGAATACCAAGCATAGCGACAAAATCGTGCTCCGGTTTATAATGGTAGGCAGAACTCAAACACATGCTATTCGCGGCACATAACCTAGCTAAACGATAGCGAAATGTAGCGCGAATATTGGCGCCCTACCTACATTACAAAGAAGAAATCGGGATCTATTGATATGTAAAAAGAAAGCCAGGCAGCGCCCTAGGCAGCCGTTCGCCACGTACCGAGTCAGACTCTGTATAGGGATTAAATTCCTCTGCAAAGGAGGCGTCAAAGACGCGAAAGAGGTGAAAATACTACTCACCTAGGTACTCGCCAGAGTGGGAGGGATTCTGGGGCCATCCGAGCCATTGCACAAGGCGATACCAATTCGGGTGCGAAAACCGGATGCCAAGGGCTGCGCGAAGGGTTCTGCGAATCGGAGGATGTAATAACTGATCACGAAGGTTGGTCATGTCCTTGCGGCAGAGGATTCCGCATTCCTGGAATGGTCCCACAAGCCAAGCCCCATTCATCGAGAGAAGATCCTCACAGAGGCTATCCTCGATGCGGTATTCAAATGCTATGAGACCCTCTGCCTGTTCAAGCTCCCGATTGCGTGGCGGCATTTTCCCCCCTAGATTATTGTCCTTAGTCCTTGTACGGCGAAGTGTGGACGAGAAACTTACTAGCCCAGGCAACTTCGTCCTCAAGAACCGCGCGATAAAGAGGGCGTAGCGCGCGAAGCATAGCTTCAATTTCTCTGCAAATCGAATCAGCTCACATTCCCATAAGGTCGAAAAGGGAACATTACCTTTGAGCGTTGGTGGAGCAGTAACGTCCAGACGGGGGTTGTTCAAACCGAATCATCACAGACGTTCGAGGTATATATGATCCTCCCATTAGTCGTGTTTAAATAGATGACGGTCAGTGCATTCGGAAGAACATGTTGTACGCACCAATCTGGGAGGTATTCTGATGGAAAGGATCTCAAACAGGACCGTTATTGGATATATTCCGATATTACTCAGGTTGCCGATAAAGGACCGTTATTGGAAATGTTCCAGCGCCACGTCCCCTTGGGGCGTGGCGCTGGAATTTCTACAGATGATGGCATATCGTAAGATTCAAGTCGAAGATAAGGCAAGGGCAAACGTGTCAGACAAACGTGTTAGACACAAGATTGTGTGCGAGCTCATAGCCGCGTGTCCGGATTACCGTGTTAATCTGCGGCCACAGTTATGAGAACCCTGTGTGAAGAGGCACAAGATGCTCACCATCGCGCGGGGTTCAATCGGGCTAGGGTGACACGGATAATCAAGGATATCACCCGTGCCAACTGTTTCTTGAAGTTCGCACTGATAGGCGGCGTACTGGTCGACGAGGCCGAGCATACGCGTGTAATACTCCTCGCTGCCGATTTCAAGACCAGTGTCACTATGAAAAGTCAATCGAACTGCGCGTAAAGTATTTAGAGATTGGCGCATGGACGTACTTTTGCGTATGGTGGAGCAAGACACGCACCTCAACCTGGGGTGGGGGAAGAACACCAGCGCGACACAAACTGTCATCACCGAGTCTTGGGTGGACGTCAAAATCCTCATCGAGGAGCCGCCGGTTCAATACCTTGGTGGGGTCAGTCGTTGCGCTAGAAAGGCCTGATGTTCGTACGTCTTTCCAATGAGAAATCATGGAGTTTTCCGTTTCTGGGTAACGGCGAAACCACCAGTCGAACAAGACACGCCAAAAGCCAGCGGCGCGGTGAACGCGATTACATTCTCGCCAGAATGGGAGGAAGAGACGCAAGACTGCAAGTTGATGATGCGAGAGATTCCACTCGCTTCGAAGGCTCTCTATACGAAGCAGATGCGAGCGCAGAGAAAACGGATGCATGAGGTGCGAATGCAAGATGCGATTGACCGCCAGGCATACATTGCTAAGTCGGCAGAACCCGATCAGAATCATTCACATCAATACTCGTTAGTCATTCGTCATCGCTTTGTATTTTTGCCGCCAAGTGTCAACGCGACCCTCGACCAGGGAGGGTCGCGTTGAGTTGCTTGCCCTCTGCTTGCCCTATCCCGCTTTGCCTGCCAGTCTCAGAGGTTTCTCCTTTCGCCGCGCTCCCTCGCTCTCCCATTTCCCGACATGACAAACCATACCGGCCGCCGATATCGCTCTGCTTTGGACCGGCAGCAGATCGCTCTCTTCATTGAGAAGAACTTCGGGTCACAGACGCAACCAATCAGGCGCGGCCGGCCTTCGAGACACGGTCCCTCTGACGTTGATATGGCACCTCCGAGCGCTTGGGGCGAACCCCATGGGATGCTCGATAACATGGACATGACCTACACCTTTTCGCGCGACGGCACGCGAATCTTTTCAGAGGCCGACGCGCGTAGGAAGAAGAAGAAGAAGGGAAAGTCAAGGAAGTCTGGGTCAGGTACATCGGCGCGAGAGATGGGGGAAGCAACGGCGAGTGGTAGCGGGACACACCACCATGATGATGAGGATGCTTGGGTGGATATCATTCCAGATGCAATGCCATATGTCGGTCCCGACGACTACGACACTCTACCCGACCTTGCCGGAGAGGTCTCGGATGACGACGACGACGAGCAGGAGGGTGACACTGGTGGGCTGAATGAAGAGGCCAAAACCAAGAAGCGCTATCGCAGCTCAGTGAGTTTGTCAGTCTATGACAGTCGTCTCTCTCTGATACATTCCATGCAGGACGATCCTATGGCCGTATGGATCCCCTATGACGATCAGTTCCTTGCGGAGCTGTTTGTTCAAGAATACCTCCCCGGCGGCGCGACCTGTTCGACCTGCAAATCAAGCTGGCGGTTGTATGTTGATGTACCGAACTCGACTTCGTCTCCCAGCGTGCCTGGTGCGGTGACGGATACTTCTCAGCCGTCTCTATCCACCCCCTCGCATCCCCCATCAACTTCACATCTCCCTGCCTACTCCGCCAATGTGAATCCTGCGCGCATTGTCGATAGATTGTACAAGTGTAAAACTTGTGGGGAATTTTGGGAATGCGGAGCATGCTGTCTGGCGCGGCACCAACGTACTCCCCTACACACTCTAAGGGTATGTTTGATCCTCACAAACCTCACCATATGAAGCGACTAAACGACACGGTTCTCTAGGTGTGGCGGAACGGCGCTTTTTTGCAGCGGACCTCTCTGACGGAATTAGGCTACACCTACCAGCTGGGTCACTTTGGCGATCCGTGCCCGGTCCCAAAGACACCTCGCCCTGTGACGGTCATGCACAACAACGGTCTTCATCAGTTCCCCATGGCAAACTGTGGCTGCGACTCGTATGCCGACGATCCGCACGCCTGGAGGGCTCCCCTGCATAACGGATGGTATCCTGCCACAACATCCTCGCCGCAGACCTTTGCTACCTTCGAATGCCTGGATTTCTATCGACGACTCAACGTCACGGCCAACGTCAACGTTCGCGACTTCGTGACAACACTCGAACGCCTCACGGATCCGCTGGGGACTACATGGATTCCCGACCGCTACAAGTCTTTTACGGTCATGTCTCGCCAGTGGTCATATCTGAAGCGCATGAAACGCTCCGGGATTGGCGCTCTCCCTGGCGGAATTCGTTCTGCTACTCTTGGATCGGCTGCAGTGCGGTGTTGGGCATGCCCTCGCCGTAAAGTGAATCTTCCAGAGGGGTGGGAGAATGTTGAGGCCAATCTCAAGTGCGTTCTTTTCCTCAATATATCGGGAGCTCGTCCGACTAACATGTTAAATCTTAGATTCAAGTACGCGTTGATTCTCGGGATGGACGCCAATTTCCGAATGGCCTCGAAACTGCGCCAGCGCAGCAAGAACAAGTCCTATGATATTCTGGCCGACGGTTTGGGCTGTATTGTCCCGTCGGCAAGCTATACCGAACATCTTAAGGGGTATGTAAGAGAGGAGGATGTACGTGGACTTCAAGTCTTCTGTTTGCGTTCTTATCTAATCAGAGCTTCTGAATCTATAGGTGTCATCTTGTATTGCCTTTGCAGCGCTCATGCAGCGGGAAAGTCGATTGTCGACTGGCCTACGATGTACCGGGGTGGGGGGTTGCATCTGCACACGCCATGAGATTATTCGTCCGCTCGGTCTCGGAGATCTTTTGAAAGGGGAACGGTAAGTATTGCTTCTCATTGGCGTACTTAGCACTGATCTGTTCGATAGCTATGCGAACATGGACTACGTCTTCTGGGCCTCCATCCTTGGCGAGGAACTGGCGGATATCCTGGTCTCATATGACATCGGGTGCCAGTGGAAAGTCAACCTTCTCCCACGCCGCGAAGGGATGCCGGATCTACTCAAACAGCCTCCCAATGGGACCACACCAAAAATTCGAGTCGGGACGCCGGTTTGGCACAGCGCCGTCCACGAGGAGGAATGCACAATGAGCGAGTCACTGCGCTATAAGACGGGTGCGGGCATGACAGACGGCGAGGCTGTGGAGCGAGTCTGGTCTCGTCTTAATGCTCTGGCGACGGCAACCAGGGAGATGCATGCGGACGGTCGCCACGAGAACATTGAGGATGCAGTCGACAATCATAATTTCTCCAAGAATCTTAGTCTCGGTGAGCAATCCACTCTTGAAATGATTTAGAAAGAAAGCTTATGGATAACAGGAGCTCTATTGGAACGACGTCAAGCTGTCGCCATCGAGGAGCGCGCTAAGCAGTTGTCTAACTTCCGAGAGACATCAAATGCCCTGGACCCGGAGTTGCGAGAGAAGTGGCAGGCGGAGGTGACGGCGTGGCACGAGCAAGAGGATTTACCAAAAGCACAACGGACGGTGAAGAATCCGTATGTGGCGGGATGGAAAAAAGGTTAGAACACCCCCGCTATTGCGAAATGGCTATGACACTGTTACTGACTTGGTGTGCAGAAATGCTTTCGGAGGCAGAGGTGCGGGAGTCGTTGCAGAAGGAAGAGTCGGAGGAGGGCGTTTCGTTGCAGGATGGCGGAAGCCGTAAATCGAGTCAAACGGTGTTTGTCACACTTGGCCTGCGGTTAGAGGAGGTCCAGTAGGTCTTTTCACCCAATGACAGCGGCTTTGAAACTAAGTAGATCATTAGGCGTCGTATCAGGGATCTCTCAAAGATGCGTATCAATGGTTCCACGAAGGAGCGTGACGGCAAAATCGACGAGCGGCGCAAAGCATTTTTCAAAGGCCTCCCTCGCTTCCGAGCCCTCCAGGAAACATACATGCCGGGTGTCTCTTCCCTCATTCAGCAATCAGACGACGAGGCGACAGATCGTGGACGTCCCGTTCCAGCCGAGTTCACAAAGCTGTGGCTACCCTCAGAGGTTCCGTCCGCACTCCGTGCGAGCATGCGCCGGCCCGCTTTGTTCGACATGGAGGCTCGTTTGCGGCGGGCCCAGTGCTCTTCCTCACTTGGCATGCTGCGCTTGCGCTTGCATGCAAAGCGGCATCTTATCATGTTCCGGAACGCATACTTGCGAGGCCAAAAGAAGACGACGCGAGCCAAGACGCTCATCGATGTGGTCAGCATTCGTGTAGACGCCCAGGCACGGAAGTATAGGGAGGCGCGCCGGGCTTTGGGAGCGCTAATTGGGCAGGATGCTTGCGGAGAGTTTCGTATCTTGGCTGACGCAGATGTCCAATTAAAGTTTGTGCAGGATCATGACGCTCGTGCAGCGCGACGACTCGCCAAGATTTCGGGGAGGCCTAGCACCAACATGACGGGCAGCCTACTGTTGGATGCCGATGAGGAAGAGGTAGAGACGGTGGTGGAACATGGAGCTGAGGAGCGAGGCGCTGGTCGGCGTACACTCTCTTGGATTTGGACGGCTCAAGGCGCCCTGGACGAGTCGGACGAGTATCTCCACGAATGTGAGTAACATTTATCTACTGTGCTTACTTCCCTAATCAATGGTATAGCCGTTCGCATCGAATGGTGCAAAGCGTATGCGCGGAAGGAGCGTTGGCGTGAAGAGGTGCTCCTGATAGAAAGGGAAATGGACGCCACACTTCGATCGCTCCGGTGGTACGCGGAAATGTGGCGCGCAAAGGCAGACGACGCGTTTGGGTCAGTGTCTGTTTGCCCTGGGCGACGAGCATATGCCCTCCGACAGGCGGAGATGTACAACACCATTCACAATAGTTTTGCACAGCGTTGGGGCGGAGGAAAAGCCGCGAAGAGGCCTCGGACTTAGCTTGTACAGATATGTGGCGTAGCGACTCTACCAACCAATGATAGCGTCTGCATTATTCTAGCAATAATGCCCTTTTAAGACAATCTCTGTACCTTTACGATGCCCAGAAAACAGCCGGGAACAATGCCGTGTGCAACGTCCTGATTAGGACTACTTTGGAACTCCGCTCTGGTCACAGAAGGGTCTTGGGCGCCGTCAAGGGCGCCCTCCGCGCTCTATGGCTCAATATGGCAATGGTCTGCTTATTCAGCCTTGGCTGTCAGATTAATGTAAGAAACAAGCCCAATGGGCTGAGTTTTTGAATACATTATACAGCCCAAATGGACTGTTTGCCAAAGTAGCCCGGGATGCTGTTTGTGACCGGCTGTGACCACCGGGACAGGTGAGCGGGAATGCTGCTGGTCGCTGCTGTGCGCCCTTTGCTCCGCACCGGATCCCGCCTCTGCTGGCAGGGGGGGGCGCCTGATATCATTTCAAATATAAATGTTAGGGCTGGGCGCCTCAAATGGGCGGGAGCTCCAGGTTCTGATCACACAGCGGGGTGCTTTCCCACCTTCCCAAAAGGGTAGGGATGGCCTCCCTTGCCTCAGAAGAGCGGGACGCCTTCCATGTGTGGCGCATCTTGGGTTGTCCTGCTTCCCTCCCTATTTTGGAATCATTTCTGTCCTGGCCAGCGTCAAAACAGTGTGGCGCGCCCTCCATGAGGTCTGCCCGCTCCACATAAATTGGAGTGCCTTTTTGTCTCTGTGGGAGCGGGAGGCGCTGGATGCGCGCCTCTGTGGACGTTGCTCACCATATATCAGGGGAAAAAATCATTTTTTCTATCTTCACACTATCCTATCGTCAAGTAATTACGCCTTGAACATGTATTATCGGGCGGGATGCGCTGGATGCGCGCCCGACGCTTTGGATGCCGTTCAGCGGGCTACCGTTTCGATCACGTCATCACACTTATGTCATGTTGGACTTGGTCGAATCCAGAGTCGTGTCGTCGTGTCAATCTTACATAGCTAATATACAAAGTGATTGACATACAAGTACAGTAAAGTAAGCGTCCAGCTAAGCGTCTAACAATTGCTGCAATACATAATCCACATCCTGCACTGCTGCCAGCCAGTCCTCCAAAGCCCATTGACGATGTTGAACGTCCCTAAACGCCTGCGATTCCGGAATGGCGGCAATGGCGTCGCGCCAGAAACGTAGGCACGCGACCACACTCAGAAGTCCATTGGTTCCCGACGACTTGACGTTATCCCAAGAATGGGGATGAGCGGGAAGAAGTGGCCGCCCACTCTCATCACGTAACAGCACACCATCATCGTCCAGAGGCCGGAAGTCGGGCTGCAGCAACGACCACCACGCCCAAAATCCACGCTCGATCGTCTTGACGGAGTCCATTGTTGTCGGCAAGGCTTTAGATTCGTATGCTTCCCTGCGCGCACGCGCAATCCATTCGCCAACACAGGCCGGTCGATGCTTCTTGTCCAAATCCCGGCCGATTTGTTTGAAACCTTGTGCCTCCTCGAAATCTCTCCACCGTACCACAACTCTCGCATACTCCCTCCCATATTCCTTCAGCTTGAGAAAGCCCAGACCCTTCTCCAGGTTCTTGAAAGTGAGATTGGCTGCGCTGCCCTTCGGTTTCTTTGTAAAGGTGATGCTGCTGAGGTCGACGTCGGCGGTCTCAACCTCGTTGTTGGTCGCGTCGACGGCGGACGATCCCTCCTGCACCTCAGCTGTCCTTGCCCTCTTGCTGCTCGTGCTTTCCTGTTCGTCGTCCCGCCCCCTCTTGCTGGTGTGGATCACCGCGCCCGCCGTTGCAGGTGCTGGGCAGAGAGTCGGCAAGCGTTTGGATTGGGGTGGCGGACTGTGACCACGTTGAGGAGGAGGAGGAGCGGATTCGCATTCCACGGCTGCCGGTGCGATGGACGCTTGCGTAGTTGTCGTCGCTTGAAGCGGTGGAATTCGAGCCGGAGTTGAAGTGCTCAGCCGTCCAGGAGACCCAATAGGAGAACCTGCGCGAGAAGAGGGAGGTAACGACCATCGTCTCGGTGAAGGAGGCAATGACGTGCGTAGCAGTGAAGGTGAAGACGGCGGGGTCGATGGAGTCGACGTTGACGGTGGAGGAGGCGGAGAGGACAAAGCTGGCGGCAGCGCATCATTATCAACTTCGGGCCTTCCGCCACTTTCCTCATCCGGTTCCCGGCCATCCTTTCGTTTGAGCCCGTGTAAGCACGACTCCGTCATCGGCAGTTCCAGGCCTTCAGCCCTGGCTGAAGCGTTGCTTATCGCCCAAGCCTCCTCCCTCTCCAAGTCAGAGTGTGTGTGAGTCCGCAGGGTAGCCAAGACACTGTGTTGATCGTTTTCCGATGCCAGACCGCGCACGCCCTCCTCCAAGGCAGGATACCATGACAGCAGAGACTCGATAGTCTCGGTAATACGCCCCTCACCAGGGCCCGGCTGATTAGATTGACTAGGAGGGTCCATCGGCGATTGCGGCGGTGTTGCCGTTGCCACTATAGGTGCGGATTCGGGCGCAGAGGCGGTTTGTGGGACGACGGTGGGTGGGGGAGTGGGAATGGCTGCTGGGATGGTTGCGTTAGGGGCTGCAGGTACAGCGGGTACAGCGGCGGGAACGGCGGCAGGAACCGTCGCGTCAGCTGCAGCTGGTACAGCGCTGGATGGAGCCGAGGGAGGGGGTGCACGTTCTGGGTTGCTACGTTGCTGCTCCCTGCTGCTACCGACTCGGTTGATGCGAGTATGCGAGTCTCCAGCTTCCTGGGGATCTGCGACGTCCTCCGTCGCGTCCTTCTTCCGACCCTTCTTCTTGGGCTTTGGTGCCGCCACATCCGCGCTTTTGCTCAGCGCCACAGCACGGCATTCCTCTTCGGCTATCAAATATCAGTGAGACATCAAGCGGCTGGCGAAACAAGACGTACTGTAGCACTTTTGAAGGTATGAGGAGTACTCAGGCATGAGCTCTTGCAGCCACCATCCGGTTCCCTCACCAGTAGCAGTGGCTTCTTTGAATGTGAGCTTCGTGCTCCGAGTCAACGTTCCTGCATGAGCGCTAGAGCAAAACGTCAGCAAGACTCCGTTGCAACGACAGACGACTTACTACATGATATTCAAGAAGCCGTCGTCCTTCGGTTCGGGTCCTCCGCCAATGAGGGTAAATTGCCAACCTGACGCCGCCGCCATGGCATCCAAGACCGGCTTGACCTTCTTGTACAGCCCGTCAATCGCGCTATACGCGTCAGGTAAATCAGTGAGAAATCAAGAAAACGTCGACTGCCACTCACATCTGCATCTGCTCCGGGGATCTCGCAGCTTCCCGCAATTCGTCGACTCTATTCTCATGCTGCGCGACGGCGGCAGACTCCCACTGCGCGCGCACATCCTTTGGCAGCCGCCCGAATGTCTCGCATTTGGCCTTTGTACGAAGAGCTCCGAGGGTACGGCCATCCAGCTTCTCGTGCTCCGGCAGGTTCATCTCCAGGCGTTTCTCCTCTATCAAAGATGCCAGGCAAGCGTCAATCGCGCCCTCGCTCTCCTTCGTCTTCGCCCAGACTACGTAGGCCGGTTCCTTGCGCGTCCTCTTTTTTGCTGCGGCGGCGGCGTCAATGTTCTTCTTGCCCATCTCGGCCTTCGAGGCGCAGACGCGGTCGTAATGGTAGGGAAACCAACGCGTGATTTGCTGATGGGAAAAGCAACGTAAACATCTGCAAGGCGTTGTGTGCAGAAGTACTCACCTCAACGAGCTTCTGTAGCTCGGCTGTCTCGGCATCGAATATCTCTTTTGCGCTCGTATACGCTTCGGCTCCGACGCCATCCTCACTTGGCGGAATACGTTCGGGAATTGGTTCGTCGTCGTTGACCTGGGCTAGCACCTCTTCCGTGGGGTCATTGTTACCCAGTGACAAAGGAAACCTCCTCAAGAAACGTTGCACGGCCAAAGTCACGAAAGCCTTGCCTTGCTTCGCCGCACGTGCTGACATATATCCTTCGAGCTCCGCGTACATAAAGGCACGGCGCGCACCCTTCCATATGCCAGGAGGTGCCATATTTGGTAAACTGAATGGCTGTTCAACAACCAATTCAATAGTAAGCATGAACACTTACGGATTTGGGAACTGCTTTGTCGGTAGGCCTTTGCTCGAGTGATGGACTGTCTTCGAAAATCTCTCGGAGCCTTGACCCTGAAGGCTGCAGTTGATTTCATCAATTGCTTATCACGCACCCCCTTGCTCCGCCTTGCCCCATCATCATGCAACTGACGCCTCCATCCCCCCCATCTACGTTCATCTCTCTTGACTCGGATGATGATTCCGGTAAACTACGTACAGCCACCGCTCGAATGTAAAGTCTGACAGCCTTTTCAGACATTGAAGTGACGATCTCTCGATCGTCTACAACGACGACCAGCACCATCACAACCACTACGACCACAACACAGTCGACAACCATCACGTCCCCTTGCCGTCGTAGGGCGCCTGCCAGCAGCATCCAGCGTACCCCGTCACCATCTCCTCCTGCCAGCAGCAATCAGGATCCGCCTCCATCACCTCCGAGCTCGCTTCCAAGATATTTCATTCCCCATCCACACGAAATTCGGGAACCTGCCCATGCCAGCGCTGTGCCCAAGTGGTATGCGGTGATTGTGGGGCAGCGCGTCGGAGTTTTCGAGGATTGGCGCGTGCTCTATACTACCAGTTTTATTGCTCTAACACGCCCTCAACAGGATGAACACCGCCCCTTTAGTCCTCAAGGTCCGCGGGAGCGTCTTCAAGGGGTACAATTCGCATGAGGAGGCCAAAGCTCGGTACACAGACGAGTTCAATAGTGGCACGGTAGCGGTTGTTTTCCGGCGCAAATCCCCTTACCTTGCCAAAGTCATCTACCCTTCTTACTACAACTGACTTTACAAAACTTGTATCTTAGCCTATTGCAACACATTCCCCATGCCCCCCCAATGCTCACAGACCACGCCAAGGAAGGCACAACCCCTCTCAATTCCAGACATGCGCATACATCATGGGGCCCGCCTACCCTGAATCCGCCGGGCCAGGTTTTCCGCGCGCCCGCCCTGATGACTACCTCTCCTTCTTCTCCCTCACCATGGACACCTACCTGCATCCCGACTTGGACCATGACGGAGACGATAATCCCATGGATGACCACATCTATGAACGCGTCGGCTGTCTCCCGCCGTACCACCACCATCTCCGACGGCGCTGGAACTCCCAACTGCGTACTTCCTCCGCTCCCTGGTTACCGCGCATTGATAGGAAAGCGTACGCGTATACCAGGTTCCGCTTCAACATCAGAGAGCTTGACGTTCTTTCCCTCTCTTTCCCTTGGTATTGCCGAGCACGAGATCTGGAGCTGGTCCACTTGTTCGAGCACCTGCTCCGCCAGTACTGGGGTACCCGCATGGTACGCCACGTGAATGACAACCTTATCGCGGTAAGACGTATTGCCCTTATCTATTGGCATTGGCACCTCATGAACGCTCTGCTATAGGCACTGATGTTTCGCGTTCATCACAAGCTTTTCTCCTACGGCCATCAGAGCCGAGTCTCCCCGCCTGTAGAGATCTGCGAACGTGCGGAGGTCTTCAATCACACTATTACGATGGACGAGCAATGGCGCGAGGCCGCCCGCCTGAACACCATCGAATTTGTTGAGGAGCTCTACATGAAGGTAGATTTTACAACACCGGTTGGTCGGTAAGCCCTGCGTTCAAACAATCTGGTCCCTTAGCTTATCTTCTATTCAGGGAACCGCATGTGCGCGCCTGGGCAAAGTCGGTATATCATTGTCATACTGAAAAGCTTTGAGTTGAGGCGGAATTCGCCGAGCTCTTCAAATGCATCCAGCCTAGCTGGAGCCATCTCCGGCCAAGGTGCAGGCGTCGTACTTACACTATCGGAGACTTACACACAACGTTTTTTTGGCCTGGGCCTTATTAGTTTATTGTACTCTTTATATCATTCATATAGCTGAAAATTAATGCCGTACGACAGACTGAATAAGTAAGGGCTTGGTGAGGGAGCTTACGATCCCTCAATGTCTTCTTGCAAGTGCTCGGCTTGCATTGAATCCCACGCCTTGTTAAAAATGTCGTAGATCTCCTCCATTGCTTGCAGCTGTGACGATAGCTCCTCCCGGCGAGGGTCCGAACTTCCGTCCTCATTCCAAGCAACTCCAGACATTGAATGTTCCGCCGACTCCAACCACTCGTACATCGAAGCCGTATCCCGATAAAGAACCTCTCCAGCCGGATCCTGGCCGTTCAAAACGTCGGCACAGAGCTGCCTCAGATACTGGCGAGGGTTGTTGCAGGTCAACGCTCGGAACTTGGCGCGTTGTTCACGAACATGGCGAACGACGGCCTTGACCTCTGACGATTCTTGCGGAGGGAGGGGAGGGAGGGAGCATGCCGCAGCAGAGTCAGTAGTTGGCGTCGGGTCGTCATCCCTTTAATAATGCTACTTTATCATCTGTTGGACTGATACAACGTGAGACCCACCAATCAGCAAGTAGAGCGCGCATGGCCCGGCGCAGGCACCGAGATTCGTTGTTCGCGACTCGATGTGATCGCCAGTAGCGCTGATTGGCGTCATATCGCGCCTCCCGCCGCGATTGGAGTGTCGTATGAGTCGGCGCTGGACCGCGTTTCTTGCGAGCAAAAGGCATCCTAAATACATGATACATTCAATGAAATGAGAAGAAATCAACCATAGCACATACCCGTGCCGTATAGAGAAGAAATACCCGATGTTGCGAAATTTTGTGTCCGAGGATATGAGAGTCGAAGGACGAATGCGATTATCACTTTCGGTAAGGCGTTAGGCTTAGAATAGTGCACATGGTAAGACCAAGTTTATCTCCTCATCCACTGATTGCTTTTACCTCGACCAAGCGAGTAACTCACGTCAAATTGTGATTCAAAGTTAGTGATGTTCTTCATCTATTTTATTTGTGTGGTCAGTAAGAGTCAATCTAAGTCTGAGGTGAGCCCGCTCAGAGTGACAGATACGCCGAATCCGTCTAGTCACATCACAAATTCTCTTCTCTCTTTTTACCACCCACTGCCAGACGACGGCGCGCCCTCCATGGCAGGCGTCGGAGAACGTGACGCTGGTAAGTCCTGTGCTCTTTTCATCTTCTTCTGGACGGCCTGTTTTCTATGGACGGCGGGTGGGCGGCTCCTGGGGGCAACAGTACGCGTCGGTCCGCCCTTGGACCAGCGGAGCGTGCATTGAGAGCCCTCTGCCCGTTTGTTCAACGAAGCAAGCCTCCAATTGTTTTTTTATCTGTCTTCTGTTTTCTTGGCCGCTTGCTGACTCTGGCGTTCTTAGCACCGTCTGCGAGTCGTTCGACACGCAGTGGGAGGATATGGTCGCCATTTTGGGTCCCCGTCGTCAAGAGCAAGGCCTTTCTACGCGACCTGCTGCACCGCCGTCAGAAGGAACCGCCTCCGTCTGGCGAAGAAGAGGGCGACGTGACGATTGTTGGCAACCCCAAGCGTCAACCGTGGGGAGCCGTCCGACGCAGCCTGCGCCAGCTGGGCCTACCTGCGCCGCCCGCGTATCTCAGCCCGCGGCGTACTCGCTCTGCAAAGCCGACCGGCGCACCCACTCCTTCCGCTTCCACGCCCTCGCCCGAGCGTCGCCCCTATCCTCAGTCAGACTCGGACGACTCGGACGACGACCTCCCCTCGGACGACTCCAGCTCAACTGCCGAGCCTGAGTTTGCGCACGGGGTTGAGGAGTCTTTATTTACTCCTCCTCCGTCCCCTCTCTTCACTCCTCTACCGTCTCCGCTCTTTACTCCCCCTTCGTCTCCGCTCTTCACCCCAGCGCCGTTGCCATCTCCTCCGTTGTCGCAGGCGTCGACGCCCTCCCCTACGCCTGCCAACTACTACACGGAGCGCCCCGTCAACTACCGGCCTGCCATGGACTACGCATGGTTTGGGGAGACTATTCGCTTTCCCCGGACGAAGCGTAAGGCCGTGTGGAAGGATGGCAGCCAAGAGGGGGAGATGGTGCCGAAGAAGGCTCGCCGTCAGAAGTCACCGGAGTCCCGACAAAAGTCGAACCGCGGCCGCAACCAGCGCCGTGCCAAAGCGCGGTCCCAACAGCCCGCCGCTACTGCTCAAGAAGGCTCGCGGCGCAAGGTCAAGGCTGTGAGCGCCAAGCTGGCACTAGATGCGGAGGTGGTGGAGACGGACTTCAAGGCCAAACCAGTCAAATGGTCCGGCCCAAAGTCCAATGAGGACACCCGTGTCTTTACCGTTGACGATATCCCGCGCATGGTCGAGGACGGGTTCTTGGTGGTTGCTTGGGAAGGAGGGTGAGTTTTTTTTTTCCATTTTGCTCCATTCGCCAGCTCACTTTGAGCATAGAAAACCTCAACTTATACTGGACGCAGACGGGCGACTAATCGTCGTTCTTGCTGGACACCCCAACGATCCACGCTGGGCCGACCTGATGCAGGAGGCGGTGAAGCGTCTCACCGAGCTGAGGCACAAACTTCGTTGGGCGCGGAAGGAGTACGACCATCGCCGCGGCGAGTATCCTGCAAAGGGCATGGGTATATCTTTCGGCGGCGGACGCATCATTCCCGGGAAGCTCGTCAACCATCCTAACGACGAGGCGCTGCTGTGGGAGTTGTTGCGCAGTGAACCCTTTGTCCGAATGGCTGGGTTCGCCGACGGTGAGTGACTTGAACCTTCTCCTTTGCTCCCTTTTCATTGAGTCTCCAGAGCAACTACGCAAATATTTCCCTCGCACATGGCAGGAGTACGAGGATACCCTCAACAACATCCTCGAGGACGATGATAGTCTGGAAAGGCTATTCGAGAACAGCGCGTTCGCCGCCTGTCACGTCAACTTCCCCCCTACGGCCTTCACCCGCCTTCATACGGATCACCTCAACCTTGTTCGTGGCTTATGCGCTGTGTGGGTCATGGGACGCTTTGACCCCAAGAAGGGTGGCCACCTCATCCTTTGGGACCTCAAGCGCATCATCGAATTCCCCCCTGGCAATCTGATACTCTTACCGTCTGCCCTTGTCAAGCACGGCAACATCAGCGTGGAACAGGACGGCGTACGCTGCGCATTTGTCATGTACTCGGCCGCTGGACTGTTCCGTTGGGTTCACAATGGCTTCCAGTCAGATGTCTCATTTTGGGAGAACGCAACTGCGGAAGAGAGAGCGGAGTGGGCCGCCTTTGCTGACTCTCTGGTCGACTCTAATTTAGAATACTTCCCTCAATGGCAACAGTCCTAATTACGTTACTTACTGTCTTTTGGGCGCTGCATCACCTCTCACACGGTCTTTCCTTGTTTCTGTTATACCTTACTCTATGGTTAGTCGGTTTATATTTGTCTAGTGTACACAACATCACAAAAAAATTTCCGCTGCCTTGATTTTTTCATAACTCTTAAGTCCTTGGTGGCCAGTAGTACTAGCTATCATGAGATAGAGGCACGTGAGCAGTTTGAGGTTCCACCAACGCCACCACGGATCTTTTTTCCTGCTCCAGCACACACCTCCCGTCCCCCCACGCATCTCCCCCGCCCCGGCTTCATGGAACGCAACTCGGATGGTACCTGGCGTACTGTCAGTGCCGGTGGACGGGCAGTCGCGCGTGACCTTAACCTCTCAACCAGTTCGGGGTCTAGTAAGCGCGGCAGGACTCAAGCTGCTTATGGGGGGCGGGAGAGAGCGGTGGTGCCCGGTGCATGGTCTTCTGTGGCCGCGTCCCGGGAGTATGTTTCTCGACCAAGAGGAAAGGAGAGTGTTCGGTCTCGCGCGCCGGCTCGTGGCGCCTGGACTACGGACGGGTCTTGGGCCGTTGACGATCGAGCAGACTACGAGCTCGACCCCGACGGTGGGGATTGGTATGAGGTGGAGGTGGAGGCGCCGATGGAGGATAGCCGAATTTTCCAGCAAGAGGGAAGGACGAACGCCAAAAAGAAGAAGAAACGCTCACAGCAGTCGACTCGTCCGAACATCCATTGGATCAAGAATTGGGCGCAGGGGTATTTGGACGAGATGGTGCGCGGGGATGGGCGTGGTGACAATCGGAAGATGGCGCACTGCGTTGACTGCCAAAGCCGCCGGGAGAAGATCTTGGGTCCGCCCCAATACCGGTGCGAGAATTGCTTTGTCGACGACCTGCTTTGCGCTACGTGTGTGAAGCGTCGTCATCGATACAATCCTTTACACCGCCTTGAGGTGAGTTGACATATTCTTTCGCCGCGCCTCATACTGATATTGTAACCAGGAGTGGAAGGACGGCTCCTTCATTGAAGCGTCGCTGAAGGACTTGGGGCTGCGGATACAGTTGGGCCACACAAGCCTCTACTGCGCCTCACCCGCAGCCGCGCACCAGGACTTTCGCATATTTCACTCAACTGGAGACATTCCCGTTAGTCTGGACTTCTGCGGCTGTGAGCGTAAGCAGCCGGAGCACATCCAGCTCCTGCGTAGCCGCCTCTATCCTGGGAGTCAATCTGTGCCTAGGACTGCCGCCTCTTTCCGCATTCTAGACTTCTCTCACCAACTCTCCCTCTGCTCCAAACTCCCCGTCACCGATTTTACTACCACGCTGCAGAAACTCGGCAACAACTCGAAAGTCAAGGTCCCCGTCGCACGACGCAAAGTGTTCGCGCGCATGTCTCTACAATGGCATTTCCTGAAGCTGCTGAAGCGGGGAGGCCGTGCCCACGATCCAACGGGGGTCGCCGGGACGAAGCAAGGGGAGCTCGCTCTCCGCTGCCCTACCTGCCCACACCCAGGTATCAACCTACCGTCGGATTGGAAAGACGCGTCGCCGGAGTCGATGTACGCGCTCTTCATATAGTATCACGCGTTTGGGCGGGCTACTGACGAGGATTTAGGTTTCTATACAGGCTCATTATCTGCATCGACGCCAACTTCCGCTTGAAGTCGCAAATGGTGTCTTCTTGGTCCCGCGATCCCGGTTACGGAATTGGCTGGACGTATTTTGGGCCACGGGAGGAGTATGAGCAGCAAATGAAGCTGATGCAGGTTAAAGGGCACGGACAGGAGATCAGTACCTGTGTTGGGTTCGACGCTCTCAGTCGAGCAGAGAGCAGAGGGAAGAACCTTCGATATTTGGGCGTCGGGGCGGTGTCTTGCGGCCGCGGGGAAATGGTGATGTCTTTAGTCAATCTGACAAAAGGCGAGGCGTAAGTAGTTCTCGGCCGTCTTCTACTGTGTGACTTTATTGATTCATCCTCATCTTAGTTACGCACCTATGGATTATGGCGTAATGGTCGCCCTCCTTCCCTTTCATCTCCTCCTCGTCATCCTCCTCAGCTACGACATCGCATGCCAGTGGTTCGTTAACTTCTATCGACGCATGAATCACGATTGGCCGGAGAAGTATCGTCTTCCGGACATCATTTTCACGCCCGCTATTCCAAAATTTCACTTCCCGGCACACGTAGTGGAAGAGCACGAGGAATTCTCGTTGAACCTCATCTCGGGTGTGGGCAACAGTGACCTGGAGGTCCCAGAGCGTATTTGGGGCCCGCACAACATCCTCGGGATGGCGACAAAAACCAACGGACCCGGTGCACGTCATCTGCTGCTGGAGGATCATTTCCACTGGTGGAATTTCGAGAAGTACCTATCGATGGGGTTCACGCTGCGCCGCAAATATCTGGCAGCTATCGCCGACCGCAACAAGCAGGAGGAGGGTCATCGTGGGTTCACGGAGAGCATCCCGGAGGAGCTGATCGAGGAGTGGAGCGGTCTCTGTGAGCAATGGGAAAAGGCGGGGTACCCAAAGCGAGTGGTGAACCCCTTCCAAGTTGACAAGGCCGGTATGAGCGAGGCAAAGGTTGTGAAGGAGTTGGAAGATTATGAGGCGGAGCGCCGAAGGAAGGGCGGAGTGATTCTGCACGCAACTACCCCCCACGCGTTCATCAAGATGGGCATTGAGCTTGAAGACGAACAGTGAGTCCTTTTCTACTCAGTGAGGGCTTCCAACTCATGCAATGTTTTCCAGGTTCAAGGTGAAAGAGCTCTTTGCTCAGCACTCCTCCCCGACGGTTCGCCAGAGTTCAACGTTGGCCGAACAAAGGAACGTTCTTGATCGCAAGCTGCGGGATTGGCGACGGCTGCGAACGGTTTACATGCCGGGCCTGCTCCAGTACCTCACGGAGATGGAGGAGGTGGTAGATGAGGAGGAGTATCAGGGAGAGTCGTCCAACCTTCAGCCAGACGATGCTAAGTTGTGGTTGCCGTCAAGCTTACCCGAGGAGAGGCGACAGTCTATATGTGCAGGGGATTTGGCGTCCATGGAAGGTCGTCTGAGGGAGGGTCAGTGTCTGGACGCATTGGATACCATTCGGCACACCCTGCGTCTGAAGACGCGGATGATCCAGTTCAAGAAGGCAAACGTCCGGGGACAGAGCGCCAACGTTCGGTCTCGGGAGATCATCGATCATGTCCATGACCGCGCACTTTCTAGTTCAAAGAAGTACAGACGGTGCAGGGAGGCGAAGCTATTGTTGGACGGAGCGGGGGATTGGGAGCGGGTATTGCGTCCATTGCAGAATTCCGACATTCGAGCCTACTCAGACGTTGGGCGCTTAAAGCCGTGGACTGGACGACGTGGAACGAACGAGGAGGTAGAAGGAGCGGAGAGCAACGCTGCAGGGGAAGAGGAAGCCGAGGAGCATAGCAGGGAGGACGGGGGAAGGATCGACTCGCTTTCTGCCACCGTAAACGCGGAAGGAGAGATCGATCTATCTTCGGGAGAGAGGACGCGGAAGGACGGTACGGGACAGACAAGGAATGAGCTGTCGTGGATCTGGGGGACGACTCGATTGAACGTCAAGGACGGGACCGACCTCGACAACAAGCTGCTGAGAGCGGAATGGAGTAGAAGCCGCGCACGAGTTCAGCGCATGCGGGAGGAGGTGGCGCTGTTGAAGGAAGAGATGCGGCGTTGTTTGCAGTATCTAAAGTGGCGGTCGGCGTGGTGGGAGGAGCGCGCGGCAATGAGGACGACCGCCGATTCTGCCCTGGCTGAAGGTTTATCTGCTTACGCAAACAAGCAGGCAGCGTTTCAATTGGATCTCATGGACGACTTCCAGCAGCTATGGTCGGCTCCTCTTGCGGATATGCAGGCAGCAGACCTGGAGGCTACTGCGCCACAGCAGTCCGCCGGAGGGCATGAGGAGGACCTGGACAACCAGGATGATGAGAGCGATGACGGTGAAGATGAAGGTGATATAGAGGCGGGCGGTGCGGAAGGAGCGCCCTAGCGGCCAGTCTATTCCTGTGTGTATTTTATATTTCTAATTCAAAGTGTGGCGCAGTTTCTATTTTGAGTAACCAGTGAGCGGGAAAGCGGAGGTAGCTGGCGGGCAGTGCGGAAAGCAGCCGGAACAATGAGCAGGGGCTGATTTGAAATGGGCGGCGGTTTGAGAGATTGTGATCGGGCAAATTTCCCTTTTGGGAAGACAGTGAGCGGGCAATGATGGTCGGTAGGCGCCGAGGAGCGCTCAGACAGCCTACTAGGCTGGCGGGATAGTGAGCGGGACGATGTAGTGACGCCGTACAGGCCAGAGTGACAGGCGGGGGTCATTCAGCCCATTTGGGCTGTATAATGTATTCAAAAACTCAGCCCATTGGGCTCAATCAATATATTATCCGGGCGCCCACAGGTGGCTTATTAATGTGGACCAACATGAGCCTCAAAACAAGCTACAGCTAGCCAGCAGGCTGGCTCTAGCTAGCTCAGTAAAATGAGA
Source organism: Strobilurus luchuensis (assembly GCA_019915105.1). Taxonomy (NCBI): domain Eukaryota; kingdom Fungi; phylum Basidiomycota; class Agaricomycetes; order Agaricales; family Physalacriaceae; genus Strobilurus; species Strobilurus luchuensis. The sequence goes on along the minus strand of JAHLMJ010000002.1, from coordinate 684,153 downwards.
CAAGAATTAATCTAGCTACAGCTAGACTTGAGGCTCATAGCCTACAGCTAGTGGTGTTCTTGAGGACTGTATACATTGAGATGCCTACTCACTCGAAGCAGCGAGGATTGCGTAGTCCTTGAACCACTCGAGAACCTTGCATACGGTTTTATTAAGGACTGCTGGGATGAAGTCGAGAGCTCCTGGCGTTTCGAGAACGGTAGGTACCATGGTGTCGTTGCTGTTGCCCGGCGCAAAGAAGGCGAAGCCCCAAGCACCATTGCGTGCGGCGAAACGATTCATCTGCAATAATAACGAACATCACTATTGCTGTTCTTGAGCAATAGCTAGACGCACCTCTGTCTGTATCGTCCCAGTTGTTGCGGTGTAATCCATAGCGGCGGCCTTGTTGTTGGCTTGCGCGCCGGTCTTCTTGAGAGCTCTGTGGGCCAAAAGGTTGTCAATGAGGATTTTCTTCTCTTCTTCCGTAGGTTCGATGTCTTCATCCGCAATTCTGGCGACAATTGCATCAAGTCGAAGTCGCTGGCCCTTGGGAAGATCTGAGACGGCTAGTGAGTTGGGCAGTGGTGGATGATAATTATTGTACCTTTATTCAGCTCCTTCGAGCGTGCATGGGTTATCGCGTTGGCAAGGTTCAGAGCGCACTCTTTCTTATAGGTGGTTGTCTGGGTGCAGCGCATGCGTATGGCGTCGTAAGTCATGACGTGCTCTTTGGCTATGGCGCCCATCCTCTCCTCAAAGTCTTTGTGAAACATAGCAATGGCAGCATCAAGAGCCGCCGCTTTCTCCTGCTTCGCTTTGCGCCGGAGAGCGATGTCCTCGGTGGTGGTGGCCTTGTACCGATCCTCCCTTGGGAGTACTGGAATGATGTCCTTGTCGGGATTCCTTTGAGCAAAGGTCATATGTTGCGCTACAGCAGGTCCGAGGGAGTTGACGTCCTGGTCAGGGTTCCTCTGGGAGAAAGGTGTTTGTTGGGTGATGGCAGGCGCGAGCGGGTCAGCGGCGCCAGATGCTGGCTGTATTACTGCTGCAGGAGGGAGGGGTGACGCAGTGGCGAAGGCGCTAGACATGGCGATATCAGACTCGGCGGTAGCAGAAGGTCAACGACTAAAAATCAACAAACTCACCTATGCGCAGGCTATTTGATTTTACCGGCCGACGCGCATACCTGACGCGAACCAAAGATCGAGAGGGCGACATGGTGGCTGGAGGCAAGCAAGTCAAGCCAGAGTTGACTTCCTCATTTGGAAGTCCTACCTGCGCCCTCGCTCCCTCTCACCATCACCATCCAAGATGCAACTCGCGCTCTCTGCCCACCAACTTGCGCGGTCAGCCTCACCACTGAGCACGCTGTTGAATTTGCAATGGCCAGGGCCCGCTACCGTGACCAATATTCCACTTGGAATGTCAGGGCCTCCTGCAACTCCAACCAACATTGACCCGTCTCCCGGCCATCCATCTCATCGCTCCCATCGTCCTACCAGACACTGTAGGCAGCTTCGTCCGTCATCATGGTGCCCATCTCAACTCACTCTCATTTCTAGCATACAGAACATCACAATGGCCTCTATCTACCTCAGCAACGGCAAGTCTGATTGCAGTATGTCTCTTCTCCAAAACGGCTTCACTCCCTGGTAATTTTTTTTTCACAGAGGCGCTGTCGCCAGCAGTAGCTCCTCCTCCTCGAAGCCGCAATGCTACGACAACATCGTACACGGCGCCTTTCCTCCTTGCCCATGCCGCTAAGCAGAAGATCGGTAGGAGTTCCTTCTACTCAAGATGTAATCTGTGCTCATATTTCCCAGCACCTTCCGCCGCCGAACTTGCAGAGCCATCAATCAGCTCCCTGTCAGTATTTCCTCAAAGCCCAGTGAGTACCATGTAGTAATCATCAGAGCTATTCTTTCTCTGACACGACTTAGGGCTGTCATATTACGGCGACAGCGATGTATATGCGTCCGATGCTGAAGAGCTGACAGGGAGCTACGCACGTCCGCGCCGCAACGACTCTGCAAAGATTCCGTCCTCCAGACGTGCAGCCGCCAAGTTCCCCGCTGCGGCAAGCCCCCATTCGACAACCTCTCGCAACCGGCAGTCTCGCAGCATCTCTCCTCGCAAGAAGCCAAACCTCGCCAGCTCTCTCACGTTGCTTCCAACGCCAATGCCCCCGCCTCCATCGCCTGCCAAACGGTTCCGATCGCTGTCGCCCAACAAACGCAGAGCAACCATTGTCATCTCGTCATCGGACAGCGAAGACGAAGGACGTTCGCTCTCAACCTCACGCACGTCTCTCTACGCGCTGACAAAACCACCTCCAGCTGCCACTCTACGTCCCCGTCCGTCTGATGGCAACGTCTCCATACCGTCGACCATGACATGCTTCACCATCGACGACAACGTCTCTTCTGTATCTTCGTTAACCATCACATCCCTCGCGCATGCTTCCGATGACGATCTTCCCGCCCTCAAGGACAACGATGTACATACCGAGGCTGTGGACGCCTCAGCGCCTCCAGCAGAGGCGTTATCCAGGGCCGATCCCCTTAACCGCATCAAACATTGGCGCCAAGGCAAAGTTCAATTCGGACGACCTACCTACAGCTCCCTCTACTCCTCAACTGTAGGCTGGGGCAATTGGGACTCCGGCCAAGCCACAGGGTGGTTTACACCGCCGACCGCCCACTGGGATGGGGCTGAGCGATACTTTAGTGGCGGCGGCAGTGGTGGCAGCGGTAGCGGCGGCAGCGGTAGTGGTAATGGAGGTGGAGGCGACGATCCGGGGGATGATGGCGACGACGACAATGTTCCAGCAGGCCCTTCGTCCTCCGATTACGACTCTAGATTCCCGTACCCCGACTTCGACCGCGATCAGCATCACGACGAGGTAGAAGAAGTGTATTGGGTTGTACTGCAGGGCAACGAGCCTGGCGTTTACTATGGCCGCGCCACTGTCATAGCCGCCAATCCAGCGCTCAGGCAGACTCCTTACGGGGCGCGCTGATATGCTGGATAGTCAATGAATGTCGAAAGGATAATCATGACATGAGACACCAGTTGAAGCATGGCATGTTAGCTCAGTGGTTAGAGCACCCAATGCATAGTCGGAGAGTCCCTGGTTCGATTCCAGGACAAGCCACTATTGTTCATTTGACACTTGGAATTACATAATGCACAACATCTGGAGCCCACCTCGGACCTGACTATCTAATCAGGAACGAACTCTGTGCATGTAGTCTTGGGTCAGTTGGACATAGTGCTTCACACTACTTGGAATAACAGCACACATTGGTTACTGGGGTTGCACCTTGACTTAAGTAAACAGGGACTTCACCCCAGTGATACCCGTTGCCTCGGCAGTTGAACAAGCGGTAACTAGTGCCCCTGACGCGGGCGTCAGGATTTCAAGAAAGAGGGGAATGATATGCTGGATAGTCAATGAATGTCGAAAGGATAATCATGACATGAGACACCAGTTGAAGCATGGCATGTTAGCTCAGTGGTTAGAGCACCCAATGCATAGTCGGAAGGTCCCTGGTTCGATTCCAGGACAAGCCACTATTGTTCATTTGACACTTGGAATTACATAATGCACAACAGCGCACTCAAGCAGAGGCTGATCGTCTATTTGCCATCGCTACTGTCCGTCATTTCGTGTACCGTTCTACATAGCATCGTTCTTAGTGTTGCTTCACCATGTACTGTATACTTACTCCTGCCAATGCATTCATTGCTTAGTGTCACCATAAATGTTTGAATCACATGTTAAATTGAGCATATTGAAGTAGACTAAGGCATCTGTTGGTACAGCAAGCGTCTCTTTGAGCCCGCCAAAGCCCACCCATTCTGGGACTCCGCACTGTGCTTGTAAATATCCCGAATGTAGTCTATGAGCCGTTGCATGCGTCCAAGAATGTCTTCGACGTCCTGCGAATATTGTGTGGCCTGTCCAGCCGCCTCCAAAACATCCTCCCAAACATCTCGCACCTTCCTGCGCTCTTCCTCCCATTGCTCCGCCAGAACATCAAGCGCAATAGCCTGGGGGCAGCTGGCTGGATCCCAGTCCTCGTTCCCAAAGTTATGGTCTTTGTACTTCTCGTACAGTCCCTCACAATAGGTCGGTAGAGAATTATCTGTGGCAACTCTCATCCCCGCGTCAATCATCCGCGCAGGACGCATGAGACGAAGAAGGGCGGAGTGGTCAATTTCACTGCAGAGAGGATATTTCGCGATAAGAAGGTGTCGTTGAAAAGGCACGCACTTGTCGCTGGGCTCGACAGCCACTCGACGCACTCGACCAGCCTTTGCAGCTCGAATCTCGTAGCTAGCCTTCATTTTCGCCAAATGGTTATTGCGATTTCTGAAAAGAGAGCAAGATACTGAGTCCTGAGAGAGGCCAAGACATCACTCAACGCACCTGAAATGCCACCGCATCTTGCGGTCTTTCTCTGCTTGGTGCTTTTCCTCAGGCGTATGATAAATAGTTGCGCGAGGCATGGCAAAGAGAAAGGCGGACAGGCCTCGAAAAAGTGCTTCCAGAGGATGGAGCCGTGATATTGTGGTGAGAGGTGTGATGGAAGTGGATGAACCCAAGCATGGGCCGTGATCTCATTTCGCATAGGGAACTGCCTCTCACCATGACTTCATTAGACCTTTTCATTGGACCTTTTCATTGCACACTATTCAACAGCCTCAGAGCATCCAAAACTTAGATGAAAAGAGTGTTCTACATGTGTCACTGGGTGAGGATCTCGGATTTTCTGGGTGAAAAAAATGGTGAAAAAACCTCTGTCTTTTTCACGGATTTTTCACCCGAAAAATGTTGAAGATTTTTCAAGGATTTTTCATACGATTTTGCAATGAAAATACATGTAAAAAACAACATGAAAAAATAGTAAATAATCTGAATAGGAAATATCAAATTTTAAACATAAATTAGAGGGCAAAAATAAGCATGAAAAATGCAAAATTCAGATTTTGAGTTTTATAAGTGATTTCTGAGTAAAAAACATGATGAAAAATAATGTGAAAAAAGACATGTAAATATCAATATGCAAATAACAATTTTTCATTGAAAGTTAAAGCAATTTTTTCACGATATTTACAGATTGCTTTATGGGTAGAAAATCCTTGTAGTTTTCCAGTTGTAAATTCTGATGAAGAATCTGATTTATTTAAATCTTGAGTTTTACAGTATATTTTTCACTTTACAAATGTGTAAAAGTTGTGAAAATCTCATGAAGAAATTCAAAAGAAAATAACAGAAAATCAAGGTGAAAAATTCAAAACCAAAATAGCAATACATTGCATTTTAATAGGCTAGTCAGTTAAACTACATAACTATAATGTGACTAATATCTCACTATATAGTCTGACTATTGAGTGATTATGATATTATCTGAATTTTATGCAATATGACACAAGATACAGATGTTACTATCAAGTATCGAAACAGGGTTATATGATATTCAGATTATGACCATGGGATATGTAGACAACACTGCTCAATATCCGGACAATGCCATGAGATGGTCAGATAACGCCGCGGGATATCCAGACAACCTGCTTGATATCCGGACAATGCCATGAGATGGTCAGATGACGCCGCGGGATATCCAGACAACCTGCTTGATATCCGGACAATGCCATGAGATGGTCAGATAACGCCGCGGGATATCCAGACAATCTGCTCGATATCCAGCTAAGGTGACTGGATGACTGCAGGATATCTGGACAACCTGCTTGATATCCGGACAATGCTATGAGATGGTCAGATGATGCCGCGGGATATCCAGACAACCTGCTTGATATCCGGACAATGCCATGAGATGGTCAGATGACGCCGCGGGATATCCAGACAACCTGCTTGATATCCGGACAATGCCATGAGATGGTCAGATGACGCCGCGGGATATCCAGACAACCTGCTTGATATCCGGACAATGCCATGAGATGGTCAGATAACGCCGCGGGATATCCAGACAATCTGCTCGATATCCAGCTAAGGTGACTGGATGACTGCAGGATATCTGGACAACCTGCTTGATATCCGGACAATGCTATGAGATGGTCAGATGATGCCGCGGGATATCCAGACAACCTGCTTGATATCCGGACAATGCCATGAGATGGTCAGATGACGCCGCGGGATATCCAGACAACCTGCTTGATATCCGGACAATGCCATGGGATGGTCAGATGACGCCGCGGGATATCCAGACAACCTGCTTGATATCCGGACAATGCCATGAGATGGTCAGATAAAGCCGCAGGATATCCAGACAATCTACTCGATATCCAAATAATGCTATGAGATGGTCAGATAACGTTGCAGGATATCCAGAGAATCAGCTCTATTTCCAGCTAAGGTGATTGGATGACAAACAATGCTACAAGATACTCAGACAATCTACTAGATATCCAGCTAAAATAACTTGATGATCACTAGATATCTAGATAATACCGCACAATATTTAGAAAATGTCATGAGATGCTCAAATAATGCTACAGAAGATATCTGAAAAATATGATGAGATGTTCAGTTATATTCTGTTCATAATGTTCATCCTACTATCTTATCAAGACTTAATATATGGTAATGTGGTTTAACTGACTAGCTTATTAAAATGCAATGTGTTGCTATTTTGGTTTCGAATTTTTCACCTTGATTTTCTGTTATTTTCTTTTGAATTTCTTCATGAGATTTTCACAACTTTTACACATTTGTAAAGTGAAAAATATAGTGTAAAACTCAAGATTTAAATAAATCAGATTCTTCACCGGAATTTACAACTGAAAAATTACAAGGATTTTCTACCTATAAAGCAATCTGTAAATATCGTGAAGAAATTGCTATAACTCTCAATGAAAAATTGCTATTTGCATAGCGATATTTACATTTCTTTTTTCAGATGATTTTTCATCATGTTTTTCACTCAGAAATCACTTATAAAACTCAAAATCTGAATTTTGCATTTTTCAGACTTATTTTTGTCCTCTAATTTATGTGTAAAATTCGATATTTGTTACTCAGATTATTCACTATTTTTTCATGATGTTTTTTACATGTATTTTCATTGCAAAATCGTATGAAAAATCCTTGAAAAATCTTCAACATTTTTCGGATGAAAAATCCGTGAAAAAGACAGAGGTTTTTTCACCGTTTTTTTCACCCGGAAAATCCGAGATCCTCATCCAGTGTGTATAATGATTGTGCGTAAAGATCGGCGTATAGGATGTAAAGTATCTACAATAAAATTGACTATGGTACTCTATCTAACAAATCATCCAATTTCGAGTACAGAGAAAGACCCATCTCCCATCGCGTACTCTTCAAGGCGTCCAAGCGATTGAACTCCTTGCGGTTACGGTTCCTCAGCTGCTTGTCGTTGCGGAAGCCATTGTCAACATATCGGAATAGGGCGCCAGCTGCGAATTGCGTGAAGGAAAGGCGTTCGTCGCCCTCGGCAGGTGGAATGTTTGAATGCTCGACAGTGGCTGAGGGAATGAGGATGGTGGAGGCGTGCGGAAATTCGATAACCATTCGGAGGTTCCACAATATGATCTGTCCTCCGAGGTTTGGACGGAAACCCTTCTTAGCAAGTGCAGTGATAGCGCACCAGCCGAAAGGAAGGTTCGCGCTATCCCGATGCCGGAAGGACCACGAACGACGCGAAAGATTGAAAGCCGCGCAGGGAAAGACCAACTTCGAAAAGTTGCGGCCAAGGCTTGGGTCGTGGGCGTGTAAGTCGTCTATATGCTTCTTGTAGTAACCGAAGAGCTCGGGGCTTCATCGCTGGAAGGCGGCGCTGCCAAAGGTGGCAAGGCGGATGATGGACTGATTTCCGAGTAAGAGCTCATTGAGTGCGGCATGTGCTCCGGCGCTGAGGCGCAAAGGTCCAGGCTGTCCCTTGCCCGCGGTAACGCCAACGTTGTGCGCGATGAATAACCCTCGCCGGTGCTTGCCTGTCTCCGAGTCCAGTCAATCTTCCTGCTCGCCAGCAGCGGCCATCGTCTCGAAAGCATTGTCGGCGTCCTCAACATACGACGCACTATTGGGACGCCCGGCGAGAACGGCAAAGATCACGCCGTCTTCGTCGCAGATGGGGATGGGGGTTCTAATGACGAGGTGAGCTATGAATCTGTTAGATGAAAAAGCTATACTCACATTCCATCCCAAGCTATGTAAGTGAAACCAAGAGCTACGAGCTCCTCCGCAGTATACTCCTTGTCGTAGTCAATATCGTGTTCTCTTTGAGGTTTGGCGAAGTATCCGCCGTGAGCCGCAGGGAGCTCATGCATGTCGATGTCGCTGACTAGGGGCAGCGTGGCGGCAGAATCGACGAGGGACGCGGTACTGCCTGGAGCGGGAACATGACCGGCTTCACTGACGGCGGCCTTGCGACGCTTGGCCCGCTTGGTGTGCCGGAAGTTGAACTTCCCATCTGAGGGAGCATCGCGCTTGGCAGCTGGGACTTTAGTAGCAGGAGGCGGCGCGGTCGACGACGAGGGTGCGGAGTCGGGTGTGGGGGAGGAAGGCGATGAATGAAATGGATGTGATTTGGTCAACGGTGGAGGAGTGGGCCGCGCGCGGTCGTTGTAGGACGCAGCGGCACGCAAAGGAGTGGAAGCAGTTGAATCTGGCTGGAGAGGAGCGGGCGCATCCTGGGGATCTGGGGACACCAGATAAGCGATAGTGATGTCCTCTGCAATCTTTAGAGACTCCCGGAGCTTGAACTTGCGTGGTGCGCGCAACGGCTCGATGCGTTCAGCGGGAGCAGGGGCGGCGCCTGCGAACTCTTTCCCGCTGCGGAGCTGGTAACAAAAGAGGAATCAGATCTGGAAAGAATAAGAGCACGAGTGCTTACCTGACACGTGAACCAGGCTATGAGAGTCCGGGAGTTCCGTTGAAATAATCAGTGACTGATAAAAGGGCAGAGCATCCCGAGACGCTTGGCCCGTCACGTCAAAATCGCAGACTCGGGTCTGATATGGCCCCAGGGGTGAGTCCATTACCAGACGGCCGAGTTGCTCCTCTGAAGCGGGCGGTAGAGCGCATCTCGAGAAATCATGTTGCTCACCTAGTGATTGCAGAAAGAAAGTTGGTTGAAGTGACGTGTCACCCGTCACAGGTCTGCTTGTGTTGCCATGGGTGGCATTAAGGCGGTCAAGAACCGCTTCCAAATAACCAAGAGGAAGACAAAATCCGCGGTTATCAGCTCATCGTCGGGTCCAGGACTTCCTTCGCTACGCCGCTCGTTCACCAAGGCTGGGGCCTGCCGCCATACCGAGGAGACGCTCGAGGAGCTCCAAGCATGTGTCTACACACTCTCGCGAGCCGAGCGCCTTCGGCTCCACGCACTCACCGCGGCGCCTCCTCTTTTGGCGCCCGCAGAAGACGATTTCAATCCGGATGTCTCTATGGCGGGCGACTACGACGACGGCGACGAAGACTACGACATGATGGATAACGTCCTCAGCGGGAGAATGCGTATGACGGGCCTCTCGCATGAGGGTGGGGAATTCAGGGAGGTCTTGTCTGATCTTGTGGAGGAATTGCAGAAGGAGCAGGCGTACGTCTTCTCTGGCTGTCCTCTTGTGCTGGCTAACTACTCTTGCAGAGCCAAACTTGCCCAACGAACAAAAGGAAAGGATAAGCGGACGCGTCGCGACCGGACAGAACGACGCACGATGGCCTTGCGCGCCCAACTTCCCCATCTCATCGATGCTTATCTCAACTGGTCGTCGTCTCGGGGGGCGGATGCTTTGGCGAATACGGCCCCGTTCCCCGCAAGCCCATCTCCGCCCAACTCCTCCTTGCCCCAGCAGCATACCGTCGGCGTTATTGATCTCTTCTGGCGTCGAGAGGTGAACATCGAGGTAGCGCCATCTGACCCGACGATTGCGTCGGCCCTTATACGCCAGGGACTCATGCCCGTCGCTGCGTTATTCCACACGTACGCCATCAGCATTTGGGCGCTGGAACTCTTTCGCATCACCCGACTGCGCTGCCCTCAGCTCTCCATCGAGGCGTTTGTGCGAAGTCTCAACAATATGCATCTGGTGAGCTCCTGCCTCTTGCTTGACGGTTGTATGAGCGGCTAAAGGTCTACAGGTTCCCTCTCGTAGCACGCTGGCGGAACAGTTCTCTATCGCATACGATCTCTATGAGGAGATATTATTTGCTGTGGACAAGCGTGTCGAGCGGGCCCTCCGATGCGATCAGCTCAACCATCGCATCAAGCACGCCTGTCCATGCTGCATGTACAAGCTGGAGGGCAAGGCGGAGCTGGTATACAACATTCTATTCTGCATGGACGGGAATGACTCTTTGAAGCGCGTCCTGCGCGCCGTCCGGCAATCTGACTTGGACAGTGATATGCCCGCAGAAAGCGTCGAGCGCAAAGATACCCGCGATGATGGAATGGACTACTTCCTGTCTCGTGAACGGGTCGACAAATGGACGAAGGAGTTGCTGGAGTCAACGCTGGGCCCTTTACCTGTAAGCACCACGTTCACTACATTTGTTCATGTGCTAACATGGCCCGCAGGTGGAGGACGATCCCAATCTTTGTGAGGACCGGTGGGAGAACATGAAGCATCAGTTGACTGCTCGCATGTGGGGAATCTTCGAAGAGACCGGTATATTCCTTGCATTATGTCGCCACGGCTTCGTCTTGGTCGCGGCGGATATGATTCAAAGCGGTGAACTGTGAGCAACAATATCTCAACTCAACTCACCAGGTTCGAGCTGACCTTTCGCCCAGGGCGAAATATCCTCTTGCCATCGTTGAGCATCTCCTGGAGACATTGGACAGCCCATTTGGCGGCGGCTACGACATCGGCTGCAAATTCGGGACAACACTCAAGCGCAGCCCTCTCGGTCCCCTAGCGGAAGAGCTCAAATACACCTCCCTTGTAGGATTATTCCACGGACATGCGCACAACCGACTCTGCCAGACATGCTACTTGACGACCTATTGCGTGGGCATCGGGCTGGAAGATTTAGAAGGCTGCAAACGCTTCTTCGCCAGAACGAACGCCATTGCAGCCGTCACACGTTATGCGTCCAAGGTTCATCGTCAACGGCTCATTGGTCAAGTCTTTCGACGAAAGGATGTTGACACATACGAGCAACTCAGTAAGTCCTTCATCTTTATTGGAACACCACTAATACTTCCATAGGCAAATTCCTAGTAGGCAATTACACGCAAGCGCTGGAGATCTTAGCCGGGGAGAGCACGCTGGTGGGCACGATGAAAGCCAAAGGTATTGCCAACAGAGAGGTGTTCAAGACGTGGCTGCAAGAAGAGCGTACTCATCTCCTCCAGCTCAAGCGTGAGCCAGCCGAAGAAACCCTGCAGATGGAGTACCTCCAAAAGCTTGAACTTATGGAGCAGCTTACCGCACTACACGCGCCATCGAGACTGCGCAGCGCCACACAGGGGAGAAACTAGACCGGGTCATCAACAACGTGCAGCTGTTGGAAGGGCGTCTCTGTATTGAGAAACGGTGGATGCCCGACTCGCCAGAGTGGTTGGAGGTGTCAGCGATGTTGAAGACCAGGAAGTATCGTCGTGCTCTAGACGTCCTAGAGAGCCTGGTCATAGCTCGCCTGTTCGAGCTGACCAAAATGAATCAGTCGCAAACAGGTATATTGTCTTTCATACCTATGCATAGTGACTAATGGCTTCACAGGTTATAAACTACGAAAGCACATTGTGAACACTCTCAAATTTCGATCGCATGCCATCAGTACCGCACTCGACAAGTACAACGCCGCCGCTGCCGCCTTCAGTCCTCGCAAGCCCGAGCTCAAGTGGAGCCAAGTTGTGGAGTACGCGTTCCTTGCTGACTTTGATCTACTCAGGGAGTCTTGTACAGACATCCGCGAGAAGCCATGGGCGCAGCCATGGGGCCGCCACATAATGGATCAGCACTTCAAGATCGAGAGAGCGCACGAGGAGATTCAACGCCTAAACGTGGAACTACGCCGCCTTGTTACGTTCATCGGCGACGAGGACGCCTACTTAGAGAAAATGCGCTCCGAATGGGAGGTCAAGGACCGGCGCATCGCATTTCACATCGACGCCCACCGACGGACCAAGGCGCGCTTCAATGCCAGGCATCTATCACGCATTTCGCAGCTGTCGGTGCTGCCGGGATTCACAGGCAACATTCTGCCCGGCGTTCACATTGCCGAGCCAAGTGCAGAGGCCGCAGGCGACGCTGACACGTCTCGAACCGAACCAACAGTCCCCGCCGACAGCACCGCCGAAGACGATGACGATGATGCAGACGACACCGACGAGATTGCCCATGTTGATGATGATGCTGAGCTTGCACATCAATTTGAGCTTCTGCAGGTTGTTAGTGATGTGTAAAATAGTGTATATGCCTATGTAATTATTGTCCTTGCTTGTAGAATTTTTATTGTTGATCTATTTGATGTTTTGAGACCCAACAATGAGCAGGAGGGCGGGATAACAAGCGGCCTGCCCGATTGGGCAGTTGATGCATGGCGGGCCATGGTCCGATTGATGACAAGTGCACGGGACAGTGCCGGCGACCACTTGACCGAATTGGGAATGGGCGCGTGGACGGTCGGTGCTCGGTACCGCCCAGTACCCGCCAGGAAGACACGGAAGACTACTATTTACAAGTTCAACATCTCGCATTTAATGCTTTGCAAGTGCTTGACGGGCGTATTCGGCCAATTCGACCTATTTAGGTACACCACATGGGGGCGAGTATGGTACCTAACTAGATCTATCTGATGGGACTATCAGGTGCATCACAACATCGGGCGACAAGTTCGTGCCAAACAGAGCAGTCCATTGCTGATGCACTGTCTCAGACATCCGCACGACTCGACCAGCGGTAGGGTGGGGGTCGCTGACGCGTTCGGAGATCTCATCGTCGTCGTCGTCATCAAGATACCGTGCGCGGCCTCCCAGCAGGATTTGCATTCGTATGCGTTGAGTCGAGGGGCCAGGGCCAGCTACGCTGAATGCAGGAGTGTCATCAAGCACCTCGAACACCTCAGTCGCCTGAGCGTGCTCAAGATATTCCCGAAAGGCTGCTCCAGCAGCTTCATCATCCTCAACGTCAGCGTTGTCGTCTTCGTTTTCGCTAGCGTCATCCATCCCGTCCATGTCTGATTCGTCGAAAGACGGAGGGTGTCTCTCTTCGTCGAGGTCAGAGTCATCTTCGTTGGCATCATGGAAGTAGGTCGTCTCTTCAAACGGAGTAGAGGTGGAGGCGCCTGACTACAGTGTTGGTGGCGGGAGAGCAATCATGGTCGCACCAGCAAGATGGGCAGGACCTTTCGATTTGGAGATCCAGCCTTTGCAGGATTCAGCCTGGCGGAGGTGGCTCTTCATGCCACCTACCGTGTTGAACTCACGGACGCAGGCGGGATTTTCGCAACGAACGAGGGCGCAGGGCATGGCGGGAATAATGTGTACTTTTGGTCTATGAAATCATTGTCAGACGTGTTTAGTGTGAACGATAGAAACATACATATGTGTCCGGAGAATGGAATCGGGAGCCGATCGAGAGTACGAGTCTGTGCGTCGATGGTAAGTTCAGGAATGAAACAGCGGAAGCGCGCCCCGAGGGCATGTACTCACCTGGAAGTGCGGGTGCAGCGAATGCGCGGACAACGGGAAAGGAAACGTTGTGCTGGGGGCGGCAGAGGGCCGAGCGGGCAATACTAGGCTCCAAGAACGCGGCCGCACTTGCGCAAGGCAGAGGGCGGGTATCCGGGGGAAAATATGCTTGGGCAAGCCAGAGCACAATAATCCCGAGCAGTGCTTGGGCAAGCCAGAGCACTGTTCTGCGAGTTTGACGGTGGGCGGGTGGCGAAGAGCGAATTATGAGAGGCGGGAGGGTGGACAGTAGGCAGACGGACTTGTGCCAACTGCGGCAGCCTGGCCCGTGTGCAGAGTTTGGTCATGTTGTGCACCGACCTGTGGCACTTGGCGATGCCATCGCGATCCCATCAGTGAGTCCCCTCAACTCTGCCTCTGACTCCCCACTACCGCCAATGCCGCCCATCGCCTGCCTGCACGACCTTGCGTCTGCAGTGCTATTCCTCCCACGACCTTGCGTCTGGGTGCCGCCGCTGCAGAACAGGATTACGGCCTTGGGCTTATCCTGCGTCTTGCGCCTCTGGATTGCGTCGTTCGCACTCATTCGGATTCACAAGGACAACGCTCAGTGAGGATTGCTCAGTCCTTGGAGCGCTAGCTCTTATCGCTGTCCGCTGCTCGCCGACCCCAATCCACAGTGACTTAAAAGGTTCGTAATTGCGCGCTGCTTGGATACAACTAACCGCTGTCATAAGCAGTCGAGCGCTCCTTCGCTGCCCGCGGCTCGCCGCCCCCAAACCAGCTACAAGCACATCCAACCATTGCAGTAGTATATGAGTCATTTTAGTGCATTTAACCAGAGGCTCATTTTGCAAAATGTGTGGATCTAATCACAGGTTGTCCGCCCCGGGTATCCCACATCCGAGTGCTTATAGCCACTCAGCTGCATTCGGATGGTTCACAATGATTACCTACCTCAACCAATGGCTCACTCGGGTCATTCGAGTGACCGTCGGTCAGGGAAAGTAACCTCACGTGTCGGAGAGGACTCAAAACCATCCAAATTGGGTATTTTACTGATGCGAAAATTGTCCATGTAATATATAGTGTACAAAAGTCCGTGTGGTATACGATGCATAGAAGTCCATGTGATATAGGTACTAGCCGTCCGAGTCAAAGGCCGGGTCGTCGCCCAAGGCCTGCGCCAGGAACAGAGCGTTTCTCCGGCTCGTTGCTTGTGGCCTGCACTGCAAAAAGTGCACGGTCCGATGCCTCCTGAGACGCAGCCTGTGCAGCAAAAAGCGGGCTGTTGGACTCGTCCTCGTCCTCAGAATCGGACTCCTCTTCCTCTGCTGCCGCCACCTCGATGCGATCGGGAATACGATTGCGCTTGTTCTTCAGCGGCTTTTCCCAGATAGTGCCGAAGTGTAGCGCGAGGGATCGATAAGTGGCGGCTTGCCTATACCCCAAAGCCCGAACTCCATTCGCCTTGCCTACTTCCAGCCCAGTCCATCCCTGCGTACGTTCCTCCCACTTAATCGCCGCCGCCTCGAAAGAGAGGATGGTTCGCGCCTTCTCCTCGGGAATCAACCGAAGTTCCTCCGACCAGCGTCTTGCCCTCGCACGACTCTTCAACCACTCGACGCGGATCATCCCGTTGAGGTCGTCCTCATTCAGAGTCCCATACGCACCGTCCATCAACCAAATCCACGGCACGTTGTAGTTTCCACTCCCAAATTGAACTTCGTTAGGCTTGATGCCGCTTGTCTTCTTCTTCTTGCGGGTCGCGCTCACAGGATCCTCGTCAATGTCGAAGATGAAGCTATCGAGGGCGGCGACGTCGCTATCCTCGAGTACCCTCAGCATCTTCTCCCAGTCGCCAGGCCCTCGAAGAGATAGCAGAGCTGCACGAGCGTACCGGTACTTCTTCACGGCAAGGCAAGACTTGGACTCCAGGCGTTTGATGATCGCGAAGGAGCGACCAGTCCGTTTCGTACCACGTATGTTCCGGCGACGGAACGCCTTGACGCTCCGACGGGTACGCTGCATCGTGCGGATAGACTCGAGGGCATCGAAACATTGCGCCTCCCGGAGTTTCTCCTCCTTCCCGACGAGATTGGAGAGACACAATGACCGTAAATTGGGGCCGACGCCAGAGGGAAGATAGAGTGTTTCCGTCTCGACATCACCGCTTCGGGACCCTACTAATTGCGCCAGTGTTGTCGTTATTCCCGGCATATACACCTTCTGCATGTCCCGAAACTGTCGTATCTGAGTGAGGAGGAGAGTTCGCTTGTCCTGGATGTCTTTCACTACACCCGCTGTATCTCTGTCCTCGCACGCCAACAACCACTTAACATTTCGCCTGAAAAACAAGAATCAGCATCACCAGTCGTGCAAAAAGTGACGTCAGACGTACTGTCCCTCCTCGATAAGCATTGCTAACGAAATGCACACCGAGGCACTCGTCTCATGGAGCGTAATCTCCTGTGCAGCCATTTCCTTGCGCTCTTCTTCGGCAATAAGGTGTCGTACGTTAGACTCGGTTGCATCTGTTGCGATGTTTAGAAGACAGACGAGGAAATTGGGAGGCGAAAAACTTACGCAAAGTCTCGAGAAAGTAAGGATTGGGCCGGGACCTGTTCTTCTCCCATGCTTCAACCTCCCGTTCCCATATCTCAATTAAATCGGACGGCAAGATCGAAGTAAATTGATCATGCGCCTCGACATGGTGAGCGGCGCCTGCTACGCATGCGCCGTGTTTGCGATGAAGACTTTCACCTTTGGTAAAGTTAGGTAATCATTGGGACTTCAAGCTGAAAACACATACCGAGGTCTACAAGTTTGTCCCAATTATGGGAGCCAATCCGAACATCCAGGGTATCGTGTCGCCCGCCCGGAAGCATCTCTTTCGTCGCCGCTGCAGAACCATTGAGCTCAGACCAAGTCCGCTCGATTCCCTCTCCATCCGTGCGCGCCACACCCTCCTGCACGTTCATACTGAACTGGCATTGACAGTTCAGTTTATGTCCCTTGGAGTGGCATTTCGGCACACCCCATTCGATAGCGACTTCCGGTTTGAGTTGGAGATAGAGCGGCATCTCTGACATGCGCTCGCAAAAGTGGATTGACCACTGGCACGCGATATCGTAGGAAAAAAAGATAGCCTGGATGCCGGCGCTGGCAAATTCGCGGGCTCCGGAGAGGCCAATGTAGTCCATGTTGCAGTAGCTATTGGTTTAGTCAGTGTCAAGTATCTCAGCGTCTCATCGAAAACTTACCGTTCCCCTTTCTGGAGATCACCCACGCCAGTCGGGCACACAATCTCATGTCGCGCACATATACACATTCCTACGCCCGTCGAACGAAGACCCGTCGTGTCTTTGGTTTCCGCATGGGCCAACGTCTTGAACCCCGAACAAGAACTGATCTGCATTGGAATCAGTATGATGATAACGTGCATAACTAGCGAGGTTACTCACATCCTTTTGTTTAGGATATTTTGCAATGTGCTCTAGGTACGCCTTGTTGGCGACAAGGTAAGCTAGACCTGTGTGAAGGCCCGGGTCAAGCGAACTTGGCCTGCGAAGATTGCACAGCCGGAAATTGGCGTCCAACGCGAGCAGTATGCGATAGAGAAACCTGTCCCGGGTCCGTCAGTGTCAATCGGGTATTGATTCGATGGATGCTAACGTAACGTACTTTTTATCCGGTGAGCAGGACTGCCAATTTGGCGGGAGATTGATGCCTGGGCGAGGACAGGCAGGGCATCGAACAGCCAAATCCCCGGCAGCAGATTGAGCACGCCCATTTTCGACGGATCCGCGGCCTCCTCGTTTGAGCATCTTGATATGGCCAAACTGGCGATTCATACGGAGGTACGACTTGTATCGGCGCTATCAAATCCATCAGCACGGCAAGACGAGGAGCAAGGCGAGGAACACACCTTCGGGAGTTGGATGCGGGTATGGTCCGTCATTTTCTCCAAAGCCTTGTAATGTTCGTATGTCGAGAGCTTGCCCGAGCAGCTGAGCATCTCGAACTCCTCCAGTAGACGGAGGGTAGCGGCGGTTTTTGGAAAACGGGTCGTGGCGGGGTAGAGTTCGGACCGAAGCATTTGGATACGATGGGGTTGGCGTTGGTTGCACGCGCAGAAGTCGACATTTGCCTTGTGGATGCCGTTGCAGTGAAGGATGGTGAAGTTGCTGGGAGCAGGGACAGGGTTATGACACGCTCGGCCGTTGTCGTGTCCGAGTTGTATCCGTAGACCTAATTTGCGCAAGGTTTTCCGCTCGAAGAAAAGACCGTTCCATTTCTAGGTTCTGTTGACGTTGAGCTGATAGCCAACGTGTAACGAAAACATACCTGAATGCGGTGAAACGGATTGCGGCGATGAAGACGAATAGTACACTCCAGACAGTCCATGGCAGTTCCCCAACAATCTTCGCAGCGATACAACGCCTCCATTGGCGCGGTCGCGTTTACCGTGTCGTGACAAGACACACAGAACCCCCATATATCCTCGCCGCGCCCCTCTAGCCGGCAAAATTCCTCCAGAAATTCCTGAGGACGCCCGTCGTAGACCCAGTTCAGCATGTTCTGGTCCTGCGCCAAACCATGAGCTACCGCTCGAGAGTAACAAGATAGAACATACTGAATTAGCATAGCGCCGCTTCTTGGGAGCTACCACCTCTGGAGGGATGAAGCGCGTCGTCCAATTCAGTGCACTTGACTCGCCATCTTCAACTCTGGCGCAGGAGGAGTGTACGGATGTCAGCTGGCGTCGGCCGTCCTTTGAGAGGTTGACAGTACGTGCTTGCACGACGTTGAGGGACATTTCGTCGTCGTCGTCGTCCGCACGGACCATGCGCAGGGTGCGTTTGGGCATCGAGAGAGGTAAACGGGAGGGTTTTGTCTGATGGGAGACGTTGTCTAACAGAGACCGTGTTCTTTGGCTGTATTTGGTTCTGAGGGTGCCAAGATGATATATTGAAATATTTTTAGATACGCGATCGAGTATGGTAACGCGTCTATAGCACGCTAGATAAGCATAGTTTACTCTGACACGCGCAAGAGACTGCTAGAGTTCTGAGCAATTGCTCACACAGTAAGAGGGAAGGAGGACGAACCTGTATGCATACAGCGAGGTACGTTGGCATCCACAGAAATCGATATCCAGAATGTGAATTCCGTTATGCCGAGTGATTGTGACCGTGGTAGATGAGGCAGGACGAGAACAGGCTCGACCACCGTGGCCAAGCTGGATACGGAACCCCAATGCGCGCAGAGATTTGCGTTCCCAAAAATATCCGTTCCATTCCTACGCCAGGTGGGTCAGATGCGGCATGCAGGAAGGTAAAGAAGAACTCACCTGAAGAACATGGAAGGGAAAGCGCCTATGCCACTCTACACTGCATTGACCGCACAACATCTCCGGACACCAACAGTCGATGCATCGATAAACGGCATGGTGAGGGGCCGTCGCGTGAATGCCATCATGGCAGGAGGCGCAATACTCCCAGACATCATCGGGACGCTGGATTCGTTCCAGTTCAAACAGATGGAAGTTCTGGTTGTTTCCGCCTGTGGGCGGTGTGCCAGGTGGCGTTGGGAGAGTCATCGAGTGTTTACGAGTTCAGAATTCACCAAGACAAATCTTGTTTATATACGCAGGGATCTTTTGTACATAATAGATGCCTCATTGGCGTCAGGCAGATACTTACATGGATATAGATATGCACGTTCGAGATAAAGGTCAAGAGTCGGCGTCGGTGGCGGCAAAGGGCCTGATAGACGCGCCAACAGATTGAAGAGGGCTGACCTACTAGTCAAAGTTCCCCTCGACGCGCTGCTTGCTCCCCTCGACGCGCTGCTTGCTCCCCTCGACGCGCTGCTCGCTCCCCTCGACGCGCTCCTCGCTCCCTTCGACGCGCTCCTCTTTCCCATGAGCGCTTTGCTCCACGGGATTGTCCTTGATGATGGCGGACCCGGCGCTGTCACTTTCATTCGCTGTGGCGTTGTCCATACTCGCATGGCCCGCCTTCATCGCCGCCATGGTTGCCCAGGTGTGCTCGACGCTCTCTCCGTCCATCTCCCCTCTGTATTTGACGATCGCAAAGGCGCAGCGCATTTGACAAGTATGGTCGTAGGACGCGTTTACTGGCCCTGTACTATGAAGATATGTCTCAACACTGAGCAATAGGTAGAGCGATGAGCTAGAACTTACATCTCTGGAAACGCTTGGAGACGCTCTCCGTGGTGAATAGACATTTGGTTTGGATCGGATTTGTGATGGGCGGAGCACAGAAAGAAGATGTGGCGCATGGCAGTTGAACGTTGAACGTTAAAAGGCCGACTAAGTTTGATTGATAACGTCATCGCAATACCAACTTGTCTTATCACCGTCAGTACGCTCTCCAACCTGAACAGCTTGTTTGCCACTGACTGTTGACTTCAAGATGGCATTCGTGTTGACCTTTACTGACTATGAATGTATTCGTCTTTCGGCCAAACATTTCTTCACCGCGTCGCCTCCGTACTACGACTGGACGATGACAGTCTTCCTACCTGACTTCTTCGAAGTCGCCCTCATTCGACCCGAAGAACGTCTCGCAGCAACAGATGTTTGTCTTTCTCCTCAGTATTCAGGCATTGAAACCTTATTTTTCACAGATTATCGTGCCCCTCTTTCTGGAATTTGTTAGGCAGAGAGACGAGGCAAAGGAGAAAGCTGACCGAGAAAAGGCTGAGCTAGTCGAGGCGCACAGAGACAGGTACCTACCAACCGGCGGATGGAAGAACACCGGTCTAGCTGAATGGAGTAGTGGTGAAGGGTGGCGAGAAGCGGGTGGAAATATGTAAAAGTTCGCGTCTTGTTTCAATGGGATCTTGTTTCACACTTGAGCTTGTCTTTCATGAGTTTTATTACAATAACATTCGGACAAGAGACACGAGCCGCATGACAATTTCAGAGCTACGTAGGGAGTTTATGATTAAGTGGAATACAGAGAGTACGCGGCAGATGCAAGTGAGGATGACAACGACGAAAATACTAGATAAGAAGCGCGAAAAGAAGACTGAAATTCAGAACGTGGGACCCCAGGGGCCGGGCGAGTACGATGGGGATCGTTCTTTTTGGAACTTCTGGGGACGAATGGGGGACGAGTCGACGAAGGTCTCGCTGCTATACCCGAGGTTCTCTTCATCTGTGTCGTCGGCGTCGGCAGCTAGCTCTGCTCGAACCTCGTCCTCAGAATCGGTAGGAGCGTAGGAGCTCGGAGACGAGGGAATGGATGAGGAAGGAACGGAGATTTGGGAGAAGGGAGCCGGTCGAACTCGTGCACGGATAGCAAGACCCAATGAGGCAAGAGTAGGAACTACGACGCTGGGAACAGGGAAGCGCGGCACAACCTGGATAGTGGAGGGACGCGGGAGCGAAGGATGAAGAGGTCTGGGACGTGGTCGCGGACCAACGCCGGGAGTGCGCCATTTCCCCTTGGTAGCGTCGTGAGCCTGGTAAATACCGGTTGCGACCTCTCGTAGAGACATGCATCGACATGCCCATGTCAGACCGATTTTGAGATTCTGTGGACGCCTGTCAGTTTGTTCTTCGAAAAGCCGATGCAGAAAGAAGAACTCACGCGGTAGCGCGCCTCCAGACGGGCTTCGTATTCAGCGCGGGACTCGTCGAGAAGCCTGGGCAATGGATAGGAAATATCGTAGGCGACGCGCATTTGGTCGCGAAAGAGCCTCGCACTGGCCGACATCGAGCCAAGTCCTGCGATCAGGTCCCCTTTGTTGATGGAGTACGCGATTTGACGCGCCCAGTCGCGAAAGAAAGGTTGCTGGTCGGCCGGAAAGAGATACTGGCGCGATAATTAGCGACAGACGCGTTCAAAAAGGGAGGACATACCGAAGGAAAGTTCGGGCGAGCCGTATAGTACAACTTCTTGATTCCTTGAGACATATCGACGCGTTACTTGGACCAATATGAGAAAAAGAGGGATGGGGTCCAAAACAAGGTTTTTCGCATTTTATACGCGATGAAATGGTCCAAACTCCGCCACTCGGCAACAACTCAGCTGTCAGGCAGACGAACGGCAAGGCGAAGACTCGAGATAGTGGGCAAGGACGTAACCGTCAGTAGGTGCTCGCGTGGCGGGACACGGCTAACGTACCCGTAGCGGGACACTGCTGACGTAGGGTCGGTGCACGTACAGAGCCAATAAGTTTGCCAGCTAACGAAGGAGATGGATTACTGGCAGCCGCACTGGAGAGAGAGAAGAACAGAGCCGTACTAGGCAGGACCGTCGATAGCAATGTTTATTCACAGTCGATGTTGCATAAATAGAAGAGAGCCTTTCCTCCTCGCCCTCTCCAGAGTCCCCGCCTCAGCGTGTTTGAGGATGTTGGCCAGGAACAGATGAGCAATCTCGTAGCGCTCGAGACTCTGGTTGACGACCGCCCAGTATTCGCTATCCTGGCCGGCTTGCTCGAAGACTTGCTTGATGACACGGACCAGCCAATCGTACTTCCGCTTATATTCTTCTGTCCTTTCCTCAAGGACGCTGCAGCCGTTAATGTCGCCAAGCTCGTCGTAACGCGAGAGCATCTGCCGAGCATAAGCGTAGAAGTCATGATTCGTCTCTCCACGAAGTTCAGCGTCGGCCATGCGAACATCCCGAACCAGACGCTTGCATAAGGCCTCGTCAAATTGCCTGTAGAGGGTATAGATCTTCAAATGAGTGAGGGATCGAGATCAAGCGGATGAGTGGCGCACCGGGGAGGAGGAGCAGTTGGCTTCTGAGCGCGGCGCTGTCTGCCATCCTTCGCAGACTTTGCTTCGTAGCGAGTGCGCATAGCTTCCAGGAGAGCTGGCCGATTCCTATGTGTAAGATGTCAGGGATGAAATAAGCGACACAGAGACACGCACTTGTGGTAGTATCGCCGCTTTCTAGCGCGAACGGCTTCTTGTTTCTCCTCGGGGGTGATATGCAGCGTTTTTCGCCCCATGGTGGTCGTTACAATCTGAGAGTACGCCAGGCGACTGTCAGTGGGTACCAATGAGCATAGGAAAGTCGAACCAAAAGAGGGATTGCGAATGGCCAGTGGTTATCGGAAAGGCGAGTCGATCGTAAGAGGACAATGAGCAAATCCGTAAGTGACTTGCCTTGGCATCTGAGTTCACTAGACCTTTATCTTTTTTTAGTGCGATGTTCTCCTAAAAATACGACAACTTGTAGGCACTGATATATCATTTATTTGGCATTTTTAAGATTTATTGACAGACTATTCATGCTGAGGAAATGGTATAGGTGTCGAAACGAAACCAGGCAATGACCGTCGCTGGACCCGGGTTCACTTCGAATTCACTAGACTTTTAAATCGGCTGACTCTCTGACGATTGAGGTACACGATAGGCTACTGGAAGTCGTGAGGAGATATACAAGGAAGGCTCGGAAGCAGATCCGGGGAGGAGAGAGGCATCAGCTGAGACTAGGCAGCGATACCCAGATCACGAAGTTCACTAGACCTTTATGCGGATGGCAGCCAGGCCATACAGAGACTCTTGATCGCTTCGGAATATTCAAAATAGGCCACAGACAAGTCAACGCGCTGAGGTCCGGGCTCGTGAGTATGAGCACAAAGAGTACAACGACAAAAAGCTTGTGAAGGAGTTCACTAGACCTTTTGCCAGGCAAACGTCGTGGTATTCCGAGAGCAAGTTGAGGGTAATACAGAGTTATAAGAAGCCCAGATCTGTGAAAGCGCCCACTTCCGATGAAGATAGAGTACACCATCGAATAGCCAGGCCTGTTGGAGGTGGAGGGACAGAGAACGACGGGTCACAATGATGTGACGGAAGCCGGTGTTCATTTACTTCGGACATCAAGGGCAAATCAGGCACCCTGAAAGTTTTTAGGCTATCCGTCAGCTTCCGTCAGAGGCACTTTTAGCTCAATGATCAAGAAGCCCTAGGGGGCGCGTCGTTCTACGTGTGCTACAAGATACATATACTGATATAACAACAGGCGGACCAGCTCGCCGTTTCAACTAAGAATTGACGAATTCCCAACTATCGTCGTCCACCACGACATCGCGTCCTGCAGCAATGACCTCGATCTCCATGTCAGGAGCGGCATTGTTCGCGGCGTCGTTATGGTCGGCGGCGTCGACAACCATGGCGGTATCTTCGTCCATGTCAACCTCGCCATTGTTTTGGGCCCAGGTTCGGGTCCATCCGGCGTTCTGGTCCCAACCGTTCCAGCCGTTCTCTGAGGACATGGACATGGGTGGCCAAGCGTCGTCAGTGGACCAAGTGGTGCCATAGGGAATGGAGTCGCCGCTGTCCGATGACAGCGACGGCGACGGCGTAGTTTCCCATGCTTCTCCTCCAAGGTCGGCCGACGGCTGTCGGATCCTGCGACTGTCCGGGACGAAAGGCATTTCTTCGCGGCCAAAAGGCTGGTAGAACTTGGGGTAGTAGCGGAGCTCGCCATCCTCAATGTTGTAGATGAGGGTCGAGTCTCCACGAGGAAGAGCGCGAGTTGATGCCATAACGGCATCGGAAAGGATGTGGTCGTTGTCGGCCTGCTCTTCCAGCCAACGATGAACAAGCCTATCCTCGATGCCCCAAGGAGCTGCTGCAACGGCAGCCTTCCCACCATCGCGAACAATCTGGTCCGAGACGGGTTCATCGGTGTCGTCAAGACACTGGAAACCAAATCGAACGTCCTGTATTAAAAATTCAGAATATAGCGTCTGTCAAATGGAATTAGACACACGTGCTCAAGTGCAGCTTCCTCTGCCTTTTCGATGGCGAATTGCCAGAACAGGGAAGGGAGAAACCAGTTTTTGAGCCAGTCCTCACGAGCCTGAGTGGGGCCACACAACAGAAACGCGTCGACGTGCTTGTCGACCATAATGGTTTGCTCGTGTGTGAGCTCGCGCGCGCCGTAAAGCTCGGCCGGAGTCTGGCCAGATTCAATCAGTCGGCTGCAGGGTCTTCATGTTCGACACGCACCATTGTCAAGGCGAAAATATTCTCCGCGGTACAGGTACAAGGTAAGTAGGTACGATTGTGTAATTTATTAAGCCTAATTCGGACACCTCACTAATAATTTCGCGTATATGTTCGCAATTCAGACGCATTTCCATTCTATAGCGATACAACAAGGATGATACATTTTCAGCGACGCGACATCTCGTTCAGAACCCAAGATACATCAGCAATGGCATGAAGCCATTCTCCCTGACCAAGAATGTTGTCGCCACACGCGGTTCCCCACCAGGCCAATACAGCCAATACACTGTAGAGGCCATTGATACCGCTAGTGTCAAGGGGACCCCAAGACTCGCCAGGCGAGCTGATGCGATGTATGTCCTGGAAAGGACGATCCTGGATACTGAGAGATCGCCATTTCGGCTGAAGAGCAGTCCACCAGACCCAGAACTGGTCTGCGAAAGTGCGCTCGCTGGTAGTCGGTACGAACTCGCGCGACCGCGCTCGTTGAATCCATGCTTGGACATCGGCTGGGCGAACTTTGTGGGTTGGAAGGGTTTTTCCGGTGGCGAAGTCATGGGACTTCTCTAGCAGAACGAAGGTCCGCAGCATGGACGTCCACTCTGTTCCCAGTGCGAAAGAGTCAAGGAAACCGTAGGCGTTGACGACATAGTCGGGGAATGCCGGCGACGTGGGAGGTAGGGAGAGAGAAGGACTGACGAACGGTGTAGGCAGCGGCGGTGGATTTATACCATTGGCCGGTTGATCAGGGCCCGTTGAGTCCATGGGGCCGCAAGTCGGGATAAAAGGAGATTGGAGAAGGGCTGGATTGATACGAGACATGTCAAAGGAGGGGGGAGCGGGGTTGTTGTGAATGTTGGTAATATCAGGCAGGACGGTGGGAGTGGGTTGAGCGCCTTTGTTAGCACGACCGCGGGCTTTAGCGGCCGGTGACACTGGTGGGGTATCTGTCTCGGGGTCGTCGACAGTCTTTGTAGCGTCGTCTGCATTGTTGTCATCGGCATTCTCGAGTCGTTGCTTCTTCGCTGCTTTGCCACCTTTGCCCGTCTTCCGCTTCCGTTTGTCGGGGCTAGTCTGAGGCGGAAGTGAAACGACAGTATTCGGGA
The DNA here is from genome assembly GCA_019915105.1 of Strobilurus luchuensis. Taxonomy (NCBI): domain Eukaryota; kingdom Fungi; phylum Basidiomycota; class Agaricomycetes; order Agaricales; family Physalacriaceae; genus Strobilurus; species Strobilurus luchuensis. The sequence continues at coordinate 658,435 of JAHLMJ010000002.1, read as the reverse complement.
CGACAGCGCCAGGGGAGGGCGCATTCCAAGGGTTGTCCTGCCGCATGAACCAGGGAGGAGCGATGGGCATGGTGGATCTGGGAAGAGCTCGATCGCGCTGCTGGCTGGTGGCTGATGTAAAACATTAGACGGAATGGAGAATATTCATGACATTCGTACGTACTAAAACATGACACTCCAAATTCGCCGAGAGCAGCTTGGTAAGTATCGAAACGCTTCTTGCCGCGGTCGCCATCTGCTTTGTGAAATGCCTTTGGGACGGCCTCCTGGTTTTCTCCGACGTTGATTCTAGGAACAGAACATAATTAGACATCGAAATGATTATTGCATCAAATTGAACATACGTAAGGACATTCACCTGTCCGCCTTTGCGAGGTTCCGGACCAACCCAAGAGAAGGATATATTGCCGCTGAGGAGGGTGGCAAGGCCTTGGAGCAGAGGCTCCATGGTATTCACAAGAGAGTCGAGCGCTCTGTTATGCAAATTGAATCAGCCGAATGGTATAAAGAAGAGAAGGCATTTGCATACTCTTGCGTCTCCGTCGGTGAGAGGGGTTCAATGACGCGACGCGACTCCAACTTTGCCGCTGCCACCGCCTTTGCATCCTCCTGCGCGCGCTCGACCCAAATACTCTTTTCCTCCTCTGGCAAACCGTTCCAGCGATCCATCGCGAATCTAGCAGCCTCCGTTACGCGCCCACGGCGTGCGTCCTTTCCAGTGTCGGAGAAATCGGCATTGAAGGTCTCCCTAAGTTCCGGGAAATTGGCTTTGGACCATAACTGTTGGGCAGTACGTGCACGCTTGCGGACAATGTCGACACCAGCGACCTTGGAGAGGAATGACGCTACAGGATCGCGGGAGACTTGTCCCTGGGACATCTTGGTGACAGGAGTCGCCTTGCTATGGGAGCGCTCAAGATAGTTGTGAATGCCCTAGGACTGTGGTCAGCAAAACGCGTCGCGCACTTGGAAGTTGCAACACTATGACGCACCGTAGCAAGACGATTGATCAGTGCCGCCTTCCGCCGTTGCTCATACGGCGTCAAGACCTCGTCCGTACGTGCTGCAGGTAACGGGATAGAGGGTTCTTGTTCCAAGGGGAGGTCGTAGGGATATATCTTGCAGAACTCATTCAAGACGGTGTCCGCGTATTCCTTTCCAACGCGGGGGCCCTTGCGACGAGCGCCCCGGTAAGGCTCGATGTGCTTGTCAAGAAAGATCTTCCGGGAACCCTTCAGCCACCCTTTGACGAAAGGAGGTAGGGATTTGGGGTCGAAAACAGGAGTGTCCCTGGTTATGATCAGACGCGTATGGTAGGCCCTGAATGGACCTGGAATGTGCCGGCATGGACGTACTGTGGTGATTCCATTGTGATATTGACGCGTTTAGGCTTCCCCAGGATGGTCGATGCGAGATGGTTTGTGTCGAAAGGTGACAAATAATACCCAACAACACGAAGGATGAGAACGCTCCATAGCGAGGAGTTTTCTAACAAGTGCGCTTGCGCCAACAACCAGTATCAGTGCTATGGTGCAGTGGCAGGACGGCTCTTGATGGCCACAACATTTAGTTTTGGGACGTGGTTCGATCCGCACCTGGGGCATGTTTGCCATATTGTTTTTCTTTTACAGTAGAATGGACTATCAAGTACTATACAGAAAAGAATCAAGATAATGACTAACCAATGCGAGTACGGTGGCGTGAGCGACGCATACGAGGCATTGGAAGAGGAGGAATGCAGGTGGAAGAGGTATGGCACAGTTATGCATAGAAAGTAAATTACAGCACCGTGTGGCGGTTGATATGGGTGCCGAAGGCAGAAAAGCTATTCAATGCGAGTACGGTCGCGTGAGCGACGCATACGACGCATTGGAGGAGGAGGGATGCAGGTGGAAGAGGTGTGGCGCAATTATGCGTAGAGAGACAATTACAGCACTGTGAGAGGGTTGTTATGGATGCCAATAGGGGTGAATGTATCCAATGCGAGTACGGTCGCGCGAGCGATGCATACGAAGCATTGGTAGAAGGAGGAATGCAACTAGGAGAGAAGGGTGTGTAAAGAGATCGCAACACTGTGAGAGAGTTGATATGGATGCCGATAATAGTGAAAGTATCCAATGCAAGTACGGTCGCGTGAGCGACGCATACGAAGCATTGGTGGAGGGAGGAATGCAGATAGAAGAAGTGTGGCGCAGAAATGCGTGGAGAAGAAATTACAGCACCTGTGAAGGTTGATATGGATGTGAATAACAGTGAGAGTAGCCAATGCGAGTACGGTCGCGTGAGCGACGCATACGAAGCATTGGTGGGAGGAGGAACACAAGTAGAAGAAGTGTGGCATAGAAGCAGAGATACGGGGAGAGAAGCAGAGATACGGCAATACTAGGAGGCCAAGATCAGACACCAAGCTTTCAATTGGACTTTTGAGAGAGCAGCAACAGTGCGACACACCAAATATTGGAAGCAGAGCAGCGGGCCAACGGTGCACCCCCACAATTGCAGTACAGGCAGTCCGCGTCATCCTGATGTAGACTCAGCGCTTAGAAGGGATACAGATACTGCCTGAATAGAGCAAAGGAGATTTGGGAGAGATCTGATCCTGTTTGAAGTGAAGCAGAGTGGGGGCGGAATGGCGCGCCAGGCGCGGCGCCCATCCGAAAGACGTGGCTGTGCAAGACCGCGTCATCCCGCGCCCAAGGTTGCGCACAGCGCTCCTGCGGGGTTTGACAGTCCAAACGGAAGGGAGAGAACCTGGCAGGCAATACAGGCGCAATATAGAGTGTTTTGAAGCAACAAAATCGGCGCCCCCACTCACGCGAAACATGTGGCTGTGCAAGGCCGCGTCACCCCCCGCTCAAAATCGCGTACAATGCTCTTGTTGGGCTTGACAAGTCCAGAGTGAATGGAGCGGATAGCATGCCGTATTTGCGCAAAACTGAGTGGTTTGAAACGGTAAAATGGGCGGGTCGGCCCCTGCGGGGGGCCCACGGTAAGGCGGCGGCCCTGGCGCCAGGGCGCTGACAAATTGCCGCACAGAAACATCACACGCGGTATATAGCGCAACACAATTGAATATATTGCGACCCAGTGGATAATGTAAATGCTAGGGTTTCCATGGTGCAAGCATAGGGTTAGGATACCAGTGGTTGTAGCCACAGCAATGTAAAAGGATGCTGTGGAAATAACCACTCATTTGAGTGCTTTCTTACAGCATGGCCTGGCACATCAGGTACGTTGTTGTGAGCGCTCTGTGCTTGGATTGGAACTCACTATTTGCACCAGGCGTTGACGTCTCCTTTCCACCTACGAGCTCAGCCATACTTGTCCACACCCGCGCTCGTCACTGCCCGCAGCCTCGCCTCCACTCAGCAGGGTACAACCGCCTCATAGGTACGTGATCGCAACGCTCTGTGCTTGGATCACAAATAAATATTCGTACTAGCCATCGTCCTCTCCTTTTCCCTCCACCGGTGCACGTCCCCGAGCCAATCGCTCAGCCATCCCTTTATCCACAACGACGCCACCCACCACACCATGCCAGAGCAACGTATCCGATCGTTCGAAGGTGTGCTCGGGCGCGAGTTCCGCACACATGGCGTCTTCGTCACTACGCCCAATGCTTCATATATGCCATCTGATATACTCCTTTCCGAGCGGCATGTACGTTTGCGCAGCAACTATCAGTTTGGACAGGACGATCCCTCCATCCACCCCCAGTTCTTCGATGAGCGTGTTCCACACCTCTGCTGTGTTCCAACCTTAGAGTCCGTCGTGGAGTTGACGGGCGGCAATTCTGCACTCTGGCTCATCCCCGCCAAGGACGAATTCGAGCTTCAACCGACTGTGTCAGTCTCCCGCACGATAGGACGGTTTTGTCTGCAACGACGGCAGCGACTATATGATGCCGCCCACATTGCCCATCAGATGGTTAGGACTCGGCTCAAGGAGGAACGACACAAGGGCGCGCGTCGCGATAAAGTTATTCGCACTCTAGCAAACCGATTGCCGTATTTCCTCGCTCGCGTCGAACTCGTCTCTTCATATCCCGAGGCACTCGTGGTCTACCGGCATGTCGGTCGTCTTGCCCTCGAGATGTTAGCCCGACTGTTCTGGCTGACTGTCCTCCGCGATCGCTATTACGCCAGTGACAACAAGCCAGCGCGCAAGACGGAGTTGGCTGTTGGTGCACTTACAATGGATATGACCATGGCGGAGAACTTGTATCGGGTGCGTTCTTTCCCTGCAAGCTAATTATTGTCTACTAACTATGAAATGTAGTGTGGTATACCCGAGCCCTAGCTGTAAGATTAAGGAAACGGTCCCAGGCTGTAGCCTGAAGAACTCAATTCATGTCAACAGGACCTAGCCTGGCTCAGCCACGGAACCATCTCGGTACCCGGTCCCTAGCAGGCTGTGCGCGGCTCGGCTATCGAGCTACCCGGCCGCGACCGATGGCCCGGCACCATTGGCGCTGCGTTACCTGGGGTAGCTCGACGCTGATGACCCGCCCGCGCGCTGCTTGTCAGGGACGTTCCCTTTCAAACCGTCCCTGGTTGCCTCTCTACGGCATGGCCATCGGCTTGATGGCCTCAATATAATGGGGATTATCCGCATTCGATTCGCTTGGTGGGCGCCCCGCCGCCCCCCGCCCGCCGTATTTGCTTCTGGGCGCGGCCACCGTTCATTTGGCAGCGCATTGGCTCGGCTGCCGTATGTATTCAGATTCTGCTTGTCCGCACATTTGCGCTTTCCAGCCTGTTCTGCTCGCTCGCCTCAATTGGTATCCGGTGTGCCGTCCCGCCACATTGCGCCCGCCGTCGTTCCGCTGTATTGGCGCCCTTTGCACTGTGGACTGTACATTATATTCATTCACTCTTCGGTTGTTTTGCACTTGTCTGCGCAAATGTCTATTGTGGCACGTACATGCCGTACACTGACGGAACGGACGTATCTGTTGTCCTTGCTCGAGCGAGCAAAAACTACAAGTACAACATGACGTCACACACCCGGGCCGGCAAACCGATGGTCAGAATAGCGCGCCAAGTTCAATCGAGGCCACTCGAACGTTATGCTACATTGACAGCACATTGCGTCTTGTTGCTCGGACAAAAAATCAGTACATTTTCTGTCTTATTGTAATTTTTTTTTTTTGCAAAACATCGCCGAAACAAAACGCCTGGGAGAATCGAACACAGCACCAAGAGAGGCGCGGTGCTACGATTGCAATCCACAGGGTTTAGTACCACTATACCATGGTGGTACTGAAAATTGTAAACGCTGACGCCATAGCATCAGTACTCAATGCACTTGCGAAGTAAACGAAACGAACGGGCCCCTGAAACCTGACTTGGCTTGGACCAACTCAAAAGGCTATCTACACCGTGAACGACTTCGTGAGCAATTTATTCTGATGCAATTTACCGAAACATTAATCTGTCGCGCCCTCCGCTCTCACAGCCAGGAGTCCCTTCAAGAGCCACGTGGCGTCATTCACCGCTTCCAGCCAAACTTTCCGATCTTTCACAACTCTCTCCACTGCCACACCCCACCATAGCAGACAAGCGGCGATGCTCAACCAGCCATTTGTGCCTCGGCTCGCCAAGGCACCCCAGTCCTGCCCGTACGCCTCACGCAACCAGCCATCATTATCACTGCGGCCTCTCCACCCTGGTTGGATCGAATTCCAATACGCGAGATACTGCTTTTGAAAGCGGTCCACTTCGGGCGGCAACAGCATCGGCATCGCAGGTTTTCTCGTTAGGCGGCCCCCCGTAATCCAATTCTGGAGCATCACTGGACGGAGCGCCTTAGGCAGTCCGCCGCTCGACACCTCGAACTTTCCATCCATCTCCCATCGCGCAAAGCTGTCGAGCAGCATGCGCCATTCCGGGCCGAAATTCTTCTCCTCCAGCAAACTCCAAGACGTCACAAACCATGCCGGGGCCACTGCGATGTGTGTCCGTTCGTCTATGCTTAGCGAGGATGTTGTAGGATCGAGTCGTCGAGGCGCTGGACGAGCAGGAGTTCGCTGTTCTGGATCACCATCTCCACCACATGCCGCGGCGCGCACTCCTAATGGCTCGGCGTTAGGAACATCCTGGGAGTCGGGGTTCTGTGGGTTCTGTGGGCTTTGAGGGATATCCGTCCGAGGCGGCGTAATGGTACGAGTGTCTTCATCCCTCGGCGTCACGGTTCCTGAGCCATAGGTGTAATCCCTTGAAAAATTGCACCCCGTTATAACGGGTGGAAAAGATGGAAACCGCTCCGTTACAACGGGGCAGGGACTTGCTTACATAAGGGTGCCACCTGCGCGAGCGCGGCAATCCGGGTCGCGCACCGTGCCCTCAGCGCCTCCGCTCGTGGGCCTGCTGGATTGGGATCAGCACGCTGGCTATCCGTGCGCTCCTCCCGAAATGGGTTTGAAATGTCGGTAGCGGGTTTGCGCTCCCGAATCGGGATACCAATTGATAGCTGCCCAAATTGGGATCTGCGCCCTCGGGATCGCCCTCCCGCCCCGCCCGGCAGGCCTGCTCTACATTAGAATCCAGCAGGTCCGATTATTATATGCTAATATATATCATTTCCTTCGGAGCTTCTCATTACATATCCACATTATTGGCACACAATTATCTATACATTTATACTTGCATTCTGTGGATACATATTTGTAGCTTACAGCAGACATTTACGTGCACGCCACAGTTCCTTGGCATCACGTCGATACGCCCTGCAGCAGCAGATGTGTCTCTCCTTTCCGGCGCTACTACTTCATGCTTTGCGATCCAACATGCACGTGATCAGAAGACTTCGCGCAAATATCCAAGTATTCGTCTCGGCGATGTCGGCCCGGTCGATAAATACGCCACTGCTGCAAGCCGACTCTACAGCGGTACTGACGCGAACGGGTAACGCAGGAAGTATATTGCATGTGTTCTAACACAGGAAATATCCGCGCTCTCGCTACCCTATCAACACCAGACCATGCCGTTAACGATTATGTACGTCTTACTTTTGCACTCCCATCAGGACTCCCTCCATGACCCATGCCACGTCCTCCAACGCTGTATTACGGCCCACATTGCTTCCTACTTGCGCTTCGAACCACCAGGAGAGGGTTGCAACGACTGACAACAATCCGTTCTGGCCTGGCAACGCCAAACAGCCCCAATCGTCCCCAACCTCCTCCCGCTTCCAATTACCGTCCTCGTTCTTCTTGCGCCAAGGAGGCTGCATGCTACCCCACCACAACCACCACGCCTTCTCGAATGCTTCTTCTCGCCCTCTCACTATGTGTATGCGGGCGCCACACGTACGGCCTTGGCCCAACCACTTCGTGAGCTCCGTAGGACGATACTTAGAAGGTAAGCCCTTCTTTCCTTTCCCAGATGACTCCACGCCGTGTTGTCGTTCTATCGCGACGAGAAGTCTGACTGCCTTCGCCAACTCAGCTCCTCCCCCAGCCGCACTGAACTCCTCTACAGGGCCTTTCAGCCAGTCCTGTTCGATCTCATGCGTCAACTGGGACAGGGACACTTCACTGATATCGCCACTAGGCAACGACGACGATGGTGGTGATGCAGAGGTGGGCGGTACTGGCGGCGGAGACGGGCTCAGGCTGACATGTCGGGCCACTTCGTTGGTACTGCTGTTAGGCGACGACGCTGGCAGCGGAGGTGTTGGGACGGATGGTGGTGATGCAGAGATGGGCGGCGCTGGCGGCGAAGAAGGGCTCGGGCTAGCACGTCGGGTTGGGGGCACATGAGGTGGGGAGATGGCAGGAGAGGGTGAGGTGTTGACTATGTGCGTCTCTTCCTGCATGTCCAAAGTGGCCAAAAAGTCATCCATTCTACCCAGAAACTCCTCCTCGTCGTCAAGCGTTATAGGCGGGATGTTCTCCTCAATGCTTTGCATCACGTCGTCGCCCAGCCAGCCGCCAGCTGATGGAATCATGGGGTCCGCCATCATCACATCGTCGCCCAGCCAGCCGGCCGCTGATGAACTTGGAATCAACGGTGACGGAGGAGGCGGTATCGTCCAGTCTGGTGTTCCGAACGTGGATCCCTTGCCGTGTTCTCCACCATCTCGTTCCACCTCCGAACGTCGGCCAACATCTTCGACCAACTCCGGCGTGACTCCAGCGGACTTGGTGACCTTCGCTAGCATCTTGGGGCGGGGGCGAGGGTTCGATGCAAACGTTCCCTCCACTATCTCCTCCACATTGCAGACCAGTCCGGTATCCATACGCCCAGCCTCTTGTCGTGCGGCTGGACCCGTTAGATTCACGTCGGCATTCTGCAACGCCTTGGCTGACGCGGCACTCCGCGACGCCTTCTTCTTCAATCTCTTCACCGCCGGCGTCACTTTTGCCTGGCCCTCCTCTGCCACATCATCCTCTCTCGGCCTCTTCCGATTCTTCTCGCCTGCTCCTTTCGCCTGTGTCTCGTCCTCGTCACTGCTCGCTTCGGCCTCATCATCGTCCTCCGAATCGTCTTCGTCATCAGAACTATCGAGCATGTCATCATTCGCGCGCGATGGCAGAGGATTTAACATCTCCGCCCGAAGTTCTTCTTGACCATGATCGTCGCCATGTGTCGTCGAGGCAAACTTGACTGCATCCTTCTCTGCCTGGGTGAAGCAGAGCCCGGAGAAGGTCTTGTAAGCTTCAATGAGCTCATTCGTCTTGGCCGGTCCCCACCATTCTGGGAACGTTCGCGGTGACGCTTCCAACGTCTTCCTTGTCGAGACGCTAAAAACCTTTTTAGTAACTAGACAATTGAGAAGGACAAGACTCACATTATGCTCCCTTCCTTTCCATCATACTTAGCCATTGGCCCCGCGATAAGTGACATGCAAACGTTGCGCGTTCGATCCTCCACGCCTTGGTTCATGCGGCTCAGAAATGTGAGCACGTTGTCGACGGCCCTACAGGACTAGTGAGCTGCAGTCATAAGTTTGAACTCGCGACTTTACTCACCGTGCAATATCCTCAGGATCCTTTGACGGGCCAGCTCTGAGACGTTCTTCATACGCCCTCTTATCCTCTGCGGCCTTCTCCTTTGCTCGAACCGCGAACTCGTGCTTCTCACTCGCCGAGAGCGTGTTGAACATCGCTCTCGCTTTCGCCTCCCTCGTATTGATACATCCGCCGCCCTTCAGCTTGCTCCCCGCACTGACGACGGGCTTCTCCTCGACAGGCTTCTCCTCCGGATTTGGACTGTCCATCGTGGAGGTAGAGGCGGTCGGAGCATTTCCTTCGCCGTTTGGCGTGGGTGATTTAGCCTCGGGAAGTGCATCGGCATCGGGAGGTAGAGCAATCAATGTAGCCAAGTCCGCTGCCGATATAGGGGGAGATGGAACCGAGGTGGGTGCGAGGACGCTGCCAATAAGGTGACCGCGCTCCGCCATGAATTGTTGGACGGCAGAGCGGGCGCGTATCGGTTTCTTGTGGCCAACCAGCGACGCCATCAGCTCCTCGTACGTGTCGGCTGTCGCCACGTTGTTCATCTTATTGCGCTTGCGGCGCTCCTTCCGAAATCGGTATGCGCACCATGTCGCAATTCGCTATGTTATATTCAGTATCATTTTCCGTTCGTTTCCAGAGCGCGCACCTTGTTTTGTCGCATGATATGTTCGCCTTTGAGTGCCACCTGCTCGGCCGTCAAATTGGAGTCATCGACGGGCGGGGCCTTCGGGTTGTACTCCGCCAGCTCCGCCGGCTCTTCCCAATCCTCCATTGGCCACGGGAATAGCTGGTGGAACCGGTTCTGTATGTCCTTCATTACCCTCGCCGCATCTTGCCAACTCCTCTCAACAGCGTCAAAATAAGCCGGCAGCTGCGCGCTAACAACGGCCTCCCTCGCTCCTGACATCCATCCTTTCGCGTTCCGCCTATCCTTCTTGTCCACTTTCGGTTTCTTCTTCTTTGGTGTCTTGGGCTTGCGCGGCATTTAGAGCGACGGATTTGGATGTGTTCACGGCAAGCCAGAGCTAGAGACTAGAGACGCAGAGCAACGGCTATTGCCGGACAAGGTATATATTTCATTTTGTTCCTTGTTTCCTTCCTCTCCTAAACGTTCATGGCGGAACCTGATGGAACCGTCGCCACAGGTGTTGCGCCGGCTCCAGCCAGCCTCTCCCCATTCGCGCCGTCCTTTACGCCCGGGGCGGCTGTGAACAAGATGATAATCGAGTTGGACGACAGCGATTCTGAGGACTATCGGGACAACGACCAAGCCTTGCCTCCTCAGTCGTGGGCGGACGACATTCGTAAGTCCAGACGCTCCCTCCACTCTATTCACCATCTGACAGTGCTTCTAGCCCCCGGCCTTGCCGCAATTCAAGTCTCCAACCATCCAGTACAGTATCCTCAGGCGTATGTTCAGGACAGCCACATCGATCCTGCCAGTTACGTCGACGACGCCCACCCCTTCCGTGTAGGGATCGCCTTCGACACTGTTCCCTCCCAGCCTCTACAACCCACTCGGATTCCGGTTCGGGCAGATGGAAAGAAGGTTATCTTCTACCCAACAATCGTCGGGCGCCGTGTCGGAATTCTACTGGATCAGTAAGTTATTCAAGCTCCCTGCTTCCTTCCACTCATCTACGCTTCACAGCGAGGAAGCCCGTCAAGCCATCAGTGGAATCAGCGAGGGTAGTCTCGTGAAGAGAGGCGAGCAACACTTGGCCCTCGCGTACTTCAACACTAAGCTGGCCGAGGGCAGTGTACGCATTGGGCAACCTCGCCAGCATCATCCGTAAGTCTCCATCTCATTCTCTATTTGCGCAGTCGTTCATCCCTTCCCAGCGACTTTGTTCTCACTGCACGCGGTACCGTCATGCTCATAGGAGGCGTTGCCCTTGTGATTGTACCTGTAATTGTGGCAGGACTTGTAGGGTACATACGTCGTTAGATATATCAACCTTCTGTTCTACGTCCATCATCTGAATTCGCATGGCCGAGCGCCCGCCTCCCCCCATCATTTGGTTGGCTTCTGACGATGAAGACGAGGGGATTGTCATCGTGCCCAAGCAGACTGATGAGGTTGACGAGCTGGTCAATGCGTTGTGCAAGATGTCAACGCAAGAAGCGGTCGATCGCACCTTGTATCGCGTGCAATCGGACCGAGGTGTTACCTTCACCTCTGAATGGTTGATCCGTCTCTCATCCCTTCCTCATCCCTCTAACCTGCTTACTTATCAAGGTCGCATGCTGGCTCACAACAGAGCGCCCAGGGAGCACACGTTGAACTCGTGCGAGCACGCCAGCACCGTCGCAGAGCCCCAACGTTGGCTTACACTGTGTTCATTGGTCGGATAACGGGGCCTACATGTCATTGGTGCGTCGTCTATCACTGTTTTCGTCCATGTACGATAACAGATCTATTTCACACAGGCACGTCTGCTCCGCTCGCACGCAGGGCATTGCCTTCAACGTCTATCAGGGGTTCAGGACCATGCGCGACGCCCAAGAAGCGTATGACTGGGCGGTAGCTCATCGACTGGTGGAAACATCTGAGGAACGTGCTGCGAATGTCTACGCTCGTGCTGTCGCCGCCTACGCACCCATGCTCCCGCCGGAATACCTCCAGATGAACCCCATAACAAGCGGGGCATCGGCTGCCGGATACTATGTCGTGTATATCGGTATGCATCCGGGCATATACGCCAATTTGTGAGCTCTCATTTTGACCTTCATCACTCCACGGGCGACTGACTCTTAGCAGTGCTCAAGCAGGATTCGAAACCGTTGGCGTTCCCGGTGGCCTTCATGAGGCGTTCACCACCAGGACTGCTGCTCTTCAAGGGTGGAGAGATGCCGTCCTAGCTCGACGTGTCGCAACGTACATCGTAATCTCCCAGCGTGTCACTTGACAAATGAATACAATAACTTTCCATTGCAAACGGTCTTGCTCGTGGGGCGACTAGAGCTCACAATTCTGGTGAAGTAACGTATTGGTTTTGCGACACTCACGCAGATCATTCGCACTGTAGTGGTCAATCACGTCTCTAATGCAGTTGCCCACCCTCTCCAGACGGTCGACCTCCCTGCTGAACGTCTCTGGTACCTCGCCCAGCGCTTCCTTTGCCTCGACGACGATCTTCTCGGCCTGCCGCCCCAGATCGGCGACGTTGTTCAAGGCTTTGATGAGAGTGTCGATGGTACTGTCGTCGGCGTCTTCGACCGCAAACTGACACCAGTGTTTCAGCCATCGCAGGACGCTATTGTCTGTCATAACCCGCAGCTCAGCTGAGACTAACGCCATCTTGCGGGTATGTTCTCGGCGTACAAGGACCTCTGCGGAGCTGGACTATGTTCAGTGCGTTTCACAACGACTGGCAATGTGGTGTGGACTTACTCGAGGTCTGGCTCCAGGACAATGCTAGGCTTGGTACGAGCTCGTGTGTCTCGGTTGTGAACCCTAGTGTACTGTTCCCGGGCTCGTTCGTTGAGCCTGTCCTTTTGCCTGATCTTTCTTAGCGCTAACTAACTCGGAGTAATCTGATATGGTGCTCACTTGGCCCAGTAACGACGCTTTGATTCTTTCCTAGCTTCCTGCCGGTCCTCATCGGTCTGGTATAACGGAGCGCGCCCCATGCTCTAACGCGGCCGAGCGTGGCCACTCGGACAGTGATGATCGCGAAGGGAGAGAGTAGGATCGACTGCGATCGACATAGTCATCTACTGCTTAAAGCCTCGATCACTCTGAATCACGCTTGTCCATCCCTTCCTTGCACACCAGGAGTCGTGGCCAGAGAGCATGACATGAGTTGTACAACTCACCTTCAGCTGGGCCAGGTGCCGGAGCAAAAAAGATCGGTAAGCCCACACGCAACATTTGACCGAACCGTGTATGAACTAACAATCCTCGTAAGGCCTTCCTTCCCTAGACACATTTCACTGGGTTTTGTGAACATTCATTCATGTTCTAATTTTGATGTCATACACTGCTTTGGCCTCTCTTATTCAATGTCATCTAGTTATTGGAACAGTACTTGACGGACAGAGCTAGGAAATCGTCTTTCCGTCGCGTGCAGATTGCGCGCAAGGGGATGACCCACCAATTCAGAAATTCCCTAGACACCTATATTAGGAAGTTGCACCCGCCTGAGCCGTCACAGCGAGGGTGCTTGCGACACCATCGTTAGCTGATACGCGACGCCAGGACAGATCAGATGACGGCGCCATCCATCCCGCCTTTGCGCCGCTTATCCGGCGGAATATTTCCCAGGGCACAATATGTTCACACATCAAATCTGAATCCAGTCAAACAGTCTTTATAAAGTACAGTGTAACAATGCAACCAGAGGTAAAGCTAATGGCACGACGGCGCTTGACTAGAGGTAAAGCTAATGCGTTGACTAGAGGTAAAGCTAATGCGCTACGACGCTCGCCGCATGGAGATGAGTCCCTACGCGTTGGTGCCTTCATCATTGTTCCCAGAAGACAGGCGGGCGTTGGCGCGGTAAAGATACTGACACACAATGTCGTACGAAACTGTGAATTGCGGGATTAACAAAATGGACATCATCCTCGAGGGATGTAAGCAACTTATGGGCGGATTGACAGACCAGAATCTCTCGATGCCTTCGCCATCACCCATGCTCCCGGGCGGTCTCGGATGCTTGGCAAGGTTTTGACACTGCGCTTCGTGGATATGCTGGTGCATTGTAGTTCCCGCTGGCGGCTCTAAGTGGGTTGGGACGCAGGACTGGACAAGACATCGTCAGAGGAGCAGGACGCGAGACCCGAGAACGACGCACCGGGGGGGATGCTGGGGAGCTCATGGGTGTTTCGCTGTGAGAGGCAGATAGGGGAGACTCAAACCTGACCTGACGCCAACAGATAGCGACCGATAGCGTGCGCATGGAAGAAGGACAGATTCCATAGAATTGGCCTGCTAAACTGTCACGCAGAACCATTGCAAATAATCAGCACACGGTCCCTTCGCTCTCCCGCTTTCCGCCATGTCGAAATCGTCGCCTGTATCGGCATCGACGTCCTCGGCCTCTGCGCGCCAGGCCGCTCCCAAGATGATTCCGTATGTCGAGGTGCCAAGCCTGCTGTCGATAGTCAGGGCTAAGCTCGCGAACTCGAACAGCGCTGCCAAGAAGGAAAGCAGCATTGGACCCAAGTCGAAGAAGGTGCGGGTCGTCCAAGGGAAAGTCCCCGCACGTACTCCAGCAAGCCCTGTTTCAAGTAAACGGTGAGCTCATAAGTATACTCGCAATGAACTTGCTAATCCTCTCCGATACATGTAGCCTGATTGAGAAGCGCATGCGAGCGGCCCGCCCCATTCGAAGCGGCTACTTGCTTGGAGCTCACATCAAGGACCACCGTGAGTGCACATTCGACGCTGCGGACACAATGGCCATCTGATTTCTATCCGTTGGTCAGCGTTTGCGTTTCCCCAAGCCGCGAAGGAGGCTAAGGAAGGCGAATACACGACGCCCGCGGACCCGCGAGTACTGTCGGACCACGTCAAACAGTTTCTGGCCGACCTAAACATGTCCGCCAAAGAAGGCGCGTTCTTGCAGTTAGGCGTCTTCAATCAAGCCGATCTCGTTGAGTTGGCGCTGGAGACCCTTGAGCAGGAGAAACGGCAGCAGATTAGGGCGGCACTAGAACTAGAGGGCATTCCATGGTTGAACATGAAGGTGGCGCTCAAGGCGTACGCGTGCCCCGCTCCCCGGGCCAATGAAGCTGATCAAGCCAAAGATTAGATAGCCGGATCGTAGGCACTTGCTTGGTCTATGTATCAGCGCCCGTTCGCTTGAGCGAGTATTATCTACGTGTCAATTCTGCAGTTCAACAGTGTCAGTGTGTGTGGCGCTGGGCGTGACAGCCCGCCGTCGTGTCCAAATTCTGCAGCTTTAGTCTTGCAGCAATAAAAAAAAATTTGAGACAAATCAGGTCGCACAGCAAAGAAGAGCCCGCGCGGGGATTCGAACCGCGCCACTGTAGACATATTGACGTCGCGCTGAACCGGTGAGCCACCGGTGTTGTACTTCAGTGTGAAGCTTATCCACCAGAATAGGTTTGAAGTCATCCAGGTACTTGTTCTTTGCTTACCTGTCGTCAGACACCTTGCTCGAGTACCATGTGAAGAAATTTCACCCTCCTCCCTAGGGCTGCGGCGCGAGCTCCTATCTCGGACGAGTCTCTCTCCCCTCAACTCATATGGCCAATCCGTCAGGCAGCGGCGTACCTTCATCAACCTGGAACCTGCGTCGGCGCACGGGCGATGAGTACCGAAATCGTAGAGAGTTCGAGCTCGCCAATTTCGGATCCAGCCACATATCCGAATCAGCTCCGTCTCGAAGGAGAGGGCGGCCGTCAAGGCATAGCATGCAGGACGCCGCATTTTCGGGACCATCGCAGGAGCCTGTACGCGACCGTGCCCACTATGTCTCTCGGACGGGCGAGATGGAAACCGTCGAGTACCGCCCACCTGTCAAGAGGAGACGGATAGCGACGCCGCCGCCTTTGGCGGAGGAGGGGAGCTTTGGGGACTTCGAGCCAGCCGTCTCTTGTGAGGCAATCTACGAGGACCTGGAGGACGAAGACCTGCATCAAGACGGTCCACCCACCGCGTTCTTGGACACTAATGGGCACATGAACGATGAGGTGGAGGCGGACTCGTTGAAGAGAAAACGGTACGCAAGCTCGGTGCGTCTCAATATTTTTTGCATGTGCTGGTCATCGGGGCTAACGGAACACACCGTTAGGACGACCAGATGAAGGAATGGCTACCATGGCGGGATCTTATGTTTGAAGAGTCCATGCGCCGACATGGCTTGGGGGACAACGTCTATACACCGGCGTGCGCCACATGCCAATCCACTTCCTCGCCGTCCAATTTGTTGTACCGTTGTCGCAGCTGTGGCGACTTCATCGAATGCGCGTCGTGCTGCGTCATTCGCCATCAGCGCACACCCTTGCATCTCATCCAGGCAAGTGTTACATTTGCATGCCGTAGGCGTAAGCTAACATGCATTCAGGTCTGGGAGGACGACAACTGGGAGCCAACTACGCTAACCGAGCTCGGCCTTATCTATCAAGTTGGACATCAAGGTGGTATATGCGGTTGCCCAGATTCGACAGACCGCTTCATGACGGTCATGCACTACCCCGCCACCCACACCGTCCGCATTCGTTATTGCCGGTGCAGCTGAAATTTAGGCGCCCACGACTGGCAGCAGCTCTTTTGAAATGGATGGTATCCGGCGACTACTCACACACCGCAAACATGCGCGTCCATTGAGACATTAGATTTCTTCCGCCGGCTCAAAGTCACGGCCAACGTTTCCATTCGCGACTTCGTCACCACTCTCGAATCCACAACCGATCCATATGGCACGGAATGGGTCCCCGATCGGTACAAAGCATTCGGACGCATGTCGCGCCAATGGTCTTATATGCAGAGAGTCCGTCGGTCAGGTGTCGCGCATGAAGTGGGAGGGGTGGAGAAAGCCGTTTGGGGGTCCGTTGCTGTCGAGTGTTGGGCGTGTCCTCGCGTAGGTGTCAACCTGCCGACCAATCTCAGCTCTATAAGTGCTGGAGAACAGTGAGTTATCTGTTTTTGTACAGAACTAATAATGTATTTTGCTGATCTCATGTGCAGGTACAAATATCGGCGGCTTCTATCTGGTGACGCGAACTTCAAGATGCGCTGCAAAATGCGCGCGTCGTCACGCATCGATTACCCGCTCTATTCCGGGCTCGGCGTTCAGGTCCCCATGGAGCAGTACCATGAATGGCTGCGAAGCTATATCACGGAGGAGGAGGTACGTACTTCCGACAAACCAGCTTACCAGCATTAATAACGAACTTAATACAGGTATCATCGTGCATCGCGTTTGCAGCGCTCATGCACAAGGAAACCAAATTTTCTACCGGCCTTCGGTGGACGGGCGTCTTGGGCGTCATCTGTGCACGTCACGAACTCATGCTCTCACTCGGCGATCTCGAAAAGGGCGAACGGTCAGTGAAATAGTACTGAAAGCAAGGTGGGTTGACTAATAATCTTCTTCTTTTTAGATACAAAAACACCGATTGGATACTATGCTGGCTCCTTAGTCGCCTCGGCCTCAAGGAGGTCACCATCACATACGACATTGCTTGTCAATACAAGAAAAACTTCTTCAAACGTGTCGAAGCTCTTCCGGAATGTCTGAGGGGTTTGGGTCTTCCGGAGCTGACATGGGGTTTACCTGTTTGGCACGGAAACGTGCACGAAGTCAGCTGCGAGACGGAGAACAGCCTGCGCTATCAGACTGGCGTGGGGAAAACCGATGGCGAGGGTATCGAGCGATACTGGTCCCAGCTGAACCCCATCTCGTACATGACGCGCGAGGAGCAGCCGGGTGCGAGGCATGACGACCATGAGGACAAGGTAAATCACATAAATTTCCAGAAGAATATCGACATTGGTAAGAACTTCGCTTGCGTGTACAGTCCCGACTGCTAAATGTTCATGACAGGAAAAACACTTCTCCGGCGTCTCCGAATCGCGACCGAGGAACGCGAAATTCAAGTCAACGCGTTCAAGGTCATGGATTCGGCTCTGAAAAGCGATGTGCGCGGGGAATGGATGCAATTGGTGAAGGACTGGCTGGCCGATCGGAAGTCGCCCAATCCCTATGCACCTTCCGGCAAAGTCGACATTTCCGAGCAGAAGGTCCGCGCCGAGCTGCGGGCCCAGGAGCAGTCAGAAGAAGAAGTTCTGCGTAAGGACGCCGAGGACGGAAGCGATCCTGGGGATTCAGAGGTAGATGAGGAGGGGTGCGTAGTCCATGACGGATCCAGGAATGAACAGGCAGACGGAGGGGGCGCAAGCGGAAGGCCCAGCACCGGCGCAAGCCTAAAGTGGCGCCTCGAGTGCCGCGCATGCAGAGAATGACCCCAGCCGCATTCATCATCCTCGGATTGCAGCTTGAGGACACCAAGTGAGTCTTCGACATCGTAGAGATGTTTTCTTCTCTAATGACGCTTCCCAGATCACGGTTGCAAGCAGATCGGAAGTCCTGCGTGAATCTCACGCTGGCCAGAGAAAGCAGCATCCACCAGCGAAGCAAGGCGTTCAGTGCCAAACTGCGAACCTTTCGCCGTCATCAAGACGTGCACATGCCAGGCGCCGCAGCATTGGTTCAAGCCGAGGAGGATGCGCAGGTACATCCTCGGTTACCAGAGGATACAACATTATTCTTACCTTCCGAATCTCTGATGGAGGGCTCTCGGGTCGAGGGGATGTGCCCCGACGCGCTGTACGACGTCGAGGCGGCGCTGAGGAAAGGGCGATGTAGTGACGCGATCCTGCGTCTTCGAGCACGACTCATGACACGGCGGCATTTCATAAACTACCGAAATGCTCACGTCACCGGCCAGAACGCGACGACGCGTGCGGCCAGACTGATCCAATCTCTCAGCAACAAGGTTGACGACGCGGCGCAGAAGTATCGGCATGGATGGAAAGCGCTGCGCGCTCTCAAAGGGGACATGGATGAGCCTGGGGAGCAGGATGCAGACGGCTTTAGGGAACTCAAGCCATCAGATATCGAGCTGGTCAGTATGGAGGAAACTGATTCTGCGGCGACCAAAAAGCTTGGACGTCTGGGAGGGAGAGATAGCCGGGTCACGGCGACGTCCCGGAAGGCCCTGGTGGGCGGAGGAGGAGTTCCGGGCGAGTCCCGACGAGTCGTCAGTTGGATCTGGTCCTTTGGGGGTGGTCCGGATGCGTCTTCGGAAGGTTACCTGCATGAATGTAAGTTTTTACCTGATTTGAAGCCCGCCGTCAATGTTGATTACATGTAGGTGTTCGAATCGAATGGGCAAAGGCGCTGGCAAGGAAATGGAGATGGTCAGAGGAAGTGGAGATACTTCGGGCGGAAATGCGGCGCGTCTTACGAAGCTTGGCGCACGAAGCTGAGCAGTGGACTCGACGTGCGGACTTGGGGAAGGATACGCTGGGGAAGGCAGAGTTTTCGGGACGGAAGGCGTATGCGCAAAGGCAGGCAAAGGATCGCGTACGCATTTCTGATGGTTTCAAGACCCTGTGGCTACAAGACGAGCCAGCTCGCGGCCAGAAGGCAGGACCCAAGGATGGGGAAGTTTTGGCTGATGTTCGGAGGCTTCTCGCAGGCGATCTCGAAGAGGAAGGCGGCGTTCATAGTACTGACATCCCCCAGTAGCGTACCGTATCTACAGTAATTAGACTGGTCTCGATAAATGTGATGACGTGGCATCAACACTGATAGATTTGGCAGCTTGTGTCGGGCAGCGCTATTGGCGCTGCAGCTTGCTGTATTCGGCGGCAACAGGCGCTGACCTGTGTTAGTCAGCAGAGCGAGGCGGGATGGATGGGCGCCCGGATGGGGGATGCTGCACAAGTGTGCCCCGTTGTAACGGGGCCCCGTTACAACGGGGGATTTTAAAACATTTTTGGACCGTTATAACGGGTACCTTGTCAA
Source organism: Strobilurus luchuensis (assembly GCA_019915105.1). Taxonomy (NCBI): domain Eukaryota; kingdom Fungi; phylum Basidiomycota; class Agaricomycetes; order Agaricales; family Physalacriaceae; genus Strobilurus; species Strobilurus luchuensis. The sequence goes on along the minus strand of JAHLMJ010000002.1, from coordinate 638,968 downwards.
ATATCCACAACCACAGGTGGGTTCCTGACGAGGCATTGTCAACAGGACCATGATCACCTTCCAATATTGTTTCCGCAGTGCGAGCGGAACGTCGAGGCGGCTCCTTCGGTCCTTCGACGGTGGATTTCTTTCTTCTCCTCCCCCTTGTGCCCTTCTTTGCGCCTGGGTCATTCCACGGTAGGGCCGCGTGAATCTCAGCGTTCAGAGGTGCCATCATCTTGCGAATGCGCGCAATGTTCTCCTCGCGGTCGATCTCGTACTGGCTCATTCGTTTTCCTCCCTCGACGCGTCTTTTTTTATTCGCTGTCGTTTCCCCATCTCCGGTACTCTTACGCTTGCCACCCTGCCGGTCTGTCTCAAATTCTTCTTCGTCCGAATCCAACTCAGAATCATCATCGTCTTCCTCATCGTCTTCCTCGTCGTTAGGGTTTGAAGGTCCGGTCCTTAGGACCGGTAAAGACCGGTGGACTGGACCGGACTGGACCGGTCACATGACCAGTCCAAAAAGGACCGGTCCAAATCATGGACCGGTCCCGGTCCTAGGTCCTATGCTGATCCTAAAACTTTTAGGACCGGTAAAGACTGGTCCAGGACCGGTTTGAACCGGTCTACTCAGGGTCTAATCAGAACCAGTTAAATGTTCTCTAAAATAGTGATTATTCAAGTTTTTATGGCAAACTTACCTCCGCTTATGCAGTTTCATGGTAAACTTACCTTGGCTTATATACTTATATATCAAACTTAGCTCTATTTCTTCTCTCATAATCAAAGATCTCATCTTATAATGACTAGAATACATTATGAAGTCCTAAGTAATTATAAAGTTAACTGTTATATACTGTCTGACATACATGGCAAACTTGTAATATGGTAAACTTACCGAAAAATTTGCGAAAATATAATTTTGAGCTGGTGATGGTTTGGACCGGTCCTGGACCGGTTCAGGACCGCGGACCGGACTGGTTAGGACCGGTTTTTGCGGTCCTAACCAGTCCGGTCCTCAGTCCAGCCAAATTTGGTAATTTGCTGGACCGGTCCGGTCCCAGTCCATGACCTCAGAGGTCAAAAGACCGGACCGGACCGGACCTTCAAACCCTACTCGTCGTCTTCCTCGTCGTCGCTGCCCAAACCCCCATCATCGTCTCCGCGTGCACGAGCTCTGATATCTGCGTCGCTCGGCTGGGTATCGACAGTATCGACAGCCTCAACATCGCCAAGCGCTGCACTCGCCGGTGGTGAAGGAGATAAAGGTGACGAGGAATCTGGAGGAGCGTTGGGCATGGAGTTTGAACTGTGCGTCGCAGCGGCCGGGCCTCGAGCTGGCAACGGTGTCTCACCATCGCAAGGCGTGGAGCCAGGTCCCCATGCGCTCTTGGCGGCGGCCTTCTCCGCTGGGGAATATGCCGTCTTGCACCATTGCAGCACTACGTCTCGGAACTGATTGAACTGCTCCGGCTTCCAATGAGGTACCGAAACGGGACTGATGTCCAAATTCTTTCCGGAAGTCACACTAGAGGTCTTCAATCAGCAGTCTACTCTAGAGCGCTGCGGGTTACTCACGTCATTACACCTATTTCCCCCTTGAGCTTTGGCGTCGGACCAGCAACCATGATTATCACATGCATCCCCGTCACTTCACGAATTCCGTTTGCGATTGGAGCGACGAAGCGCGAAAGGTTCCGGATACAGCTGTCAAACCTGGTAAGCACGCTTTATCCACTGTCGTAGAAGGATACTAACTCAGCATGTTCAGCGTACGTCGTTGCCAACGGTCCCTTCAACTTCTTGACGTACTCGGCCTTCTTGGCGGTCGCCTCTTCCAGTGCGGATTGATCCCAATAGTCGCGTTGGTCCTCGGGTAGCGACGCGAAGATCTCACGGGCCAACTGCGCCCAGTAGGCCTGGTTGACTGTCGGCATGTCTTCTGCACCGACACCATCTTCCTCCATGTTATCAACGGCCTTTGCCAACCTCGCCTTAATCTCTTCCTCAACCGCACTCCCTCCTTCGCAATGCCACCACTGTTGAAAAGCCTGCCGCTTCTTCCCTAGCCGGGAAATGCCTGCCAATTTGCCCATCAACACCACGTAGGCGTCTTCCAGAACACCCGTTCATGCAAGAGTGCGAAGACGACACAACTTCTGCGCTCGATACCGCAAGTAGCGATGAATGCGCTACAAAGATGAGTCAGCTCTGTCCCCGAAACGATCACATTGACATACTGATTTCAGCGTGTCGATACGTGTACGTTTGGCGGCCATTTCCTCATCAGTGAGGTCTTCGGGCACTTGGTCTGCATTGGAGTTGTAGATGGTAGTAGGTGGGTCCGGTTCCTCGTGATCTTGGACCGTCCAAGGGCAAAACCAGAAATATTCATTGTATACCTGTTGCAGAAACTTCTTTTCCGCTACAGCACCCGACTCCAGAGCATCGCCATAGGCGTCAACCTTGGCGTCGAGGAATTCTGCCCGCCATCCGACGGCCCAGCCTTTGAGGGAGAGTTTATCGCGCTTGGACTTGGTCTTCCTGACCACCTTTTTGCGTGGCATGTCAGGAAGAGAACAGGTTTAGGGCGCGCCGGGCGGCTATTCATATGCCGCTGGATCGGTTTTTACACGCGCTTCTCTATAGAAGTCCAACGAAATATTGTCATTGCAAATGGATCTCTGTGCATTGTGGTGGCGAACTAATGAGGTGAAATTTAAAGATAAGGTTTATTGTCAGGGTTATTATGGGGTTATGATGGGCTGACTTTATTTGACTTAGATTTTGTCCCACAATTATTGCTCCCATTCCAACTCGTCCGCCTGTCCGTCTAATCGGCTCAGAGAGATGTCGAAACCTCAGTCCTCCCAGGGCCTACGCCCTGTCACTCCTCCGTCGAATGGCACACCCATGGAGGATGTCATTCGCACCCCCAAGGCCGCTACATGCTCTAACCTCACCGCTGAAGATGGCGCTCCCAGGACTCCCCCAGGAAGTTCCGCCGCCGCCGTTGTCTCCGCGCCTGAGACGCCAACATCGCCAGGCCACGATGAGGAGCATGCCATAGACCTCAAACTGCTGAAGACGCCAGAGAGTGTCGTTCATACTCCTACCGTTGTGCCGAATACTCCTACTCCCGCCGGGACTGATGGCCGTCATGCTATCTTCATTGACTCTGACGATGAGCTAGCCATCAAAGCAGAGCCCGAGGACCACGACATTGGCGCTATCCTCGCTCCCGATAGCGAGGAAGAGGAGATTCAGTTCATCGGTAAGCGTCCATTCCTCTCAAATCCTTGTCTTTCTGAACTCGACTTCTAGGGAATGTTCTCCAGGCGTCGATCCCATCGTCTTTGAATCCGGTCACTCCCACTGGTCCTGCTGTTGGCGATTGCCTGACAACCGTCCCCGGGCAGCCGCTGCAAGTCAACGGTCGGCACACGAGCAAGAAATGGTGGATCGTCACCACTGGATCTTATGTCGGTGTATTTCCCAATCTGTAAGTTGTTTTCTTTCGCATTCCATTTCTGTTCTCTCATTGACTAAATCTCCTAGAGCACTTGCGGACGGCGCTACCGTTGGCGTCAAAGGTAGCACTAAATGGCGTGTCAAGAAGCCACAACAAGAGGCTGTGGACGAATTCAATGTTGCTCTCGCGGCTGGCCAAGTCAAGATTGTTCCCTCATGTACGTTTCATTGTTCAGCAGGCCTCATTTCTCTTTCATTGATTCTTATTTGTATTTTTAGAACTTTGCCGCATTTTTTCCCCATTCCGACCTAGTGTATTCATTGTCGTATAAAGTCATATGTAGTAATGTTACCGATTTGTCTGTTCACCTGCAACGATCATGGCTGAGGAACTTGAGCGCCAGCCCCGGAACTCTCTGATTGTACTCACGTCCTCTGACGAAGGAGACCGTAGCGACGGCGACGGCGAAACTGATAGCGTGGATGAGGAATCCGAGCGCCAGCCCCGGATCTCTCTGATCACACTCACGTCCTCTGACGAAGCAGACCCTAGCGACGGTGAGACTGATAGCCAAGGCTATCTCACTGCCGGCGAAGACTTTCCCGACTCCGAATTTGAGGGAGATGAAGAGTTTTGCGCATTCATTGCCAGCCTCTCAGACGCGGACTTGGTCCCTCAACGTGAGCTCTACCTGTTTGACACCTTCTGTGCCAGAAAGCTCAACCTTCTGGGTAGCTCGTGTACCTGCGGTGGCTGCTGCAGCAGATGAGTGTACCCCTGTCCTTGGCCACGATAAGACTGTGTACACGTTGGGAGGTCAAGATTTCCAAGATTGGTGCGACACTCCTTTTCGGCGTAATTTCGGATCTGACCTCTTGCAGGTCCTCCGCTAGCACGGCAGGTCAACAGACTGGAAATGCAATGTTTCGAGCCACCACGAAGCGAGTGAAGCTCAGATCGCGGGGACCTAAAGTTATTGTGGTCTTCATTGGCTTGACTCCTGGTGTCTACGATACGTGGAATCAGGCGCAACCCCATGTCCACAAGGTCAAGGGAGCCGTCTTCCTTGGCTATGCGTGGCGAAATGACGCAGACCGGGCGTACCGGTACGCCCAGGTCCGCGGTTGGGTGGCTCGCGTGGAGAATAGCCGTCGCGTGATGCTCAATTATGATGGCCCAGAAGCTGCCCCAGGCCTTATGCATCGGTTTGGCACTCCCCTCAACGTGGGCATTCCAAACAAGCGGTGGTATTGTGTGTACCGCGGTTTGAGTCCTGGGGTATACAGAACTTAGTGCGTTATTCTTATTTCAAGACCCGGTCATCAATAAGAGTTATCCTGTCAGCCTCGAATGTACCATCAATACACTGCACGTCAAACGATCGGTCCACGAATCATTCGAGTCATACGCCATTGCGCTTGACAAATTCAAGAGAGCTCGGCGGAGGGGAGAGGTTGAGATCCTGCCGGTCCCACGCTGATTTCTGTGGTGTAGAATTCGATACTCTGATCACTCGCATGAATAGGAAAAATCGTGTTCTGTACACTACTCTGAGGGCTCCTGTCCGAACGCACAGCAGGATAATAGCAAGTCCTCAACAGCGTTTCTCAACGAGCCCTTCTGCAAGTGTTCAAATATGTCATCCAGATATTCGACCACGCTCTGGTAGCGGGCGTCGGCTTCCCTGGCCTCGTGCCATGTGTCCCCATCACCCTGATTGATTTTCAACATGTCCTTCTGGAGCTTCCGTATCTTCTTCTGATGGCGTTTGACGTCTCCTCGCACAGAGTCGAGATATGAGAGGGCGGCGGCCTGTGTGTCACCGGCGCCGCAGAGCTCCCCCACCGTTGCCACCGCCACACTCCAGGCGTAATCGCGGGTGCTCCCAGCGGTGAGGTTATCGAGGTCTTGTAGTTCTTTTCGAATTGCCTCTCGAACCGCTAGTTCTTCACTAATGCAAAACCCAACAAACCAGATAATTGAGAACCGTGGAGTACAATTGAATGCGGCACTATCACACATACCTACTAAGAGGCTCAGAGCCGTCCTCTGCTGGAGTATCGCAATCTTTCGCTTCCTTCATGAGTGCGCGCCTAGCGCGGGCAGCATATTGCCGAGCCTTGCGTGCACGGATAACCGCTCGGTTTCTGTTGGACAATTGATTTAATTGTTAGTCTCTGTCTGAAAAATGTAAGCATACTTCTGCTCGTAGCGCTTTCGCGTCGCCCTCGCTGCGGCAGCCTTCTCTTCCGGTGTGTTATAGATTCTGGGGCCCGCCATCTTGAGAAACGAGCGGACGATATGAAGAGAAGAGGATACCCCATCACAGGTGGCGCGTGAAATTGAAATAGGCATTGCGCCCAGGCATCTCGATCATACCCGTTTTTAACCTCATACATACTGTTTTTAACCTGATAATATCGGCCGGACGTCTTGAAAGCGCTCGGGAAGGCGCAACGCTTTTCTGAATCATCCCAATATTCATGACATCGCGCCTTGAGTATCCTACTTTCAGACTGAAAAGTCATAGGGGCAGTATCAACATGTGAGTGAACGTGCACTCGCAAGCCAATATCCTCGACGACAAGCACATACTGAATCCTGATTCATGCTATGATTTACCCAATTTTAACTGGAGAATTACCTCGAACAACCCGATCTCTACCTATTTCAACCTGATCGTTTCCCTATTTTAACCCAACCTTCATCAATGTCAACCGGATGGTAATCGCCTTCCTTTCCGGTCTGGTCGGGCCGGCTTCATTCGCACTTTTCTCAGGACTTGCACGTCGATACCACAAGAGGTAAACTATGAGCGCCCCCCGCATTTGTGTCTCGTGCACTCGAGGTTTCGACTCCGGCGAGTTATACATATGCTGCGAGACTTGTGGCAATCTTGTTGAATGCCGGACATGCTGTCTGCACCGACATGCACAGCTCCCCCTACACTGGGTCGAGGTGACTTCACCACTTCATTTACGCTGAGCCGCTAAACCATGATACTGACACATTATACAGCGGTGGACCGGCATTTATTGGGAGTCGTGGTTCCTCCAAGCTGCTGGTCTGGTCTATCACGCGGGGCACATTGCACCACATACACCCCGCGAGCCTCTTCCGCCACAGGCGATCACGGTCATGCACACCAATGGAACCCACATCGTGAACGTTTCAATGTGCGGTTGCCCCACTTGTCGACTCCTCACCACAGTTGCACACCTGTGGCTGTAGGAAGTACGTAGTCCACCGTCACTTGACACCAAAACATCTACGTACTTTCAACGTCAATTGGCGGAGTCCGTCAAGTGACAGTCGGCGGCTAGCATAGTGCGGGCGCACCGAGCTGCTGAGTCATCAGCCCCGCGCCTCCGCCAGAGCGCCCGACATCTGCTTGAATTCAAATTGCCATCAATCTTCAGCAAGACAATCGTCCCAAAGTAGATAAACTGGATATTATACCCCCGTACCCTGCACAGATCGCGAATAAACCCTCGGCAAGTCAGGCGGCTTGAATATCAATTTATTTCAGCATCTATAATAGAAACAGCTGTGGCATGCGCTAGTCCGTCCATCGGTCCGGCCCTGCGACCTCGTGAAGGCGTCGACTTGCGCCACAAGACCTCGAATGCAGCCCTTATCCTGATCCTATCCTTCATCTGCTGCAGCGCATACGCCCTCCGACCTGCCTGTTCCTCGCCGGGCAGCCATGCGGCCGACATGTCACTCCGACGCTTCCAATCCGCCTCCTCGAACGTAAGGGAGCGCAGTACCCGCCTCATCTCCTCCTTCAAAATTTCCACCTCCTCGGTCCATCTCGTCTTGCGAGCATGTGCGCGTGCCCACTCAATCCGAACACCTTCGATCCCGTTAATGGTTGTTATCACATCAGAAAAATATCACTTACACTCATGAACATAACCATCCTCCTCAGCGTCTGGGCCTCCATCTGCACTCCAGATCCACGACATCGTTGCTCGGCCTTCCCCCCGTACATCACGCCGCCTCAAATCCACTTTCTTCCCATTTCTGCCCGTACCTGTGATCCGACTATCCCACCCCTCCAAGCGACCCAACTTCTTGACAGCCTCGGCATCCGACTCGGCCGTCATGTACACCTTCAAGTCTCCCGGACCCAACTCTCTCAAAGCGCCACATCTCTCTTTGCCTACCAGCTCGGCCAAACGTTGTCTTGACTCCCTATACTTATTCGCTGCTTCGTCAACCTTCCCGCTGATGGCTTGGATAGTTGCCGATGCGCGACTAGTACCTCGTTGTCCCGTTACGTGCGCGTTCCGATAATTGACCAGGTATCGCTTGGCGATGAGTCGGCTGCGAACCTTCCCTAAGGCATCAGTGCATTGCGCCCGGCGCAGGGCGGCCTCCAAGTTCATGAGTTTCTTCGAACAATGAACCTTAGCCTGCAGATCGCTGGACGCCGCGCAGGAGGACGGCAGATAAAGCGCTATGTCCTCCACCTGCGGAGCAGCCAATTCCTGCGCTCGATGTCGTGCTTCCTCACTCTCGATGACTGCGGTTGTTCCGGGCATATAAACACCCTGCCACCGGCGGTACTGCTTCAACTTTTGGAAAACCGTCCGACGTCGCTCCACAAGTTTACTTTGAGCGTCTGTTGTCATATTTGCGGTTTTCTCGCGGCTGATGCGTCGTCTGAAAAAAGGTACTGTCAGGCAAATGAGCCGTACGAAAAACAATTGACACTTACTGATCGTCCTCGACGCGTAATCCTAAGATGATGAAACCTGTTAAACTGACACGAGAGGGTTCCGCCTGCACCGCACGCCTCTCCGAGGTCTTGGTCCTGGTGGATGGGCCCATACTCTCCCCTTCCTTTACGGCCAGGTCAGCCATCCGTTCCTCCTCTTCCTCTGCTTCGCTTGCCGCCTCTGCATCGTCGCGCTCGTTCCTCTCTTCCGCCGCTTCCTCCTTGCGCAGTTGCAGTCGGACTTGCTCCTCCGTCATAGACACTGAGAAAATATATTGGCCCATATCGCCCGTATGCAAATAGACTCATACCTTGTTTTGACGGCGCATACGGATTTGGCTTATGCCTGTCCGCGAGCCAATCCCGAATCATAGCCTCCCAATCCTCTCGAAGATTTGCCTCCAATGTCTCGCTGACGTTGTCAAACGCCTCGACCTGTACTCGACGCTCCTCTAGGGCAATTCGTAAACGTCGTAAAAGTGTCTGTCCTGATTGATGAATGTCAGTAGTCTCGTAATCGACAGAATCCAACATATAACACACCGAGCTTGATATTCTTCGTATAATTGTGCTGGTCCGCCTTATCCTCCAGGTCGTCGTGCCGTGCTCCCGGCTGCTCCTCCTTCGTCATGTATGACAATGGATTGAATACAGACCACACTCGCTCGATCCCTTCACCATCCGTCTTCCCAATGCCGGGTTGATATTTCAAAGATTCCGCCGTCTCGCAGTCGATGTTATGCACATTGCCGTGCCAGACTGGTAGTCCCCACGTAATATCGGGTAGGTCGAGCTGCTTCAAACACTCAGGCAAAGCTTTTATGCGTTCGTGGAAGTGTTTCCGGTACTGGCAGGCGATATCGTAGGTAATGGTCACCTCCTTCAGGCCCATACGTGCCAGTAACCAATACAGGACGAAATCCGTATTCTTATACCTGTGTGATACCTTCAGTCAAGAATGGCGCATTCAGAACATAAGAACTCGACGTACCTCTCGCCCTTCTCCAAATCGCCCAGTCCCATCATTATCTCGTGGCGCGCACAGATGACGCCTAGCACGCCGGCCCATCGCAATCCAACGGAGAATCGCGTATCTTTCTGCATGAGCGCGGCGAATGCGATGCAGCTTGAGACCTGTCAAAAGTGTTGGTCAAGCGTTTTTGAGACTTATCTACGTGAGAAGATACCTCTTCTTCGGTGATATAGCTTCGTAGCCAGTGGTGGTATTGCTCCAGAGGCATTTGGACGCCCAAACCCGAATACAGCGGCAGATCCACCCGAGAAGAAGCACGCATCTTACACGACATTTTGAAGTTAGCGTCGGCCGACAAGATGCCGCGGTAGAGGTATCTAACGGTAGAAATCAGTTCATGTTGACTCATTGCAGACTCGGGTTACTCACCGATGCTCCTGAGCGACGTCCTCCCATTTCTCGGGTAAATTCACCCCCACCCTCGGACAAGCCCAACATTTGACCGCTACCGCGCCATCGGGTGCGTCCGCGAGACCCCCTGCATCGTAATTGACTCCCGAGCGCCTCACCCGCTTGAGAAAGGCCCATTGCCTCGACATGCGCAAGAACTGTTTATATCGGTCAGGTACTTTGTCAACGCCAAGAGGATCAGTCATGGCCTCCAGGACGGTCACGAAGTCGCGGACATTGACGGTCGCAATAACCTTGAGCCACCGGTATAGGTTTAGAACCTCGACGGTGGCGCAAGTCTGAGGAGTGTGAGTCGTTGCCGGATACCATCCAGCACATAGTAGTTGCTGCCAGGGATGTTGCTGCAAAGACTCTGCACAAGCACAGAAACGGCAAGTGACAACGTGAATACCGTTATTGTGCATCACGGTAATGTCGCGGACGGAGGGGTCTGGAGCGCGACATATCGCGCCGTGGTGCCCAAGTTGATAGATGAGCTGCAGAGCGCGCAGATTTGTACGCTCCCAGGAGTAATTCCTCCACACCTGGAAACATGGTCAGTCGCTACGTAGGAGGATCTGGGCAATGACAAACCCTGATGCTGTGAAGAGGGCAGTGGCGGTGGCGTTTGAGACAGCAAGCTTCGCACTCGAGGAAATCTCCGCAGGTCAGACAGCGAAAGAGCTCCTCGCACGTAGGGCGTTCGCCAGTGGGAACGACATATTTGACGTAGTCGTCCGGGACCCAGACACGATCGCGACTGAGAGGTGTGTCGCATGAGGCGCACACGGCGTTGTAGGTGATGGAGCCCAGTCCATGATAGCGAGTGCCTTCCTCGTTGAACATCGACAGCCAAGGCAACCACTCCTGGATGGCGTCGTCCTGCAAAGAACGCAACTCTGTGAGCACAATCCTCTGCCGTCAGACAACATGGCGTACCGAACTGTTGTAACGTTTGCGCTTCCGCGTACCCGGTACCGGCTCATCACTAATGTCGTCTTCGTCGCCGTCTTCGTCGCCTGCTGCAGGCTGCCCAAAAACCTCCGTTTCCTCCGGCATATCTTCCAGCCCTCCAAAGCTCTCCGCACCAAACGAAAAGTCTGCGTAATCCGCGTGAAGATCCTGCGGGAGAGGGGGAGGCCGCTGCGTGAAGACCGGCTCGCGGCGGATCTCGCCAGATGCGTCAACGTGAACAAGATGGTCGCGCGCAAGGGGTGCTGAAGGCCCAGATCTCGAGACAAAGACATTAGTCGCCCTGGGGCGGCCACCAGGATTGCGAGACGGGGCATCGGCCATGAGGGAAGGAGATAGGATAAAAAAAGACAGGGTCCATTGACGCCCGGGCGAGCAATCGGACGAGCTCCGCCGCATGGGACGAGCTACTACAGAGGAGCTACATCACGGCTCTGAGCAAGATGAAATCATGAAATGAACATTTCACAGTCATCACACCATGGTCATCACATGACACAACCAATCTAATCTATTCTAAGTTGAGCATCGGCACCGGGCATCCTGCCAGACGCATAGCCGGACCTGTGTGTCCAGCGCCCCATGCACGAGTCCTCATAAACTATCTTTCTGCGCGGGATTTCCTCCACTCCCTCGTAAGTCCTGTTTATAAGGGTTAAACAATCCTTCAAGAATGCTGCGACGTCCTGTTTGGCCCTCTCAACCAGCTCGCGACGACGGCGAGCCCCTATCGTAACATAGGTGGTGAGTACTGACATAACCCAAGCTCAAGGCACACAGACGTACTTTCTTCGTCAGCTAACAAGGTCCAACGCTCCTTCGAGAGACGTTTGAGGAAGTACTTCATCGTAGTCCAATTGGCACTGCCGGCTTTGATCCCAACAGCCTTGCGGAATATTGACGAGTACACACTGTCGATGCACCAATCCTGCACATACTGCAAATCGGTCACAGAGACGATGCCGCTATCCACAAGACGAGGAAGGATGAATTCGCCCTTGACTTTCATGAGACGCGCCTCGAGGTCGTCAGAGGCAGACAGAATTTCGCCTTCCAAGCGGTTCGGATGAAGCATGGCCATATGGCGGCGAATAACCCTGTAAATTGGTATGTCAACGGTCATTCTACTGTCGGCGATACGTGCACGACTCACTCTTGAGAGTGCTGAAGCACTCGACCATCAGAAGGGTGGGCATCGATAACGGCGCAGAAGTTTCGCCTAATGACAGGATATGGCGGGGAGTTATAGGGAGGCATTGCGTGGCCGATGAGTAATTTCCCCCATTCTTAAACCTTTATCGACATTGGAAATAGCGGACTTTTTCGACGGGAACATTTAATATTCCATGGCGTGCATTTGTGAAATTGTAATTATAGGGGCTTGGCGTAACAATACAGCGCGTGCTTCATCCTCCTCCACACGGCGTCTCCGACCTCGAGCCCGCCCTTAAATTTTTGTCGAAGCTTCTGGTCGGTGCGGATGTCAATCGCGAGATGGACCAGATCCTGGTGAGTATAGATACCCATATCGGCAAACCGGAGTTCGAGAGTTGAAAGCTCGTATGCGTTGAGGAAGCGGCCGACTTCGTCATGAATGAAGCGGTCGTCCAGCGGCTTCGTAAAGACGGGACTGTCATTCGTTTGGAATTGGTCGCCTGGGACTCTATCTGCAAGGAGGAAATCAGGTACTGTTGGGATGCATATCGCGGAAGTGGAAACTTACGGGCATTCTGAGAGCCGTTGCCGAGCACATATTTCTCGCGCAGAGGACGAGCAGTGCGGATGTGAGTCTCTACAGCTCTGGCAGGGATAAGGTCAGTCGGGACATACCGAAGAGGTCGAATGCACTCACCGACGACAGGTCCATGGAGAGGCAGGAAAGTGCAATTTCTGTTGCACCTTTCCGCCGTTACGTGGGCGGGCAGCGGCGATTCTCATGCGAGCGCGCGGAGAGCCAGGAGATGCGGACGTGACCTTTTTCTTGCTTGTCGGGGATGACGGCGCGGGAGTCTCCTTCGAGGGCGTAGGTGTCTTCCTCGACTCGGAGGCGTCAGGCATCTCGACGTATGTCGTAGTGAGTGAGGAACATTATTGGGCATTTACACGGCACTTAAGAGAGTCTCGGATTGCCAGCCGCCGCTTATGCCGTCAGATTCGATCTCAGAAATTAATGCAAATTGTAGATAGGTCATGCCGTGCAATCGCAAGCCGCCACTTATCTTGTCCCCATGACTTCACACTCACGAGTCGACGCGCCGCGTAGCCCGCTGTTCACCAGTCCCGGCATAGAGGATTTCATCGCCGGCACCGCTCGCTCTTATCCTCGTCGTTCGCCTTCCATTGACGACGAGGATGATGACATGGATGAAGAGGATTCGGACCGTCCGGTGAAAAAGCGTTCCAAGGCTAACCACCCTGTCCCACTTCCCCCCATCCGCCCCGGTTCTGATCTGTCTGTTCGCATGTCCGAAGTTGTCAACCGTCCTGGTGTCGACGACCTCACCCTCGCGGAAGCATTGGAACATCCGAACCGCGAGGTCCAGGGCCGTGCCAAGCACAAGTTGCGGCAGTTGATGACGGAAAGCATGTATACCAGCCTTGGGTGTACCCGGTAAGTATACGAATCTACACTGGCGCCCGGGTGAGCTAATCTATAATCTTGTAGCCGAGTGGAAAGACGTCTGCGAGAGATTGTCCTCCTCAGGAGCAACTACATCCTGGAGGATGGGGCACCCGACGAAGGTCTGCATCAACTGCCAGGCTCTTCCAATCATACTGACCTACCTTGTTGTAGACACAGAGCAAAATCCCAATCCGCGCGCAGCCAGATATGCCACTGGTAACATCGCCATGCCCGAGGGATGCGTCGCTCCCATTGACCAAAGGTTCTTGCACTTGCCCGTCGTCAATTTTCTGCACCGCCTTGACCTCGATCACCTGCGACCTCGCTTCCTCCGACTGGGTATCTACACCCGGGAAGATCTCGTTACCGTCGCCTTGGACTTGCACAAGCCAAAGTACATCGACCAGATGTCTTGTGCGATCGATTGCACCTGGGCCGACTGGATCAAACTCAAGGGCGCGTTTCAGTCCTATGCGCGCCCGTGGTCGGTTGATTACTATAACCCGACCACTGAGGATGGGAAGGATCTGGAAGAGGAGGATTTGTTGAATGAGCGAGACGAGACTGTTTTGGAGTACGAGGGCGGCATAGAGATGACAATTTATTAGCTACGCAATTCAATACAATCGGTGCTACGCACAATCTTGCATACCCTGTCCGAGAAAAGCAAGCCAATGTCAACAGGGTCTAGGGGAACTGTCCGAATTGACGTGAATAGATCAGCATGACGTCTAGGGAAACCATGTTGGTCTAGGGAAAGTAGGTGGGACCAGAAATGAAGCATTGCGCTTCCACATCCTGTTTCGGCGGGTACCGCATCATGAATATAAGCCTTTCATACGCCTTAAGAGATCTACAAGATTGCAGGTGCCAAGGAGGACATGGGTGCAAGTAATTCACGATTCAGTCTAGGGGAACTGTCCAAATCGGGCCCAAGTGATCATGATGTATTCGCATTCATGCAATGATTCGCTTGCCTTTGCGACTTACCACGACTACCTTTCCTGCCAAAGTTGGACAACCCGCGCAATATGGCGCCGTCAAGGCCGGACGCTCCCTCAGCTGTGTCCTCGACAACACGCAATGAAAGTAAATTAGCATATTGGCATCGGTGCGTCGTAGGAATTCTCTATACGAGATCGTTCTTTGACCAGGCTTGTAGGAATAAGGCACGCCTCAATGCCCGAGCCAAAACCATCTATGCGAACAAACGCGACCCCAATTACGTCGATGGTAGAACGAAGGCAGCGCGCACGGCGAAAGAAGCCAACGAAACGGAGTATGAGGCGTCGTGAGGATTACTATGACAATCTCATTGACGAACGCCAATCTAACTTCGCTCCTATGTTAGGCTATCAGAACAAATAAAGACTCGTAACCTGCGTAGAAAAATAAAACGCTTGGAGGATAGGTTGGCGCGAGCAACGGGGCGCCAGCTGCAGGCATGGGTTCACGCCCAGTGCTTGTTCATGCTCTCGCACTTGCAAGATAACGAAGTCGTGCACCAGACCCTAGTTCAACATTGCAGCAAGATCAATCCGATTGCCGGGAAGGCTGCGAAACTAGACGTAGACATTGCGCTGCAGCTGGGAGGGGGCAAGGGGAGTGATTTGAGGCGAGTCTTGCGCGAGACAGTCACTCGGTGCTGCGAGTATCTCCTCGAGTCCTTCAGTGACCTTAGCATAGATTATATGCGAGGTACTCTTAGCAGATCTTTTGCAGACGGAGACATTCATTACAAGCATAACATTGAAGAGTTGGAGTGGCCTAGTGAATAAAATTATCTTCGCGCAGGCCAGAAATTGGGTGTGACAGCAATGCTACATATCTTCAGATTTCTTCTAACTCAACCACACGACTAGTTCTACACGCTGATGTATACTCCTCCCGGGCAACGTCTAAAGTACCATAACTATCGTGAGTGGCGCCTGGCATACCGACGTGAAAAAATGCACTCTCAACACTGTAGACCTCTACGTGAGATAAGGGCAATGCAGTTGAAAATGGACTTACAATGTTCGATAGATTCCCGGTTTGGTACCCACATAGACTACATGCCAAGCCTTGCGTATAAGCCCCTGGCTCAATGGTGTATCGACTTCGTGAGGACACTCGGCTAGTGGCGGATCCCGGTCTCGGACCTCGCGAAAGCGGCGCACAATGTGGTTGCCGGTACGTCGCACAAAACCTCGAGTCGTGGCATATTGAAAGGCGGCTGCGGCGTAGTTGGCGGTCCGGTATCCTTGGTAAATACTGCCGCTATGTCCTGACGTCTCTGCTTCGCATTCGGCCCTGGCAATAATAAGTAGATGCACGTCAACCGCGTGGTTCACAGTGAGGGAGGTTGACAAAACATACCAGGTGTTATAGATCCCGGGATGAGGACCGACGAACACCACATAGCACTGGGCGCGCGACTTAGGCTTAGGCTTGCGAGGGGACAATCGTACAACGTGGGCACCAGAGGAACGTTGACTCTGAGCAGCCTCAGACCTACAACAGCGAATCAGTTTCTGTAAGATGCAGGCACAGTGAAATTACCAATGCGTAGTGAGGCGCGCGGTGGGGCCCTCACCAATGCGGTAGACACTCCTATCAACCCGCGACACATGCAGCCGATCTAGTGCATTGATAAGGTCGAATTCGTCGTCGTCGTACGGCGGAGGAGGTCCAATGGGCGGCGCCTCAATGCCGCGCGGAGCAGATATCCGGGGATGAGGAACTGCTGGTCCAAGGTCTTCATCGGGCGCCCCGTTGTCGTGGGGAGCACATATCCGGGGTGCAGAAACTGCTGACCCATTGTCTTCATCGTCCGAAGTGAGCACTATGAAAATCTCCTGTGGCATGATGGACGTAGCAAACGAGAGATAAGTGATCACGTTGAGATTGCAGGACTCATACACGATGACAATTGTATTTGTACTGACAAGCAATATCATACGACACAAATCCAGGCCCAGTGCCTAGGAAATGAGACAGCCGCAGAAGACTTCACTTCGCAGTAGTAGCACTCGGATTAGCGCACTGTGAGTAAAGGGATGACATGACTCACTCTTTCGTATGCTTGCGCAATTTGCCAATTCTCACCTTGCCAGCAGCAAGATCCTCGTTGAAATACTGCAGAGCAGCCGACTGGCTATGACGCTTCTTCACAAATGCGCCAGACACGCCACTGACATGAGCACTGGCAATCGCCCTACATGGCAAAGTTGGGTAAGCAAATAGAGGAAAGAAGAGTGTCGAGAAGCTTACGCATCAGTCACAATGCCGACTTTGAGCCCGACGGTGACACAGTAGAAAAATGTCTTGGAGCCGTCGGGATTGGCAGGAATGAGGGTCGGTTCAAGGGGCGCAGCAGGGACCGCAGAGTAAAGAAAGTTGACGCGCCACTTGTGGTCGACGCGAACATACTTGTCGACGGGAATCAACGCGTCGTACACGCAATCGACAGGGAAACCGGCAGGAACGAAAGTTGCTGGGTATGGGGGAGGGCTCATCTCCTGCTGCTGCTCCGCAGCGGGACAAGATTGTACAGCTACCGAAAGTGTATATATCAGCAGAAGTATCATGGAGGGCAAGGACCACATACCATCCTTGCCGTCGAAGATCTCTGCTGGCGATACGTGCGCATCGTCAGCAAAGGGTTCACCGATAGAAGTAGCCTGCGACATTTGGCGGAGAAAGTTAGAATGACAATGCCGGGCGGAAACCGTTGACGATTTTGAATACTTAGGGGAGCAGCCAAGCCGGGCCGGGCCAGTGCCGGGCCGTGGTAACTGGGTAATTTGTGCAAAGTGAAATTGGTCTGCAGATAAGCGTCCGGAAGAAACCTCGATCCGTAGGTCGGGAATTGGATGTTGCGTCAGTTGGCGGATTGCCTCACTGGGTGCCTTCCCTTCCCGCCTGACTTACGCTCCGCCGGGTTAACCTAAACTTTGGAAGGATGTCAGCGCCGCCCGAGGACAATGGCATCCGCAATCTGAAAGCGAAAAAACAAACCAACCAGAAGATCGAAAAGAAAGACCGGAAGAACACCAGAGGATGGATGGAGGGTAGTCGCGAGGAGAGGTTCCTCCCACAGGTCCCCGCTTTTGCAGATGCGGTTGCTCATGGATGGCAGGCGGCGGACAAGAAGTTGAAGCAGCTGCAAAATGAGTATCACTTTTTATATCCGTGGCCGATGCAGGACTGGGAGGAGCCGGACACACTACCAGCTTACGACCCTCTGGCACCAACACCCAGCGACAAGGACCTGACCGACGATGAGGCGAAGGCCAAGAGCTCTCACATTCTGAATATTAATGAGGTGAGTGACATATCTTTGGGATGTTTCTAGTGCTCACGGTCATTGTAGCACCTACGTCGGTGGTTCCTGCGACATTCGTCGCGCCTCCGTGCCCACGCCGCAAATCTGACGCGTCGCGA
The DNA here is from genome assembly GCA_019915105.1 of Strobilurus luchuensis. NCBI lineage: Eukaryota > Fungi > Basidiomycota > Agaricomycetes > Agaricales > Physalacriaceae > Strobilurus > Strobilurus luchuensis. The sequence continues at coordinate 621,348 of JAHLMJ010000002.1, read as the reverse complement.
TGCAGAAGACACGTACCAAATCCTTATGGCGCGTATTTGTGGACTGGAGAAAGCACCCAAACAGCCGCATGCCTCGCACATTTTCCAACGCGAGAACTGGGATTCCGGTCTTCGTCTGGCGGTGATGGTGGAGAAGGCCTGGGCTGTGATCAAGGACGCTACGGCTGTCGAGAAGCCGTCTGACTTTGGTGCCGAGATCGTCACGACCACACTGTTGGAGGTCGATTCAGACTCGAAGGCTCGCTATGCTAGCCTTGTGCCGTTGATGGTGCAGAAAGTCGACGCGATGTGGGATGTGAAGCGAGGGGGAACGAAAAAGAAGCCCGTTAACCTTGGTGCGGAGTTTGTTCGCGACGTGTTCAAGGCACTGCCGTCGGGGGAGAGGGAGGCATTCGCTGTGGCGGCAAAGGAAAGGGGTGATAAAGAGAAGCTGGCGTATAAGGCACTTCTTTCAGAGCCTCCCTCGAAGGATCCGGCGGACAGAGCAAAGTATGTGGTCCCCTTGCAGTGTGTGTCGTCCAAACTGACGTACAACAAAACTTGTAGTGCGCTGAAGAATGCGCAGGGCTTCATAGGCGAGATAAATCGAGGTGTAGAGGAGAGGACGTTCTGTCGCCTCTTTACAATGGTTGGCAGTCCCATGGACGCATACGGCGGCGATTACGGTACGATAAAGTATGTCGGTTGATTTTGGCCAAAGTTACAGCGGTACTGATTTGGTCATCAGCGTAACAACGAGCAAAAACAATCAGAGCGTACCTTTGACATTTCCCGAGTGGCTGGGCAAGACGAAGATGGACACTCTCATCGAAGACTACAAGGCATGGTTGAAGACGTGCTACACCGAAGAAGAGAATCGATCGGTCGTGATCGACCCGGCAAAGCTCAGTACGGCTTTGGGCGGGAAACCGGCGCCAGAGACGATGCTGGAAAGAGAAGCATTGAAGCGCGACCTCTTCGTCGACGAGTCGCTGGTTGCAAAGATGAGAAGTTTCGACAATTGGGAGGCAGATGGAGACGACGAAGATGAGAGCCAGATCGGGGGGAAGAGGCCTCGTACGCAGGCGAAGGAGACAGACGAAGAAAACGGCCGAAGTGCACTTCCTGCAACGAAGAAGGCACGGCGACGCAAGGAACGGGAGGCCGGAAGTTCGGAGAGCTCGGAGCCACAGCTAAGCGAATACGAACGCAAAAGGGAGGAGAACATGTCAAACAACCGGTTGGCGCTGGCAGGGTTGTCACATATGCAAAAAATGGGATACCCGCTAGAGGGTCTGACGGGGGAGGAGTACAGGGAGCATGCGAGAGCGGCGATACGAGATGGGTTGATTCCAGACCCAGCGCTCCCCGCCCCGGCACCGAATAAACGACCAACTCCGAAGCCGATTGGGAAATCCAAACCGACTGCTTTGGTGTCCGACCAAGAGCCACGAAGATCGACGCGACTTAAACCCGCCCCCTCCACACCCACCGTGGATGGCGAAGACGGCACGTCCGCACCCACCGCGGACAGCGAAGACGGCAAGGAGGACGGTGCAAGCGTGGCGGTCGACGTTGATATGTCCTTCGCACCGCCAACTGACGGCACCTCCTCGGAAACGTCTACTGTGCCAGTTGACGGACCAATATCTACTCCGCCTGTAGACAAAGCGACGACTATGCACGTTGACGTTCCAGAGAGGTTATTGAGTGCACCGTCACCGCCTGCACCGGTAGCCGGATTGGAACCTGCTTTGGGAGAGATTAGCGAGAAAGGGAGGATTGAGTCACTGCTACGCGACGCTCCCGGCTGGCTGAGAGAAGCAGTCGATGAATTTATGGCGGCTTCTGGCGGCGATGATTTGCTGCGAATTCTGCGTCTGCTCCTGGAGATAGAGTGTCAGCAGGGTTGGAAGACAGAGGGCAAGGGCTTATCGGCGGTGAGAACGCGACCTGGCTTGGTCACGACGTGGATTGGGAATGGGAGGACTCGAAATGGTGTACGCCTTGAGTTGGCCGAAAAGGACGTCGACGTGTTCATTGCGGCATGGGAGGCCTGGTGGGCGGCACTGCAACGCCCGTGGAGACAGAGAGGTGAGGATGGGAGATGGTCACGAGAGTCCTATGGCGATGATTGGACGTCGCTGGCCGTGCCTGGCAAAAACGGGCTCTTGAGCATTGTGGCGGTCTTGTCATGGTGGAGAAGTTTTGATGAGACGCAGTGTGAAGGGAAATCGGATGAATGGGAGGAGGCACAACTTGACGTGGGATGGATGATGGAAGGGTTGCTGGTGCACTTGCGAGGTCTTGATATGTGTACGTGATAGTACGTATAATACTTAGGGTCTTGAAAGAAAGGCGTAAATAGACGGCGCCGGGCACCGTTAGGGAAGACAAAGCAAATAGATGAGAATTGTTGACGCCACACACTGGACGCGAGACATATGCGCAATTTGGGTGAACGATCGATGTGGTAGATTTCTCTAAGTTGAAAATGTCTCACGTGATAAGCAAATGGGGATCACAATTGCTTGGAGGGCGGATCGCATCGACAAGGAACATTGTACCTAGTGTATATAGTGGGATATCGTCACGTAAGCAGTGGGGGAAGCTGCGAAGGGTACTTTTTCAATGTGGCGCACAGCAGGAATATTGATAGCAAGCCCTATCCAAAATATGTGCCGCTTTCATGCTGATATGCAGGGTGGTATGGAGGAGCGGAAGGAATGATGGGAGCGTGCCGAATAAGCCGTGTCCCAAATGTATGCCACTTTCATTGCCGATATTCAGGGTGGTACGGAGGAGCGCGAGAAATAATGAATGTATTCCGGCAAGGCGCGGCAGCGTATGGGTAGTCCCAACGGGGTGCAATTGCAAAATTGTTAACCCCAAACGGAACCTGATCTGGGGACAAGGGCGCGTGGCTGTGCTGTACAGCGGTCGGGAACAGCGCATGCATGTTACATAAGCCGTTACCCGGGTCCAGATACTCTGTCAAGTGACAAGCGGATATGTAGGGGTTACTCCGTCAACTGACCTGGTTTGTTAGGTAAGGATTACAGCTATGGCTCAGTTGCAACTCTCCAACTTACTGGATGGATTGTCTTGTCCCCAAGCCAATGCGCCACACACACTCTGATGGAAACAATGAACATTATCGCAGGCCCGGTGAATAGGAGATACGCTGGAAGTAGATTATCGGCGACGTCATCTCGGTCGCATTAGGCAATCTAATAGCATCTGATTCATTAACGTCAAAGATTCAGTCGTGCGAGCCGCCAGCCCGAGCCATAGCGCTGCCGACAATTTCCAACATGTCCTCCACGGAACCCCCGCCCAGTGTCAGTTCTAACAACTCCTCGGGATGCAGATAACCTGGCAACTCCGAAGCATTGGCGGGGAACCCCTCCCGGCTTGCCTGCAAGACCTCACGAGTAGCGGCGCGTAACTCGGGGTAGGCGTTCAAAGCAGCGGCGATGTCTGGGTCAATATCCGCAGACTGGCTAGATCCACCGCCAGGGGCCGGTGGCTCCGGAGGAGCTTCCCAACAGTCAGACAGGATAGATAGTGGATGTGATGATAGGGGCACTTACATTCCTGCTGAGCCAATTGGGTGTACGTCTCACTCATACGGCGTATTTCCTGCGTACGCGCGCGCAAAAGAGATTCCATTTCCGACAGAGGAGAACCTGAGGATGCAGTAAGCGTCCATCTATACTAGAAAGAATGGTTGGGACGGGGGTGACTCACACTGATCTTCTGGTGCATCCTCAGGCTAGCCGAAGAATTGAAGGAGGCGCTTCCAGTTGTCGTTGCGCCAATGCATTCCTAGGGCATGCCGGAAAAGTTTGCGAAATCCTCCGGAAGAGAGAAGACGTCGCAATTCCCGGATATCAGCCGCATTGAGAATGCCACACTCTCGCAGAAGACTCATGAACCACGGACCGCGCGCATTTTGAAGGTCATCGTAGAGCTCCGGGCTGATTACAATGTTGGGAGTTCCCCATATCGTCATTGGAAGGGGTCGTTTGAGACGCATATGCTCCCGTATCGCGCTATCCCGAACCCTATAAGTTCAAATATTTCCATCAAGTGGATGCCAAACTTACTGCTGTGCATGGCGACTGGGTCGCGCAGAATCGGGGGGTTGTGCGAAACGGACCATCGCAGAGACGGCGGTGGGAAGCTGCAAGGCAAAAGCGCCTGGAGCATGTTAAGACTTCGCTGACTCACCAGATACTTTGCGTTCAATCCGTTTTAAAATTCCGTTAAAATAGGGTTTGAAATAGTGTTAAAAAGGGTTCGCAGATGATCGATGACTTGTGGACGCGAGGACAAATTTCATAATCTAGGTCGAGGGACAACTGATATCACATCCCACACGCGTTCCGGCGACTCGCCATCAGTGCTCGACCGGTAGGGCTTGTATATTTTCGCGCGAAAGAGGAAGTTTACTGTGAGGAAAAGGTGCGAGCTTGATATGTCAACGGTTGATCTAGATGAACGGACCACCTGTGGACGTGCCCTTAATATATCAAATCAGCCCATTGGGCTGATTGATGGATGCATTATTCAGCCCAAATGGGCTGAGAACCTCCCGCCCGTCACTCTGGCTGGTGCCGCCTGTCACCCTCTACAGCTAATCATACACCCGCCGTCAATCCCGCTTCCTGCTCTCTGTGCGCCCCGCCCGCCACCCCGCCTTTTTTTCCGCACTCTTCCAAAAACGGTAGCATCCCAAATTGGTTTTCGGACATCTCGGGGCCCTCCGCCACTTTACACCTTTGCCGCCACCGTGCGCTCACGATATGCGGGTATTTCCTTTTATAGAAATTTTTTCACCGACAAAAAATGCTGTATATTAGATACTGAATGAAAATGCACCGTGCTGCGCCTATACCTGCTGAACGCCTCCCTCCTCCTCCTCCTCCTCCTCCTCACTCTCATCCCCACCTCCCTCCTCGTCATGCGCCAGACCCTGCTGTGGCGCACTGTCCGCTACCTCTGCTGCCTGCATATCCGATAGCGGCAAGGACCAAAGACCGAGGAAATGATCATGCAGCCGTTCTTGAAACGCTGCTTGCTTCTTGGCATAGGCACGAACGCCCTCCCCCAATCCAGAATCCGCGACCGTTCTCTTTGTAATGCGCTCCTCCCACCACCTGGCCTTCCACTTCAGGTATACCAGACATCTACGCATCTCCTCCTTCAACAGCATCACTTCCTCCTGCATCCTCTTCACCCGCGCTCGGCTCTTGGACCACTCCGATCGGAGGAGCTTGTTATCGAGATCTGTACCATCGTTCACGTTGAGCCGCGTCGTCCCCCAAATCCATGAAAGCTCCTTCCTGGTGTCACCCGTGCCATCCTTCTTCGTCCTGTTCCCAGACGCCAGATCCACATCCCCCTCTTCACCCCGCAATGCGTCCAGGGAGACAATGCGGCCCCCATCATCTTCCTCAGCATTCTCTTGAACAACCCCCCCACCCCCACCGCCTTCTGCTGCCCCCTCCCCCCCCTCCTCATTGGTACCCTTTCTCCCCACCCACGGCTTGACACGCGCCTGATCTGAATACGCTCGAATATCTGAGTTGTTCAACGGACGGAGGAGCGCCTCCCACTCTCCCCCCCCATCCAATAGCATCTTTGCCTCCCTGCCCCGCCTATATTTCTTCGCCGCGTAGAGAGCCCGGTTATGGACACGATCAATAATCTCCCAAGATCGGACGTTGGCGCTCTGTCCACGGACGTTCGCCTTTTTGAATAGGATCATCCTGGTCTTCAGCCGCAGGGTGTGGCGGATAGCGTCGAGGGCGTCCTGGCACTGTGCAAAGCGAAGTCGAGACTCGATGCTGGCCAGCTCTCCTGTACAGACGGTAGCCCTGTTCTCCTGAGGCAGACTGGAGGGTAGCCAGAGCTCCGCCAGCTCGGGGTGTACGTTCGACGACTCCCCTTCGTACTGCTCCTCCTCCACCACCTCCTCAACCTCCGTCAGGTACTGCAACAAGCCTGGCATGTACACGGCCCGGACTCGACGCCAGTCACGCAGTTTTCGGTCCAGTACGTTTCTCTGTTCCGCAAGAGTGGAGCTCTGCCGTACCGTCAGGGAGGTATGCTCTGCAGAAAAGGTTTGAACCTTGATTCTAAACCAGACTATGGTCAGTAAGTGATTCTGCTTCCATGATAGCAAAAATGGGCTTACTGCTCGTCTTCCAACTGCAGACCCATCATGATAAACGTGTGAGGGCTTGTTGCATGGAGTATAGCGCCGCCCTTCCTCCGCCGTTCCAGCTCATAATCCTCCAGCTCCTTTACCACCTTCGCCTCACTCATCCCAGCCTCGTCCACCTCAAACGGATTCTCCGCCGTCTTCGGATAGCCCTGCTTCTCCCACTCGTCGCATATCGCCTCCCACGCAAGGACGAGCTCCTCCGGAATGCTCTCCGTGAAACCTCTATGACCCTCCTCTTGCTTGTTCCTATCTGCAACCGCCGCAAGATATCTGCGCCGCAAGGTCGTGCCCATGCCCACGTACTTCTCGAAATTCCACCACTGAAAATGATCCTCAAGGAGTAGATGCCGTGCTCCGGGACCGTTGGTCTTCGTGGCGTTGCCCAGAATGTTGTGCGGCCCCCACAGTCGTTCCGCCACCTCCAGATCACTGTTCCCGACCCCTCGGATGAAGTTAAGAGAGAACTGTTTGTGACCTACGCCCTTGTGCGCCGGTTCGTGGAATTTCGGGATGGCAGGAATGAAGGTGATGTCCGGCAAGCGATATTCCTCCGGCCAATCGTGGTTCATCCGTTTGTAAAAGTTGACGAACCACTGACAGGCGATGTCATAGCTCAGGAGGATGAAGAGGAGCTGGTGGAACGGCAACAAGCTTAACATGACTCCGTAGTCCATTGGCGCGTACCTGCGGGGACACGATCAACCATGTTCTTACGAAGCTGTAGAAAACGTACGCTTCCCCCTTTGTGAGGTTGACCAGAGAAAGCAGCATTTCGCCCCGCCCACAAGAGACTGCCCCGACCCCTGAGTACCGAAGATTCTTGCCCCGACTCTCCGCCCGCCGAATCGCGTCAAAGCCTGCGCAAGTGCTGATCTCCCCGCCAGTTCCCTTTACTTGCATGCGCTTCATCTGCGCCTCATACTCCTCACGCGGCCCGAAGTACGTCCACCCGATCCCATATCCCGGATCGCGGGACCAAGATGACACCATCTGCGATTTGAGACGGAAGTTGGCGTCAATGCACACGATGAGCATGTACAAAAACCTACAAACAAAGGTCAGACCTGCGTGAAAAGTGCAGAGAAAAGGTAACGACTTACACTTGCTCGGGGGGGGGCATTCTGCCAGCCATCTGGCAAATTGATGCCTGGATGGGGACACGTCGGGCACTGTATCGCTAGCTCCCCGCGCTGCATTCCCGCCACTCCCGTCGGGTCGTGCGCCCGCCCACCCCGCTTGAGAAGCTTGAGAAAGCGCCATTGCAGCGCTATCCGCGCGAACACCTTCCTGCGAGCAACCGGCACCTTCACCTTCGAGTTGTTGCCCAATTTTTCGAGGGTGGTTGTGAAGTCCGTAACGGGAAGCTTCGAAGACAGAGAGAGCTGGTGATGGAAGTCTAGAACTTCAAAGGAGGCCGCGCTTCTTGGAACGGATTGTGAGCCTGGGTAGAATTTACGCCGAAGAAGTTGGATATGTTGAGGCTGCTGGCGTTCACATCCACAGAAGTCGACGGCGACAGGAATGTCCCCCGTAAGGTGGAAAACACGGAAGTCTTGGTGGGCGGGGACGGGAGACGGGCAAAAGAGGCTAGTATGTCCAAGCTGGATGCGCAGACCAAGGTCCTTGAGTGAGGCCTCAACAAAAGTGTCTTCCCTCCATTCCTGTCAACAAGATCAGCGCTGCACGTTGTGAGTAAAATTGAACGTCGCTCACCTCAATCCGATGCAGGGGATTGAATCGATGCCGACGTTTGATGCACTTGGCGCAGAGCAGGTCGTCCAAAAAGCAGTTGCCGCATCGGAATTGAGGTGCTCCCTTCACAGCCTCACAGCGAGCATCACAGTCGACGCAGTGTGCTAGCTTCCGACAGTCGCCTCGTCCGTCTTCGCGGACAAGCTCGTCCAGGTACGGCGCGGCGTAATTGCGTATCCAGAAAATATGCGGACGCGTCGACTGCTCCGAGCGTTTCTTCTTCTTCTTCGGCCGCTTCCTCCCCGTCTCCTCTCGTTGGAAGACCCGGCTCTCCTCCATCGTCCCCACTACCTCCATGTCGTACCACCCTGCATCTTCCGGGTCCAAATCGTAGTCGGGATTATCGTCAAGGGCCCACACCCCGTCAGTCGTCCAATCCCCCCGCTCAGGCTCGCGCGCGACGCCGATATTCTGTCTGAAGCGCGTGCTGTAATCCCGCGAGGCCGCCACCGAACTTCTGGCGTTACGCAAGACTGCTCGCTCGTGGCCTCCTGTCGCTCGCGTACGCTTTGACGAGCCCGATGTTGGTAAATCTAGGCTTCGAGTGAGCTGGCGACCGCCAGCGCTAAGAGGAGTCCAAGTTCCGTCGGGGTTGCGCTCCATCGGTGTGCACGGAGAGAGCAGGGGACTGGTGACTGTTCAACTTTGAAAAAAGAGAAGGAGAGGGCGGTTCTGGCACGTGGGTCTTGATTCAGGCTGCAACACTGCTTCAACCTGCCTGCAAGGACTTAGGGTAGTAAGGCAGGTTTGACATCTATTAAACAATTACTTGACTCTGTAAGTAAAGACATACAGTAAGATGGCGTAGAGATGTAGGGTAAGAGCTTTGGCAGGAAATGAGAGTGGAAAAATGAGGGGTATGAAGTAACATGAACGTCCAAAGAAGCGTAGCTAGACAGTAGTAGGCCAGACGGGGAAATTATCGACGTTGGTGCTTGCCAGTCCATCAGCGAAGCGCTCCCATTCAGCCAACTCTTCCGCTGTGGCATTCTCCCGAAAAGACGCGTCGGACTGAAAGCCGTTGTGAACCCAACGGAAAAGTCCAGCGGCGGAGTACATGACAAACGTACAACGAACACCATCTTGCTCAACGCTGATGTTGCCATGCTTCACCAACGCTGAAGGTAAGAGGATAAGATTGCCCGGCGGGAACTCAATGATGCGCTTCAAGTCCCATAGGATCAAGTGCCCTCCCTTCTTGGGATCAAAGGCGCCCATCACCCAGACCGCGCAGAGTCCGCGTACGAGGTTGAGGTGGTCGGTATGAAGACGAGTGAAGGCCTTCGGTGGAAGGTTGACGTGGCATGCGGCAAAAGCGCTGTTTTTGAACAAACGCTCGAGTTGATCATCGTCCTCGATGATGTTGACCAGCGTATCTTCGTACTCCTGCCAGGTAAGCGGGAAGTACTTGTGTAACTGTTCTGTTGCACGTTGAGCGAACGTCCGTGAATTGATGATGAAACACTCACCATCAGCAAAGCCGGCCATTCGGACAAAAGGCTCACTGCTGAGCAGCTCTTTGAGCAAGACCTCGTCGTCGGGATGGTTGACAAGTTTGCCCGGGATGATGCGGCCCCCGCCAAAAGATATACCCATCCCTTTCGCAGGGTAGTAGCCGCGTCGATGGAAAAAAGCATCCCGAGCCCAGTGAAGCTTGTGACGGAGCTCGCTCAGCCTCCCCACCGCCTCGCGCATGAGTGCCTCCCACCGAGGATCGTTTGGATGACCAGCGAGCACAACAATGAGCCGACCTTCAGCATCCAAGATGAGCTGAGGTTTCCTGCAACAACGAGTAAGTTCATGATCAACATGCCAACAAACAAGAGAACTTACCCGCCTTCCCAGGCCACGACCATCCAACCATGCTCCAGCATAACGGGAATATCGTCCACGGTGAAGACGCGACTGTCCTCCGCATACTTTGGGCCAGACCACTTGAGGGGGTTGGTCTTGAACGACGTCTCGTGAACGGGCGCATCAGCTGAGCGGAGCACGCTGATGCCCTTGACCTTCCGTCGGAAACCCTCCTGCTCAGTTGAGCTCGGACGCTGAGCGCGAGCCTTCGTCCGACGTTTGCTGCGGGCTCGGTTGGTCTCCTTCCGCTCCTCAGGGGACTTCGTCCAACGCCGCTTCTTGTCGACGACTTCCCCAGCAGAGGAGCCCTCCGTCCAAACGGCTTTGCGCTTCGGGCGAGGAAGGGCGGCGGTGTGAGGTAGCCAACTGAAGTCCTGTACCGGTCGGAAGTTAACCCTGGGTGAGAAATTCGTCTCTGACTCGGACTCGTCTTGAGAAAGTGAGCCTGACGAAGACGGCGGTGAGGCGAATGGAGTGAAGAGCGGCGAAGGAAGAGGGGTGAAAAGAGGAGACGCAGCCTGCGCATTGACAGGAGCAGCAAGAGGAGACGTAAGAGGCGACGCAAAAGGCGAAGCCAACGGCGTGAATAGCGGAGAGGGCGGAGGTGTGAAGAGGGACTCATCTCCCGGGGACGGAGAGCTGGCAGCCTCATCCCTCTCGCTAGACATGATCACGAGTGTGTATTCGGATGTATCCGACATCCGAACCATGAATATGTGCACTCTAAACCCAGATATTCGTATTCGGATGGACATCCGACATTCTATCCGAGTTAAATGTCCAATATCCGAATATTTTCGAATATTCATCCGAATATATTTGAATATATTTGAATATTCATGAATATTAGGGTATAATCACATTATTAACAGGTTAAAACTGTGTATACTATGAAGTTATGATAGTAAATTCTGTGTGAATATCAATTAGACTCACATAAGTGATATAAAACACTCTCAAAGTATAGTTTATAGTATTATGGTTCGGATGTTTGCTTAGATAGTGGACATCCGACATCCGAGTGACATCCGACATCCGAGGTATATCCGACATCCGACATCCGAATATCTTCGGATGTCGGATACGAATATAATTGAAATATCCGAAAACATCCGACATTCGTGCTCATGTCTACCTCTCGCTGGCGTCGCTGCTGCTTCGGGAGTCCGAGTCGTCCTCATCGTCAGTGGGCGGATACTCGCGCAGCTCCAACGGCGAGATAGGCGAAAGAACGGAGGAGAGTGGGAGCGAATGAGAAGCGCGCTTCCGCAACCCCGGTACATAGGCCGGAGCGACGGGTAGCCCGAGGAGGCGCAGACTGCGTCGAACAGCACCCCAAGGGCTCCTTTTAGGGCTGCCGACTAGGTCGACGTCGTGCTCCTCCTCACCCGACGGAGGTGGCTCCTTGGCCCGACGTACAAAAAGCTCCCGGAGCAGAGTTTTTGTCTTGATGACGGGGGCAGCGAACGGCGACCAGACGCGACCGCTGCGCGTCGCTCTTGGCTGAAAATCACCTACGAACGTCGTTAGCATGCAACGGGGCAAAGGAGAAGAGAAATGGGAATGCTGACGCGGCTTGAGCGTCAGCTACAGCTCTCAATGCGGCCTCCGCTGGTCCAAACGGCGGACCAACGCGTACTACCGCCCCCAGGAGCTGCAGCGTCGACTGTAGCCGTGCAGAGTGCGAAACAGGAGGGAAAACAGACGGAGCACTCACCACTTGCGCCCAAGGAGTCGCCCTCCATAAATAAAATCTGAACAACGCACCGGGAACGCCGTGCGGGGTTCGAGGTGCTTGGTGAGAGCAGAGTTGTGGAAAAAAAAGTGACGTGTTACTTACCCTGATTGAGTGATTTCGTGACTTGGGCTGGTATCTGGCTCATGGAGTGACGAAGGCGTCGGGTCGGCGTCTCGAATAGAATTGCATAAGTAAGAACATGAGAAGGTAGATATAGTGATATAAAAGCAACTCCTCCGCAAGAGCAAGAAAAGTTATGGAGAGGAGGATTTGTTAAACTGCGTCTTACCAAACCCGCCTTTGTCGAGTGTCTTAATCGACGAATGATCACAATTACACCCACTTGCTTCCAACCGTCTTCAACATCATTCCTCATCACCTCCCAAAATCTTACAAGCACTTTGTCAACGTGCGTTATGTTGATCCGAGGGATTTTATCTTGATCTTGAGCCAGAATGCCCTTCACACGAAAGAAACGCGGTCCTGCACCGACATATACGTCAACACGCGAGAAGACGGATATGCGCTATGAGCGCAATCAGCGCTACTGGCGCCGCCACGGAAATTTACAAAATAGCATCCGGCGCGTTCGACGCGAGCTACGTACTCTCCTCATAGAAGGGTGAGTACTTGTATACGACTTGAGTTATATCTGGCTAAACACCAAATGTAGTGATACCGATCCGGAGAGTCAGACTGCCTCCCCCGTCATCAAGGAGAGCTTCATCCCCCCTACTCCCACTCTGTCTGAGCCCATGAGGAGGGCAACTCGCGACGTCCAACAGCAGCGTGCCAATTTCCGCGGCCTTACCAACAACAACCCACGGACTTACCTAGCGCGGATTTGCAGGGGTCTACTGGAAGATGATGGCGAGCTCACCTGGGAGTTCTATGAAGGAGAGTACAAGTTGACGGACTGGCTGAAGAAGGCTGAGGCTTCATGGAGGCTGATCGAGGGTACAGCGGAGCTGGGCATGGGCTTGCGAGCGGAGGCCTTGGAGCAGCTTGAAGTCATGAGGGATATCCTGGGTATGTTTGTGGGTGTGCGAGAATCACTTGAGGAGTCGCGCCTGCGTGAGGACCTGCATGCGCGCCGTCTTCCGCATCAGGTTACCGCTTGATGCTGATGCTTACAATCCTGAGCTTGCAAAGTATGAAAATATAATAGTGATTCTATTGCTCATCTGGCCAAATATAAACCGTGCGTAAGTCGTCTGCTGTATAAGAATGCTCAACCCATGGTGGGCGAAGGTGAGCAAACTCTGTCCGAATGCACTTGAAGCGTTCGAAAATCTCCGCTTCCGCCTTTGCACATTGGCTGTGCCGTTTCCGAACAGCTTTCGCCCAGGCCTGGACATGGGGCAGCCTACGGTAAGGTGAGTGAGGTTCTCAGGTGACCGATGGACGCGCTCACTGTCCAACAGGTGTTTCAAAGTCAACACACTCATAAAGGGCTTCGACAAAAGGGCGGGCGTTGAGATGCGCGGCGGCCCGCCAATGCCGATCAGTGCTGGGGTCGTATGCGAACACTTCGGCATCTGTGCAGATCTCCACAGGTGGCGACTCAGGGATTTTCCGACCCCACGCAAACATGTTGTGATGCACGCGGAACATGATGGCCTAAGTAGGAGAGTTTTAGCTGCGTGTCAGGCACAAAAGACAGTGCTTACCGCGGCAAGATTATCGTTGCAAGGGCGGTTCGCCTGGATGCGCTCTGTCCAGAAATCTCGAAGCAGACACTCGAACAATGAGACGAGGTTGAGTTCAATCGCCTCAAGATACCAAGGACGCGTCAATCGCAGGACGTCAAGGTTTTTGCGCGTGAAACCGAATCGGGTAAAGGCGTACGCCTTGCGATCGACTCCCTCCAACCAGGGCGCGGGGGAAGACTCCAATAGAGCATCCCAACGAAGGCGCAGGCGATGATGAGACGGCTGTAGCCCACCGTACCACGCCCTATTATGGCCACCGTGCTCTTCACCAATGGCGTTAATGTGGTCGAGGTCGGGATGCAGGTAGAGGTCCATTGAAGGAGGATGGGTGTATGGTTGTGAGTCCGCCTATTTGATTTAGCGAGGGTCAGGGGGCGCGGGTGCATCCGGATATGTGCGCTGCATGGTCTTCTCTTAGGGTCTGGCTTGTTATCGTGACGCGAAAAGCATGGTATTGGCAGGTAGAGTACGGATAAGGAGCTACGGATTGAAGTTACGGGAGGCGAGGCGGGGTACCGACCACGAACGCGACGAAAGGGGAGTCGGGAGCAAAAGCCACGGCGACGGTACCTCGAAGGTATTCGTCCCGGTAGCGCTTCTTCGCCCGCTCAAACGTTGGGTACCCTTGATAGATGGCGCCGCGGACGCGACTCACCAACGGCGCTGCTTCAGTCCTATAAATGAGGCATCAGAAGATATGGGTTAAGAACAGCTAAAGTTGGGACGCACCAGCTGTCAAAAATTCCAACTCGTTGCCCTACTATGATGGTGTACCAAGTCGGTACTGAACTGGCGTGAGGAGGTGGGGAAAGATCGTCCGGGTGTGGGATGGAATACGTCGGTATAGCAGGGGCGGCGACCGGTGAGGCGGACACCCGCGGGGCGGCAGACGGAGTTTGGGTGGGCGGCGCGGCACTTCGTGTGGGGGTGGGAGAGCATACGGTGGGTGTTGGGCGGCGCCGGCGTGGAGATGTGACGCTGGCAGTGGACGAGGTGGATGTGGTCGTGGTCATCGTGGTGGTCGTGGTGGTGGTCGTCGAAGAGCGAATGATTGTGACTTCGATGTCTGAAGAACTTGAGTTGGCTTGTTTTGGTGAGAGAAATGAAGACTTACCGGAATCATCGTCATCTGAGGCAAGGGAGATGTTTGTTGATGGTGGTGAGGGAGAGAGCCGCATCGTAAATCTGATCGGGCCCGGGTAGAGAAGCAAACTGTCAACGTAACACTGCAAGGGAAAATTGACGTTTAGTGAGTACACGCTGTCTACGCCCTGTCTACGCCTGATGGACTGTCTAACGGGCTATAGGAATCAATAGAAAATGGCTCCTTTAGGATTATGGATAGGCCAACGACGCACTTTCATGTTTGAGGAGTTAGAGGGCTTCTTGAAAGCTGACGCTGCGAATCAGGGCAAAGCTTTCATTGCGAAGTCCATAATACGTTTCTTCAAGAGATTTCCGCTATCCTTGGGCGACAATGAGCCTTCACCCGAGCAACTGGCCAGCGTTCGAGACGACGAGCCGGAGGCAGACCGTACCCCGCCCCGAGAAGACGGCATGACACCCGAAGAGTACAAGGAGGCAACAAAGCGCTTTGATGCGGAGAGTGCGGAGGTGCAGAAGATTATTCTCGTGAGTGATAGCTTTACGTGAATGTCGGCTCTGGCTTATTCTTCGCGCTCACCTAGCAAATCACTCGTTGGTTTCCGTACCACCGCGATCGCGTCACTCGCGTCAAAGCAGAGCTGGGCAAGAAGAAAATTGACGAGATGGGTGGCAAGAAGGCGCGTAAAGAGCCTGCCTACGTCCTTTGGGCCAAGTCGGAGGGGAGCCAAAACGCCATCGATGCATGCCTGGCTTCGCTGATGGACGCGAAACGAAGCGAGCTGAAGCTGGCTGAGGATGAGAAGCTGGATGGACGCGTGCTGGGAGCACTTCGCACCAAAGCCAAGAGCGAGGCGTTCGCAGGTTTGGCGGAGGATGTACGCGTGCATTGGGAGGCGGCGTCGCTGGCGCACCATCAGGGACAAGTCGATGAGTTGGACAAGGCCGCAAAATCACCGGAGCAACTGCAACTGTAAGTTTTTTTGTCTGGACTGCATCTTTCAAACACACAATTGACGCGCTGCCCGTTAGCGCAATCGATGGACTATACAAGAAGGTCAAACCTGTCTTGGATGCGATGGCTGCCGCCTCCGGTTGGCAGTTTACTCTTATCGGCGGAGGCCCTGAACCCAAGGATTCTGGGTTTCTCAACATAATGTCGTGAGTATTTTATTTATTGATTACCTGCCTTGATGCTCAGATGGAACCATTATAGCGCACATTCAGGAACTTATACACGGAAGACTGGACTCACCTTCAGGGAGGCTGCCGGGGAGGAGAACGAGTGGTGGGCGGACGAGCTGATACCCCAATATTCGACTTACCTGCAGATGTGTTATTGTGAGTCTAAATGCTCACTGAGTGCGAGCTTTGAATTCAACGTTTATTAGCAGAAGACGAGTGTCGCGCACTGGCACTGCCCAAGGTGGACGCTGAGGGGAAAGTGAAGGCGAAGAAGAAGAGGAAAGGCGGCAAGAAAGACGGAGACGCAGAGCAGCAGCCGGAGGTACTGCCTGCCCATGTTCGGGCGCATGGCCGAGAAGATCCTGGCCCTGAGGGACCGTCATCGTCAACGTCCCTGCCCAAAGCCGCATCTATGACGACGGCCGCCACCCAACCCTCAACAGGCCCGCAAGGAGAGAAGGCGCCAGCGCCAGCACCTCCGATTACGCGTAGCACTTCGGCACCGCGACCGCGTCCGCAACGCTCGAAAAAAGCATCTCCTGCGGGAGTGGCAGCTGAGGGTCCGCCTCTAGAGAAAAACATGGAGGAGGTGTTGGAGTGGTACCCTGGGCTCAAGGCAGGGGTCACGGCGATTACGTCGACGTTTGAGAGGTCGTTAGCCTGGTGGCGCATTCGGGACATGACGCCCAACCAGCTGGAGGTTCAAGAGGATTATGCCAACGCGAACAACGCAGCCTGGGCTCGGGGTGAGGCAGGACCGGCCAAAGACTCGGTCTTGTACGATTATAGCCACGAACCGGACGAGGAGGAGGTCCAGACCACTGCGCCGCCGCAGCCGACGCCATCATCGCCGCCACCACCTAGCCAAAGCCCACCGCCGCCACCGCCGCATCAAAGTACGCCCCCACCATCGCCGCGCCGAAGCTCACCTCCACCATCGCCGCGCCGAACTTCAGTCCCGCCTTCGCCGCACCGAAACTCACCCCCACCGTCACCGTACCGAAGCTCACCCGCCCGATCACCGCACCAAACGTCAGTCCCGCCTTCGCCGTGCCGAAACTCACCCCGGCAGTCGCCGCATTCGCCCCAACGAACGTCTGTACCGCCCCCGCCATCTGCTCAAACCACGTCAGTCCCGCCATCTTCCCGAACGTTGTCACCACCGCCCCGTCAAGCGTCGCTTGCACCCCCCTCTCAGCGGACTCCCCAACCAACCCCCCCACCCCCAATCCCTCCCCCCCCCTTCTCCCCCTCCGCCCAAAGAAACCAACAACGGCGCCAGCCCGAAGCGGGGTGGGGAGAAGCTCGCAGAGGCCGACTCGCGGCGGAAGAGGGTCTGTTGAAAGACAGGCAGCGGCGTCCGCGTAAACGTAGGCAAGAAGCGAAAGGACTGGGAGGAGGGTGAGGGTGGATGTGAGATTGAAGCCGCAAAGAAGGCAAGGACGTCTAGCACGGAAGCAGGGGAAGGAGTTACAAACGCTGACGCTTCCCCGACGGAACCTGGCGAGAGGGCGAATGAGAGCGCCGTTGGGAACGCCGTCGATCTGGATGCCGTCAATCTGGATTCCGTTGTCTTTGTGAAGGATGCAGCTAGCAACGGCGGTGCACTTTCCCTGAAGAACCTGGAGAAAGGTCTGGCGTTTTTGAAGATGAAGAAGACATACGGGCCGGAGTATGCAAGGTTGGTGCTCAGGTGGAAGGACTTTGAGGAGCGCCAGGGGTTTGATGGCCCGAAAGGGGATCTTGCCAAGTCTCACCGCCCGGCCTGCGTTCAAGAGTGGATCTCGCGGGCACGGAGAGCGACATACGAGTCCAAGAGCCTACCAGCCGTGTTGAGCTCAGCAGGCACAATGCAAACAGGCTTCTGGGCGTGGTGGTCTTCCCTGCAACCTGACTTCCGTGCAATTGATGAGGACGGCGTACTGTTGCGCGATGAGAACGGACGAGCGCTTCAAGCTGACGAAGCTGGAAGCTGGGACGACATTCGCGTTTCGGGATCGAATGGGCTTTTGAGCGTCATGGCGTGTCTGCGCTTTTGGCGCGATGTCATTGCTGCTGTCCCTAAGACGTCGGATTTCAGGGATAACCAGCAGTGGGAGTGGGCAGTGGATGACTGGCTCAAAGCAGTAGAAGACGTAGACTATGTCCTTCAGCAGCTGTAACCCTAGCTTCATGTACATCTAGTGGCATATGTATCTCTTGAGACCAAGTTCAACATGACGTCATACTGATGACGTGTACTGCGGCAGGGCGGGACCCGCCAAGTGCGTCCAGCTCAAAAGGCGCGCATTCCGTGCATAGCATCTAGCTTACTTTGCCTGACATCTTACATCTTAAATCTACCTCAAATAGTTTGTGGTGATCTATGCTATATTTATTCCAGACAACTATCTGAGTGACCTAAAAGGAAATGAGGGTAGGATAATGGATAACAGTGCACAGAAAAAGACACAGAAAATTGTGCAAGCAACGAAATAACACTTTTATGCAGTATATATTATCATGTGCCACATTCGATATGGCATCACCCGCTGACGGATTGATCGCTGGGCTACATGGACTAATTGGGACATGCGGGAGGGATCCCAAAATGGCTGAGAGAGTCGGTATATCCCCGTCACCAGAAATAGACGACGATTACCTAATGCAAAGCGCCACCAGCGGCCCCGTGTAACGAAGTCTCGGGATCGTGCAGCGAGCAAGGGGCGCACAAAGGTCATCCCGACCATTTGCCTAGAGGTCACACCCCGTCACATCCCGCAGCCCCGCCATTTTGGCAGAATTTGGTATCTAGCCCATTTGGGCTGAATAATGCATCCATCAATCAGCCCAATGGGCTGGTTTGATACATTAAACTGACAGCCAAGGCTGAACGGACCACGTACCAAGGCGCCAGTTGGTATCCATGATGATAGGTGGGACGGCGCCGAGTGCATGGCAGACTTCTTGTGCGAGAACGCGCTGCCGTGTACTGACAGGAATGTTCCTCTGCAGCATAATGGGCAGGGTGAGGCGGAAGAGCCGGGAAGATGCTGAGGTGTGCTAATAAGTAAGTATGGGAGGCGTGATGAAAGGAGATATAACGGTAAATTTTGTTCCAGTATGGAGATAACAATTCATGAGGGAGATGAGATTTGCTGCAGTTTGGAGATAACGAACTGCTCTCCCCTGAAAGTGAGTGTAACATGATGCCATATCAGAGGAGCTATACATACGTGGCCCATCCAAGTTAACGACTCACTTTGGCAAACCTGTGGGCAATGTCGCTGATTGGTCGCCGATTAGTAGTAGAGTCCTGCAGCGGCTTGTCCTCTCTATTGCGACTGGGCGATATCGCGGATACATTCCAAAGAGGTGTGCCTGATCGGATATTTGATCAGAATGACGAGAACTGTGATTCTGATTGGCGTCGACCTTCTTTTCTATCTATATTTGGCACCGAATGTGGCAACATGCACTGCATGAAACATACAATATTTATGCCGGAAATATGATAAAAAAATGTAAAATTTATTTAGCATTTTTTCATCTGAAAAATAATAATAATATCATAAAAAGAGGTGAAAATATGCTAAATATATTTGAATTTACCAAAGTATAGTATATATTTAACATATTTTTACTCAATTTTATGATATTTTTATCAATTTTGAAGTAAAAAAATGCTAAATAGATTTTACATTTTTTTATCATATTTCCGGCGTAAATATTGTATGTTTCATGCAGTGATGTACATTTGCAAGAACTTTGGGTATCTTCTGGCCATTCGCAAAGGAATTACAAGTTACTTACAGCGACGGGACTAAACGACGAGCATAATTTTCTAAGGCGGCTACGAGGCGCCTCGTCTCCTCCCAATCGGTTTCCAATGCGAACATCAATTCGCGCTCTAATAGAAATTTCTCTGTACTCGTCCGATCCGCGATGCCCAATGCCAGCGTGACCAGGTCGTCGAATGAGAAGACCCCCATCTCGAAAAAGAAATCCTCCCAATCGGGTCGCCCCAAACGCGAGAGGAATCTGACGACGGCTCGACAAAGGAAATGGACAGTGGGGCAAAGCAAAAATCCCTCAGGAATTGCACTTGGATCGATGTGCGAAGGTAATTTGAAACGAAAGTCTTGAGGTGTTTCTGGGTCTAATGACCTCGGCGTCAGGAGGTGATGCGCTGGAAAAGTAATATAGAGACATACCTACATCCTCAACAACGCCTTCCGCAATAATGTAGTCATCTCGAATTGGCCTGGCGCCGCGCATAAGGGTCTCGATGCGCCTACATAGAGCAAATGGCACCACTAGCTGTAGGCTATGAGCCTCAAGTCTAGCTGTAGCTAGATTAATTCTTGTCTCATTTTACTGAGCTAGCTAGAGCCAGCCTGCTGGCTAGCTGTAGCTTGTTTTGAGGCTCATGTTGGTCCACATTAATAAGCAGACCATTGCCATATTGAGCCATAGAGCGCGGAGGGCGCCCTTGACGGCGCCCAAGACCCTTCTGTGACCAGAGCGGAGTTCCAAAGTAGTCCTAATCAGGACGTTGCACACGGCATTGTTCCCGGCTGTTTTCTGGGCATCGTAAAGGTACAGAGATTGTCTTAAAAGGGCATTATTGCTAGAATAATGCAGACACTATCATTGGTTGGTAGAGTCGCTACGCCACATATCTGTACAAGCTAAGTCCGAGGCCTCTTTGCGGCTTTTCCTCCGCCCCAACGCTGTGCAAAACTATTGTGAATGGTGTTGTACATCTCCGCCTGTCGGAGGGCATATGCTCGTCGCCCAGGGCAAACAGACACTGACCCAAACGCGTCGTCTGCCTTCGCGCGCCACATTTCCGCGTACCACCGGAGCGATCGAAGTGTGGCGTCCATTTCCCTTTCTATCAGGAGCACCTCTTCACGCCAACGCTCCTTCCGCGCATACGCTTTGCACCATTCGATGCGAACGGCTATACCATTGATTAGGGAAGTAAGCACAGTAGATAAATGTTACTCACATTCGTGGAGATACTCGTCCGACTCGTCCGGGGCGCCTTGAGCCGTCCAAATCCAAGAGAGTGTACGCCGACCAGCGCCTCGCTCCTCAGCTCCATGTTCCACCACCGTCTCTACCTCTTCCTCATCGGCATCCAACAGTAGGCTGCCCGTCATGTTGGTGCTAGGCCTCCCCGAAATCTTGGCGAGTCGTCGCGCTGCACGAGCGTCATGATCCTGCACAAACTTTAATTGGACATCTGCGTCAGCCAAGATACGAAACTCTCCGCAAGCATCCTGCCCAATTAGCGCTCCCAAAGCCCGGCGCGCCTCCCTATACTTCCGTGCCTGGGCGTCTACACGAATGCTGACCACATCGATGAGCGTCTTGGCTCGCGTCGTCTTCTTTTGGCCTCGCAAGTATGCGTTCCGGAACATGATAAGATGCCGCTTTGCATGCAAGCGCAAGCGCAGCATGCCAAGTGAGGAAGAGCACTGGGCCCGCCGCAAACGAGCCTCCATGTCGAACAAAGCGGGCCGGCGCATGCTCACACGGAGTGCGGACGGAACCTCTGAGGGTAGCCACAGCTTTGTGAACTCGGCTGGAACGGGACGTCCACGATCTGTCGCCTCGTCGTCTGATTGCTGAATGAGGGAAGAGACACCCGGCATGTATGTTTCCTGGAGGGCTCGGAAGCGAGGGAGGCCTTTGAAAAATGCTTTGCGCCGCTCGTCGATTTTGCCGTCGCGCTCCTTTGTGGAACCATTGATACGCATCTTTGAGAGATCCCTGATACGACGCCTAATGATCTACTTAGTTTC